>OX463230.1:131255875-131613180 GCA_949820135.1 Sylvilagus floridanus | reverse complement strand
TGCTCAGGAAGCGACTGTACTTCAGTCAGGTCACAAGAGGGTGCTCGGGAAGCTACAGGTTGCCTTTTAATGTAATGTTTTCCCCACAAACCATCAGACACAGGCAGAATTAGAGAAATGGCTGCCTCCCCAGGGAGCCCCCTACGCCTTCTACACTTCGCCAGCCTTGTGTCATCATAAATGATTCTCAATCCAAGACAATCGCTCCACAACAGGGAGACCTGGGGCAAGGCAGAGAGCCCTCGCCCAGGTCAGTCCCAAGACCACAGCGCCGGGAGCGCCGGGAGCGCCGAGCCTTCTCCCGCACCACAAGGATGCACCCTGCACTTGGATCTCCGCACCGTCCGTGAACACACTGACCCCTACTGCACTCAGAGGCACACACGCGCCATCCGGTCTACCCTCCTCAAAAAGATCAGAGGAAGCCCTGGGCGGGTGGGAGGGTGAGGCGGCAAATCCCCCGAACACGAGTTCCTTGAGACTCTCCTCACCTGCTCCATACAATGACGCGGCGCTGACAGCCGCTGGCCTGTCCCTCCTCCTGGGCACCCTGACAGACACCCTCAGATCACGCCAGAGAGTTCCTCCAGCAAGGGAACCGAGCCACCCAGACCGCACACCGGAGGACGGAGGCCTGGGAGTGGACACGGCTCATGGTCACACCGCCTGGTGCCAGACGGAGCAGAGAGTGAGCACTGGCCCAGGACCCTGTGACGGCCAGACCCCTCCCCATCCCCCGACCTTTCCCCACCCAGGACCCTGTGCCGGCCAGACCCCTCCTCACCCTCCCCCACCTTTCCCCACCCAGGACCCTGTGCCGGCCAGACCCCCGCCCCACCTCCCCACCTTTCCCCACCCAGGACCCTGTGCCGGCCAGACCCCGCCCCACCTCCCCACCTTTCCCCACCCAGGACCCTGTGCCGGCCAGACCCCTCCCCATCCCCCGACCTTTCCCCACCCAGGACCCTGTGCCGGCCAGACCCCTCCCCACCTCCCCACCTTTCCCCACCCAGGACCCTGTGCCGGCCAGGACCCCGCCCCACCTCCCCACCTTTCCCCACCCAGGACCCTGTGCCGGCCAGACCCCGCCCCACCTCCCCACCTTTCCCCACCCAGGACCGTGTGAAGGCCAGACCCCTCCCCACCTCCCCACCTTTCCCCACCCAGGACCCTGTGCCGGCCAGACCCCGCCCCACCTCCCCACCTTTCCCCACCCAGGACCCTGTGCCGGCCAGACCCCTCCCCACCTCCCCACCTTTCCCCACCCAGGACCCTGTGCCGGCCAGACCCCGCCCCACCTCCCCACCTTTCCCCACCCAGGACCCTGTGCCGGCCAGACCCCTCCCCACCTCCCCACCTTTCCCCACCCAGGACCCTGTGCCGGCCAGACCCCTCCTCACCTCCCCACCTTTCCCCACCCAGGACCCTGTGCCGGCCAGGACCCCTCCCCACCTCCCCACCTTTCCCCACCCAGGACCCTGTGCCGGCCAGACCCCGCCCCACCTCCCCACCTTTCCCCACCCAGGACCCTGTGCCGGCCAGACCCCGCCCCACCTTTCAGTTTTCAGCAGCACTTCACCTTTGCCCCGTGGGCTCAGCCGGCATGACAGCCACATGTGAGCGCATGGGGAAGCTCAGGCCCTGGAGGCCGCAGCAGTGGGCGCTCCAGACTCAGCCCAGGGCCATCCACCACTCCTGGTGCAAAGCGAGGAGAAGCCACCTGTGCCCCCGCACCTCACTGCTGCCCCGCCACGGCGGCCACACCCAGGAAGATAAGGCCCCCTGGCTCACGCCCGCCTCCCCGTGCACTGCCACCGGGCACATGGCGGCGGTGACGTGCTCATTCATAAGTGCTCCAAGGGCACTCCTCAGGCACGGCAGCGCGTGCCACACGGCGCTGGCAGAGGCACGCACACCTTGCACCGCAGCTGCACGCACGCAAACCCCAAACACACGAGAAGGGAAGCAGCCGAGCCTCTCGAACTTACCAGACTTCGATACTGGCCCTGGGACAATTTTGAAGTCCGGCTGTGTGAAGGCTGGGATCCGAGCGAATCAAAAGACTTGATCCGATGAGATGAGGGCCGCGTACACACGGAATCACTTCCCAGTCCAATGTCTGAAAGAGCCATGGGGGGGGGGGGGCTGAGGAGGCCTGAAACTAACCACGCCACGCTAGCCTGAAGCCAGGGCAGCCGAGGGCCACGCCGCGGGACCACAGCAACGCCAGCCATCGCCACAGTGCTCAGAGCAGAGCCCTTGACCGCGACATACACACCCGCACTCCTGCCCCGCCAGCCCTCCAGACACCCTCCAGAGGTAGCTGTCTCTTGGCTCTCTCGTCTGTGGAATGCCTGGTGACTGCTTCCACCACACGCCCATCCCAGGGAAGGAGAGCGCTCAGCCGTGGCGACGCGGCAGCCGGCACAGCCGCTGCCCCTCTCCCCCAGTGCACCACCACACCCCGGCAGAGGCTGAGCCCACTGTCGAGTCAGTCGTGCAAAGCTGAGATCGAAGGACACACCGTCACTTCCACCACGGGCTTCAACACAGAGAGCGCGGCCAGTCAGCAAGCGGGAGAGTCAGAAACCCTCGTCCTCCGAGGGCACTCACGCTCCGGGGCGCCCAGCCGATGCTGGCTTCCACACGCCTTTGCCAGGAACACCCAGGCTCCCGCACCACATCACAGCTCTGCAAGCCGCGGGGTCCCAGCCTCGTCCCACCCCCGCCACTCACGGACCGCCGATAGGCCCGGCCGGGCCCCGAGCCTCTCCCGACTCTCGTCTTCACCCACAGCAATGACTAACTCCTCCACTCGCGGTTCACAAGCCCAGAAAGCACCCACGGTGACACTCAAAGCTGTGCCCCCAGAAGCCAAACTCCAGAGCACTCAACAGAAGCAGAGCGGCCAAATTCAGCACCCTGGACTGCTCTGTGCTGCGCTTGTCCCCGTCCGACAGAGACCTCTCAATCATTTTATGTCATGCAAACCGTGGAGGCACAGACCAGTGTGTAAGCAGCCACAGTAAGACGGCCACGTGGCTGGGGACACGGCTCTGCCACGGTCTCCCCAGCCACGGACATACGTGACTTTCTTCCTGACGCCTGTTCAGGCTGAAGCAGCGTTCTGAACGTGCAGTGATAAAGACGGTAGCTCACTGTCTAGTTAATTATAACACACCACAAACACTTGCCTGCAAACATCATCATCAAAGGAGTGATGATTTTAACAGTTTATATCCAGCTCTGTACTCTGGCCCTTCAACACTTATCTCCTAGATCTGTCCACCAGTGCGGGGTGCCGGGCTCCCAGCCCGCGCCTCTCCCCAGGCACTGACGCGGCAGCAGAGGGTGCCGGCAGGGCTGAGGAAGCCAGTCTGTGCCGCTGGCGGCAGTCCTGCCCCCCCCACCCCAACTGCAGGGCCGGACAAAAGGAGGAGAACTGAAGAGGTGCACTCCAATGCGGGCACTTCTCCGCCCTAATGTGCGACTTCATCCATCAAGGTCAGCAGGACACGAACGCATCACTATGCTTCTTCCTTCCACAGCCACGCAGCCCACGGGACAGCGAGCCCGCCCACGCAGAACAGGCCCTGTCCCCACGGTGGTCTGAGGGCTCACGAGACAGGCTCCACCCATCCCACCCCCTCTAGAGCAGCCAGGCGCGGAGCAGGCAAAGCGCCGTCCCTGCCGCCTCCAGCCCCGGCACACCACGGCAGACAGCGCCTCGCGTCCCTCATCACGGCACCACTCAACCACACTGCTCCCGGAGTGAGCGTCAACACCGCAAGCTCAGGAAGGCCAGAGAGCGGCGCCGCGAGCTCCACTCGCCACGTCACGTGAAGGGACCCTGGGCTCGCCACGCTCTCAGCTGACCTCTCCACTCTCGCAAAAAGGAAACCATGTGGCATCCTCAGGGGACCTCAGCCACCACTCGGGCTGGCGCTGGCCTCAGGGGCTTGGGCCCTGCCTGCCACGCGGGCATGCCACGCGGGTGCTGGGCGGAGTCCTGCCTGCTCCGCTTAGGTTCCAGCTCCCTGCTGCTGTGCCTGGGAAAGCAGCGGAAGACGCCCAAGTGCTTGGGCCCCACCACCCATGGGGGAGACCCGATGGCGTTCCAGGCCCCTGGCTTCAACCTGGCCCAGCCCTGGCCATCATAGCCATTCGGGGAGGGAACCAGCAGACAGAAGGTCTCTTCCAGTCTCTCCTCTCTCTAAATCTGCCTTTCAAATAAATGAATAGATCTTTTGATCAAAAAAGAAGAACATTCTATTCTAATGGAAAAGAAGGTGAGAGCTAAAGGCACAGGAAGGCAGCAGTGAACAGAAGCGCATAGACTGGGAACCCAACCCTCATCGCTCGCTGACAGAAACCAGTGCCCCCCCATCTCGCCCCCCTGCTCCCGTCTCCCCCCCACCCCACCCCCGCAAGTTCAATGAAAAGAGTCTTACCTGCTGTCACTTTATTTAGAGTCACTAGGGAACTGAGGACCTTGTTAAAATTCTGCCCCTGGTACAAATCATTTGCATCAAACGTCTGAAAGGAAAAATTAAACAGGCAAAATTAGTAGAGTCGTCTTCCGGGGATGCAGGACAAACTCCGCTCTCCCAACACGGGGGCGATGCAACTGACAGGACCCCCAGATGGGAGCAGAGACAGGGAGAGCAGCGGGCTGGCCGCGAGTCCTGGGGGACGCTGTCCGATCAGACCCTCACTAAGCACAGGTCACACCCTGGGCCTCCCACCGGCTTCCTACGCCCCAGGGCCAGCCCTGCCCAGCTCATCACAGCCCAGAGCTGGCGCTCCCTAGGCTAAGGCAGAGGCGGCAGCGCACGGCACACTGCAGAGGAGAGTAGGCTGGACGGGAGGTGACCCCAAAGCCAAAAGCCCCAAAAGGAAGACAGACCTTCGTGAGCATGGCAAGTCACACAAGACAATCGGGGAAGGGTGGGAGACACGATCCCAGAGGAGGGTCAGGTGGGGACAAGGGACACACCCACCCCTGGACACCTGGAAGGACCCCTTGGCTGTGACCCGCCCCCCCCCCCCCCAGGCCTGTCCAGAGACCTGGGACTCTAATGGAATATGTTGACAGGCACTTGGCTCCTCCCCAAGCTGGGAAGACAGAGTATGAGCCAGCCCCGCAGGTCACAGCTGGAGTGTGTGGGCATACGAGGGTGTGAACACACACCTGTTAAAACACACACTCATTCCAAACACCGATACAGACAACTCTGCATCACCAACCCTCGGCTCCCAACATAACTGTAGTAGTCAAGTCATCCAACTACGTCCCAATCACGAAAACCCAGAGGGAGGCATTAGATACCGAAAGGTTTATCACGTCACATTACTCTGCTTCTCACTGACGCAGAAATGCACAGATGGGCTCCGCCAGGTCTGTGCAGCACCCCTGCCTGGCCCTCCCTCCCGCCAGCCCCTCCCCAGCCAGGAACTCGCTTCTCCTCCCCTTCCTGTGGGTTTTCCTGGCTAACTCTTACTCATCTCACTTCCTGGACAGCCTCCCTGCTCCCGCCTGGCTGCCCCAGAACACTGGCCATGGGGCTGACGGCCCATCTGCAGCCCAGGAGGCCACAGCACGCGGGACGCGCACAGCGAGACACCAGGAGAAGCCGGCCCAGGCCCAACCAACGCTGCCTTCTCACCCAAGCATCACCCCCTATTACGGGCTCCTGCCCACAGTGTTTGAAATGAAAAGTCCAACAGTCCCGAGGTATGCTGATATTTAACCACGAAACTGGACACTGGCTCAGAGAGGCACAAGGGTGGGCATTTGGCAGCACAGACAGACACTCTGGGACGCCCGCGTGGCACACCAGAGGGCCTGCTTCCTCTGATGCACACTGTGGTGGCCCGGGACAGCCATGGAGGAAAACAGACAGAGTTTCCAGTCCCTGCTTCAGCCTGGCCCACCCCGGACTGCCGCAGGCATTCTGGGAAATGAACCAGCGGCTGGGAGCTCTGTTTTTCTGCATTTCAAATAAATAAAATAGCTTTTTTAAAAAAGAAGAGGCCACCGGATCACCAGTGTCAAGACTGCAGCAGCCACAGCCCAGCGTAAGGCCCAGCCTCGAGGGCAGCGTGAGTCCTCGCGCCCTGGGCGTGTGCCCTGACGCCATTTCCAACAGGGCCCGGACCCTCCCTGTGAACAGGCCGTACAACCCCAACAATGCCAGCCACTGGCCGTACCACGATTTAAGATGAAATTCCAACACAAATGAATACCCATTTTCATCTCAGTGACAAAAATGAGCTAAAAGTCACTATTAAAAAAATAAAAAGTAGTAACCTGAGCTTCCCCACATACAAAGTACAAAGTTCCTCAGCTGCAAAGGTGGGGCCTGACTTTTCAAGTGTTATTTTAAGGTCTTATTCCACAGCCTGCAGGACTCGAGCTACAGCGTTCACCAGGAAAGAAATACGAACATAAATTTCTACTAACCTTCATGGTGGCCAGGCGAGCGAGCCACAAAGCCCAGAGCAACAGGATGCTATGGACGGAGGTTTCCTGTTATTCCAGGGCATAAATCGCTCTCACTCGGATACCAGGAAGCATCTGACTGGCTGCGCTGCCCACCAATGGGCTTCACCATGACATCAGAGCCTCAGTGAGCACACACATTTCTCAACAGGAAACAAAACAATGGGACGAGACAAGCGCTAGCCACGGAGGGGTGGCACGCGCTCTGAGCCCACGAGTGTCCTCACTGGAGCACTCCCCCAGGCAGGCCAGCAGCCTGCTCCCGAGACCAGACCCTGCAGCTCGGGAACGAGGGGCACCTCGCTGGAGCTCGCACAGGAGGCTCCGTGTGCAGGTGAGCACCTGAACGGCTGGGGGCGGGGGCCAGCCAGCTCTCAAGACAGGACAAATGCGCCTGGCACCCCTGGGCACCCTGGCAGGGGCCGCTCCACGCCCCCAGCCCCCAGCCTCTCCGAGCGCTGGCTGGCTCCTGGCCAATCAGGGCCCTCTGGGTGGAGGCCAGAAGCACGGCCGTCTCCCAGACCAACTAAATCAGACCTCTAAGGGGGGCCCAGGAAGGGACCTCTGAAACGTCTCCAGGTGGAGAGAGGGAGACACCAAGACAGCCCCGACACCACCTGGCCAGGTGTGGGGGAGACACACAGGGGAGGGAACACCAAACACCCAACACGTGTCAGAATCTATAGGGGAGGGGCCAGCGCTGTGGCACAGTGGGTTAAAGCCCTGGCCTGAAGCACTGGCATCCCACATGGGTGCCGGTTCTAGTCCTGGCTGCTCCTCTTCCAATCCAGCTCTCTGCTATGGCCTGGGAGAGCAGTGGAAGATGGCCCAAGTGCTTGGGCCCCTGCACCCACAAGGGAGACCCGGAAGAAGCTCCTGCCTCCTGGCTTCAGTTTGGCGCAGCTCCAGCCATTGCGGCCATTTGGGAGTGAACCAACAAACGGGAAGACCTTTCTGTCTCTACCTCTCTCTGTAACTCTTTCAAATAAATAAAATAAATCTTTTAAAAAAAAAGAATCTACAGAGAAAGTATCTCACCCTTCCTCTCAACATGCCGTACGATAAACCAACGTCAACACTGAACTATTCTACCAGCTTTATACGGAAAACCGCAAATCCATTTTTCCTGTTGTACTTTCAACAGCAATGCTTCATGACGAAATACAGAAAGTGCCAAGCCATGGAGAAACCAGGACAGCAGAGAGTACACAAGGCAGACACAGAAATACCTTCTAGAAGTCTCCGCGCTGGATGAGCGGGCAAAGGGCCACCTGCTCGCACAGCCTCCTACGGTGCACTGCGCACGTCACCCTCGTGGCGGGCAGGGCACCAGATGGGAAGCCACACCTAGCGAATGCCTCACGCTCCCGAGTCAGTCTGAATCCTGTTGACCACCAGCTGCAATGGGTCGTCCTGGGCCCCGTGCCTCGGGTCCGGCACCTCCAGAGGACATCAGGCACTCGGGGAATCTGCACAGACTGCCTTCAGAGGAGGAACCAGCACTCCAGCTGCCCGGTTCAGCACTCCTAGGCTGGCATGTCAAAAACGGACTTATCTTTGGAAAAAGGCACTTAAAGATTAAGGAGTGGAATGTCATGACAAACCTAACGTAAGTGTTAAAATACGTTAAGCATATTCAGAAAGCAAAATGAGGTGGTTTCTAAACATTTTATTCACTTGAGAGACAGAGAGATCTCCCTTTCCCTGGCTCAGTCCCCCAAATGCCTTCACCAGCCAGGGCTGGGCCAGGCGGAGGCTAGGAGCCAGGTCCTCAATTCAAGCCTCTGCCATGGGCAGCAGGGACCCAACTAGGTGTGCCTGTGCGCCACCTGCTGTCTCCCAGGAAGCAGAATGGGAGGTCAGGGCGGAGCAGACCCCGGGCGCAGGCTCCTGACTGCGTTGGGAGGCTAGGTCAGAGCCTCCCGTGGCTGGGCTGTGGAGGCGGGCCTGGTCAGGCAGAGGACAGTGCTGTGACGCACAGGGGGGAGTGGGGAGGGGCTCAGACAGGGGGTGGGAGCAGGGGAGGCCCCGAGGCCCTCGCTCTCCAACGACAAGACGGCTCCCGCACTGAGCAGCTCCCTCCGCCACCACCTGGTGCTCAGAACACAGACAGTGGGACACAGGTGCCCAGGGGAGCTGGCCAGGGCCACTCACGGGAGGCTGTCTCTCAGTCCAGAGCTCCCTCCTCAGCCCACATGCCTCTCCACCTGCCAGGTTAGAGCGGAACACACATCCCCCCACACACACTTCACAAACACAGCGCACGAGCCTGCTTCTGCACACTGGTCCTGTCAACACGGCCACCCAGGCTGCACACCTGGGCACTGCCAGCTGACCTCACCCTTCAGCCACACTCAACACATGAGACCCCCCCTCCCCCGGGCCAGATGCCCACTCGGAGAGGGAGAGCCGTGGGGCTGGGGAAGCTGTGCTGGGACCCGCTCTGCCCTCCACCCTCCCATGGCCCAGACACCAGGACACAGGGTGGGCTGCATCCCAAAGTCGCCGGGCCAGCTATCCCTCCGCTGTCTCCAGCCTCCAAGTCCACAGGGACTGCTCCTCTGCACGCCACACTGACTCCTAACCCCACAGAAAACTTGTCTGTCCCACACCCCCACAGGTGCCAAAGACGGCCCTGTGGTCCAGACTCAACCCCCAGCCTCGACTCAGCGCTGGTGTGCAACCAGCTGCGGTCGGCACATTCCTCGTCTGGTAGCGACACTGCAGTAGCCAAATCCAGAGTCGATTTGGCTTCTGAACTAACACCTGACTCAGGGCGCTCTCCTCTGCAGGAGGAAGGTGGGGGGAGGGTCCCCCGTGTCCCCCCGGCACAGAAGCCATGCCAAAGCAGAGGTCTACGTGCCCGATTCCAAGCAGGAAAACCTGGGGCCAGACAGAAGATGACCGTCGGCGCAGAAACGCCCATGGCGGCTTCAGGAAGGCGTCAGCCCAAGAACCGGCTGTGGAGCAGAGCCCGGCAGCTGGTGTGCAGGGCACGACATCACCTCCACTTCCTCCCTGCCCCGGGCCTGCTGCGGGCAGGCCTGGCCACGTGACCTGCTCCAGCCAATGAGCCATGAGCAGAAGTGACAGACACCAGCCACTCGCAGATTCTCAGCAGAGAGAGAAGCTTTTGGTCGTTTCAAGTCCCCCGCCCCGACTTTTCTTCCCTGAACAGAGAGTGGCAGGGCCCACAGGGAACTAGCTGCTCTGTCATCCCGGGTCCTGGAGCAGATGGCCCCCGGCACAGATGGCCTGATGTGCGGTAGCGCGCGGGCAGAGCCGAGCCACAGGGTCCTCGGGCTCGGAGACAGTGGGAACACAGCGCCAGGCAGCAAGAGGTCCATGCCCACGTGTTCCTGCAGAGGGGACACACCTCCAAGAACGACAGCAAGGCCCTCCAGGGAGGCCGGGAGGCCGCCTCAGCACCAGCAGAATACCCCACTGCTACGAGGCGGAAGCCGGTCCTCACGGCACGTTCCACCCCACGCCGCTCCAGCTCCCCCCTCCCAGAGGCTACGCACTGGGACCATGGCACTGGGACCATGGAACCACTGCTGCTTGTTACTCGGAAATCCCAGAGAAGAAAACCACGCAAGAGCCTTCCCGCCAGCCTGAAGGAGCACGCCTTTGAGGGCAGACGCCCCACGCTCTCAGGGGACGGGCGGCGATGCCGGCAAGGCAGGGGTGCCACCGACAGGTGCTGCGGCTCCACCCCCAGCCTCGGCCCCCGGGAGGGGTCACCCGCTCTAACCTCGGCTCTGAGGCTCTGAACACAGGCGTTTGCCATCCCAGCCTAAGGAGCAGCTCCGCTGGGACAACGTGGCTCAGGGTGTCTCCTGCCGAGGCCACGAGCTCAGCGGGAGCGGCGGGCACCCAGCAGCCTGGCGGCCGCGCACGAAGCTCAGAAAGTGCCAGCAAGATGGCTCAGCTCACGGCTGCTGGCAGGAGCCTTGGGGCCTCGTGTCCTCGTGCACCAGTGGCCGCGCCAAGAGCACAGGCAGGACGGAAGGAGTGCCCGCCGTGGCAGCAATGGCCCCGCCGCCTCCGCCGTCACACAGCACGCTCCACGTGCAGGCACGTCACCGGGCAGCCCGGCTCCAGGGAAGGAGGGCAAGGCTCCCCCTGCAGAGAACACGGAAAACAAGGACACAACTTGACACAGCAAAGAGGGAGTCTGCACAGGAACTGAAGTTGTACGGCTCATGTCATCTCTGACCAGGGGCCGGCGTATGGAGTAGCGGTAAAGCCGCCACCTGCAGCACCCGCATCCCATATGGGCACTGGTTTGAGTCCCCGCTGCTCCACTTCCCATCCAGCTCCCTGCTAAGGTGCCTAGGAAAGCAGTGGAAGATGACCCAAAGTACCTGGTCCCTGCACCCACATGGGAGCCTCAGAAGACACTCCCGGCTTCGGACTGGGGACTAAACCAGCAGATGGAACACCCTGCCCCGCTGCCCTGCCCTGCCCCTCTCTCTCTCCCTCTCTCTCTAACTCTGCCTTTCAAATAAATAAGTAAATCTTTAAAAGAAAAATAAAAGATGAGCTATCACCCCTCAAAAATGGCTATCTACACCCCTACAGCCACCCACAGTGCGACACCACCACCACCTCTCTCAGGGGACAGTCAGGGAATCACAGACACCCACAGTGCGACACCACCACCTCTCTCAGGGGACAGTCAGGGAATCACAGACACCCACAGTGCAACACCACCACCTCTCTCAGGGGACAGTCAGGGAATCACAGACACCCACAGTGTGACACCACCACCTCTCTCAGGGGACAGTCAGGGAATCACAGACACCCACAGTGCGACACCACCACCTCTCTCAGGGGACAGTCAGGGAATCACAGACACCCACAGTGTGACACCACCACCTCTCTCAGGGGACAGACAGGGAATCACAGACACCCACAGTGTGACACCACCACCTCTCTCAGGGGACAGGGTATCACGGCCTCCCACAGTGCGACACCACCACCTCTCTCAGGGGACAGTCAGGGAATCACAGATACCCACAGTGCGACACCACCACCTCTCTCAGGGGACAGGGTATCACGGCCTCCCACAGTGCGACACCACCACCTCTCTCAGGGGACAGACAGGGAATCACAGACACCCACAGTGTGACACCACCACCTCTCTCAGGGGACAGTCAGGGAATCACAGACACCCACAGTGCGACACCACCACCTCTCTCAGTGGACAGTCAGGGTATCACGGCCTCCCAGAGTGTGACACCACATGACAAAGAAACAGGCAGGCTCCTCAAAGAAACAGGAGAAAATCTTAGATTTAAAAAGCTAACTGCCCACAGCCCTAATGTGTCTTGCCCTGGCTTCCAAATTCACAAGTACCGTGGAAAATCAGGAACCCCTGCCTCTGATGGCGGACAAGCAAACTCCGCGTCACAAAATAACGCTCTATGTCATCTGCACCTTCAGTCTGCTAAATCTTCCCATTGTAAGCAAATGAACCTGACTCACACATGCTTTGAAAACTAAGACCGTTCACGTGGCTCACGAGTCACCGGCAAGAGCCTCCATCGGACAGCTAGGAAGGAGCTTCAGCACTGGTCTCTCAGACAGCCCGGGCCCCTCACACCTCCTGGTCCCCTCCAAACCCATGGCGCCATCCACCAGGCGAGCCAAGCGCACACCAGCGAGACAGAGCAGGGCAGGTACACAGCACGGTGGCAACCAGCAAACAGGGACGTGTCAGCAAAGCTTCAGCCAGCCCCAGGGAGCCGACAGGGCTGCAGCAACGGAAGCGAACATGCTAACACGCGGGGTCCACACGTGCAGTCACCCCTACCTACTGCAGGGTGTCAACACCCTCCCAACCCTCAGCAAGCTGGCCACGTGACCCCAGCTGCCCTGAACCTCCCCGCCACACTGACAGAGAAGCCAGAGCCAGATGAGTCACACGGACAATGACACGCCCAGGAAGACCAGAGCAGAGGATGGGAGGAAAAGTCCCTCCTTGCCACCGCCACCCCAATCCCACCTGGACACTCAGAGGGAGGCCCACAGCCCAGTAGAGACAGAGGTGGTAACATTCTACACCCCACAAGCTCTCCCAGCTCCCCAGGAGTTCACCGACAAGCTATTTGTCACTCAAGAAACTGTTACTTTTGACACAGTTCTGGAGTGTGGTTTGCAGAATTCTAAAATAGAGTTCTGGCCTATCACTTTGTCAAACGGAATCTGTGCGTTCAGAACGAAGCCAGCGAGAAGTGGATGTTAAGTAAGAGGTCCTGTTTCAATTTCATGCAGACGGTCCCTATCGCTAGGGGCATGTGAAAAACAGACTCCCGCGGGGCATCTTCCCCTTCTTGGCTTCTCTACTTAATTCCACCTACTCCTACACTCCAGGGATAAAATTAAAGTTTGATGATGGATTCCATCAATTACAGCACGTTCACCCAACGTGGCCCCAAACAACTGATTTCAGTATAAACGGGAACCAGAGATCACTCCACTCAAGTCTGCGGCGCTCTGCACACTAGGACAGGGAGCGCATCGCTGAGAACCCCCCTTGTTAGGAGGCTCCTGGGAGGGGCGGGGAGAGGAATAGCTGAACACAGGGCGAGGAAACTGTAGAGGCCAGGAAGTGGATGGAACGTGAGCAACCAGCAGAATCCAGAGCAGCCCCACAGAGAAGCCGGAGGAGCCCACCGAGTCACCCAGCCCCAGGAACCGACAGCCGGCACCTCGGGGACCACGCCCCGGTCACCCTGAAGCGGACACCTGCACAGGAGAGGACGACAGGCAACTCTACTCCCACGTGACCTCCCCTGGGAGCCTGCGCCAGCCTCACGGGCAGCAGGGAGCGTGTCCCTCCACTCTCCCATCGTCCTCGGGCCAAGCGCCACCCACCCACACGTAGCCACGACAGCTATGATGCCGGTCAGCCAGTGTGAGCCACAACCAGGAATGACCAAGGCCGTGATGGGCAGATGAGGAAAGCCCGAAGCCGGACTGGGGTCTCCACGAAGCTGAGACACAGGGTCACCTGCACGGCCCGAGGCAGGGCACGGTGCCTGAGCAATGTCCCCATAAACCGTGTGCAAACGAACATCGCCTGGACTCCCAGTTCTCCACTGAGACAAAACCGGAAATATGGTCCCCGACACACTCATGACCCCCAGCCCAGCAATCACGACATCACGTATGAGGGAACGCATCCTGTCCTGAACTAAGGCTCCAGCAGAATCTGCAAGCCAGGAAGAAGGTCCTCTCCCAGGCCTTCTCTCGGCACAGGGTGCACACTCTGAGCCTGCGGCAGCCTGGAACTCTTCATACGCCCATTTCCCAATCCCAAAGCTGCCCCAGGCCTGTTCCTGACACCTCCAACTGATCCACGCTCATGTTCACGATCAAAAACGCACTTCACGTGACAACTGGCGCACACACGACTCCCAAAGCCACAAACTTGAATTTTTAATCCATTCCTCACTGAGTGAGAGACCAACGGCTGCAAGCACAGGGCAGATGACCTGCCCTGCCCCCCTTTCACTACCAGGTGGCAGACTCTTCACTGTACCCCACAGCCTTAACGGAGTCACCCATCACACTCAAAACAACAGGGGTGCGTTGAAAACCAGCATTTTTGCAACTACATGGCCCAAACCACACGTAAATGCCCTTCCAGTTGCATGGTGCAGGTTATTTCCATCTATGTAACTTATTAGACATTCAAAATGTAAGGCAAGACCTACACTGCACGCTTCCTGGAATGATCCGGAACCATCCACATGCCCGTGCTGCAGTGGCTTCCAAACATAGACGTTCTGGAACCTCCACAAATGTGACGCAGACACCAGGCCCGGGCACCCCCCACATCCGAGGCCTCCCTCCCTGACGGCCTCCTCACAGGCAGCCGCCCCAGCTCCACGCGCGCTAACTGCCCCACTTCCACTCTCTGCGCCTGCACCGTGGTTCTCCTGGGGAAGAGAGGAAACGCCCCGTTTGTGATTGCTTCTCCCTCCCTCGGTCAGCGTTTCACTCTTCATTCCTGAAGTCCATGGGACTTCATAATGAAAAGCTGGTGGAAACAAAGAACACAGAACTCAGCCGCCCACTGCCAGGTCACCCGAGACCATGACCTTGATTCCGGAACGGGAGTAACCACGTTCTCCCTTCCAGAAGCCCAAGAGGCACAGGGCTTCCCACCGTCAACGTCCCGGCCCGACAGACCCAGCTGAGGTTCCGGGGCAGCCGCGTGTTAAAAGCGCCCCGGGTAAGTGATCCGAGCGAGGATCGCCAGTGGAGGCTGGAAACGTGGGCAAGAAGCCGGAGAGCAGGACGTCCCACGTCACTCCAGAATGCCGACCAGACACGCGGGACAAGGCACCTGTGCAACAGAGACAACAGGTGTCGACTTCGGCACGGGCTGGAGCAGCCGCAGGAACGCAGCCACCTGTGGCAGCGGGAACGTGGCATCTTCTGGGGGCAAACTTGCCAAAGCCCGCCCGCCCGCCCGCTCTCCCACCCTCCCGCCCGCCCGCCCGCGCGCGCCCGCCCGCGCGCCCGCAGGGCCCAAGTCAGCCGAGAGAAAGGTGGAGAAGCTCCTCCCAGCTAAGAGAGGCCGAGACCCCCAGAGGGAACGCAGTGTCTGTCCCACAGTTTCTGTCCCGCTCTTACATTTAGAAAGCACCAAGAAAATCTGCATGAGTCACTCTGAGACCATGGCTGAAACCTGAACACAGAACACGTGCTGGTTTAATGTCTCGGGCAGTCACGCCACCATGGTTATACAGGCAAATACACAGGCACCCACGGGTTACCCACGGGCAACCGCACCATGAGGCCCACATGGTCAGGGAAGTGCAACAGAACTGGGAGTGTGAGCACGCAGGGAGAGAGTGCAGGGGGAGCGTGTGCAGGGAGAGAGCGTGCAGGGAGAGGGCATGCAGGGAGAGCGAGTGGAGAGGGAGAGAGCGCAGGGGGAGCGTGTGAAGGGAGAGAGTGCAGGGAGAGCGCGCAGGGAAAGAGCAGGGAGAGAGCATGCGGGGAGAGAGCGCACAGGGAGAGAGTGCAGGGAGAAAGCGCAGGGGGAGCGTGTGCAGGGAGAGAGCGGGGAGAGTGCGTGCAGGGAGAGAGCGCACAGGGAGAGAGTGCAGGGAGAGTGCACCCTGGCTGCTGGTCTCCCCTTTCTGAAATGAGACACACACTATGGGGAGAACAGACCTTGAGGGCCCAGCCCCCGCCCCCCAGCCTCCCTCTAAGGAGAAAGATAAATCCATCCACACATCACCCACAGGCCCTTCCGTCCTAACAGGCCCACATCACCCCGGCAGGAGCTAAGGGGCTGCCGCGCTGCCGAGCTCCAGGGAGAAGGCGGAGGAGGGCGACTGCTTGCCTCTCTTCTGGGCTGCATGCCTCTTCCCTCTTCCACAGGCTCGGGGAGTCACATGGGCCCCTCTCCCATCTGCCTCTCTGTGCTCCTAGCCAAAGCCTTATTTAAAGGGCCAGGCTGGCCAAGGTTGCTATGGGGGGGGGGGGGGGGGGAGTGCCCCAGGAGCCACAGAGCCCAGGGAGAAAATATCAGTGAGCCAGGAATTAGCACCCACTGAAGCACATCCCATACAGACTGATACGAATCTGCACAGAGATTCACCTTCTGAATAAAAAAGGTAGCTTTATTTTATTTGAAAGGCAGAGTTACAAAGAGAAAGAGCCAGAGAGAAAAACAAAGAGAGATTTTCCTTCTGCTGTTTTACTCCCCAAATGGTCAAAGCCTGGAGCCAGGAACTTCTGGGTCTCCCATGTGGGTGCAGGGGCTCAAGGACTTTGGCCATCTTCCACCACTTTCCCAGGCAGATTAGCAGGGAGCTGATCAGAAGTGGAGCAGCCAGGATATGAATCCAGCACCCACATGGGATGCTGGCACCACAGGCCACCAGCCCCAAGGAAGTTATTGTGTAAAACAAATGAGATCACATCAGGAAGGACCTCCCAGGGTCTCCACCTAAACCCCCACTCGGGGCCTCCCGGGGTCTCCACCTCCACCTAACCCCCTACTTGGGCCTCCCGGGGTCTCCACCTCCACCTAACCCCACCCACTCGGGGCCTCCCGGGGTCTCCACCTCCACCTAACCCCACCCACTCGGGGGCCTCCCGGGGTCTCCACCTCCACCTAACCCCACCCACTCGGGGGCCTCCTGGGGTCTCCACCTCCACCTAACCCCACCCACTCGGGAGCCTCCTGGGGTCTCCACCTCCACCTAACCCCCCACTCGGGGGCCTCCTGGGGTCTCCACCTCCACCTAACCCCACCCACTCGGGGGCCTCTGGGGTCTCCACCTCCACCTAACCCCCCACTCAGGGGCCTCCTGGGGTCTCCACCTCCACCTAACCCCCCACTCGGGCCTCCCGGGGTCTCCACCTCCACCTAACCCCACCCACTCGGGGGCCTCTGGGGTCTCCACCTCCACCTAACCCCCCACTCAGGGGCCTCCTGGGGTCTCCACCTCCACCTAACCCCCCACTCGGGCCTCCCGGGGTCCACTTCCACCTAACCCCACCCACTCAGGGGCCTCCCGGGGTCTCCACCTCCACCTAACCCCACCCGCTTGGGGGGCCTCCCGGGGTCTCTACCTCCACCTAACCCCGCCCACTCAGGGGGCCTCCCGGGGTCTCCACCTCTCAGCTGGCAAGGTTTAGGGTTCCCACACCTGGGTGCTCACTGTGCCACACAGCTGTAAGATCAGGCAGTAATGAACACCATTCAGAGACTGATCACACAGGACAGGCCCAGAACCAAAGTCCAAGAGCACAGGTGAGAAACCCAAGGGGAGCCCAGCCTGAGGGTCCCGCCCACCCTGGCCACCCAGACGTGACCCCTACCTGACGGGGCCAGGAAAGTGACAGGTGGCTGGCTGGTAGAGAGAGAGGGAGAGAGAGAGCCAGCCACTTGTGCCACCAGCACTGGGGTGGTGACGTGGTCTCTACACTCGCTCAAAAGCAGCCGAGCACAAGCCACCTTAAAGCTGACCCCTAGAGCCCAGCCCAAACTGCTGGGCTCCCGGGAAAGAATCCCGAGCGGCCCTCCCAGGCTCCACACTCGGTGGGCCCCGCCCCCAGCGTGCAGGCTGGGCCTACAGCACAGGTGCACAGGACATCCATCCTCCAAAACCAGACGGGGGCTCGGCACGTGCCAGGCACCCTGGCCTCTCCCCACCCCCGACCTCCGACCCCCTGACCCGACCCTGCTTTCCTACAGCAGGACACCTTCACAGGGCTAGCACATTAGCAAAGTTCCACGCCCCAGAAGCCAAGCGCTGTGCTCCGCCCCGCCCCGCCCCACAGAGACAGGCCATCTGCTCCCTCCCAGCACCTCCCACCCTGACCATGGGCAACTGCGGACACGCTGGGCAGCACCTGGCACGGTCTGTGTGCTCGGACTGGCTCTGAGAAAAGAACACGAGAGGCGGCATGTGTGCAGCACTCGGGGGAGCAGAGAGCACGCCCGCACCCCCACAGGGCCTGGGTTCAGCTCCCAGCTCCGCCTCCTGACTCCAGCAGCCTGCATGCAGACCCGGGAGGGAGGAGCAGTGGGCTCCTGCTACTCCTCTGGGAGACCTGGACGGAGTTTCCAGCCCCAGCTGGGGTGGGCACTTGGGGAAGGAACCTGCACTTGGGAACTCACCACCTAATCTCTGCCTTACATCAGTAATGCTCTTGTGAACTGGAAGACAACACACCAGCACGCTAGCAGAAACGACTCAGTAGCGGGACATTTACAATTCTGCCACACTCAGATGCTCAACTTACCGTGGGGCTGGGTCACAACAGTTGGAAATGCACCTTGTACCAGGACCTCCTTACCCCGCTAGCCTGGCACACAGCATACGGCGGGCGTCTGCAGCCACCCGGCATCAACACACAGCTCTTCCTGCAGACAGCCAGCCTGGGGGGGCCAGCACACACCCCAGGACACAGCTCCTCCTGCACATGGCCAGTGGGGGGGGGGGAGCACACACCCCAGGGCACAGCTCCTCCCGCAGATCTATCACAAAGCCAAACCTGAAGTCCACCGTGCTAAGCCGGGGACCAACTGTGCTTTGCTGCAGTGTGTGCTTCCACACATACACACGCCTGGAAGAAAAATGCAGCACACACAGAGCCTCACAGGAACCAGCCTCGTCTGGTCCCCCCACGCCCCTGCTGTACCAGGGCAGTGGCAGAGCCGCCCAGCCAGGGAGCAGCACCCATCTGCCCTCTTGCTCGCCAGACACCTGCGATGGCAGAACGCAACCTGGTGCCCCACATGGTGCGCGCTCCCCCCCAGCGTGATCACAAACCTTCCCTACAGCCTGCAAGAGCCAAACGACCACACAAGCAGGACCCCAGGACTGGACCACCTTCCCATGGCCGGGCTGGGACGGCCTGCAGAGAACTGACTTCACCAGGCCTTCTGTTAGCCAGTCTCAGTTGTGAGAACTACTTACACACCCAGGACATCAGGCCCTCCACTGTGACAAACAGCTGAGCCAGGGCGCCACTGGTCAATGCTCTGCGCCACCACCCGCTCAGGCTGCTGCCACGAAGCACTGCTCACTGGGCGGCTGTGCAGGACAGTCGACTGCGCACGCTTGGGGGGCTGCGGGCCTGAAGACGAGGCCGGCCGCAGCGGACCTTCTCGGGCAGCGGTTCTCGGGGGCTCTTTCTGATCCCACTGCAGACCCACCCTCGACAGGCCCCGCCTCCTGCACGCTCCCCTGGGGGCCAGGATTCCAGCCGATGGGGCTGGGGGCCAGTCAGGCCGCAGCAGCCAGAGAGCTGTCGTCCGTCTGTCTGTCTGGGGAATCTTACTCGCTGAGCTTTACGGCTGTAAGTCATCAAGTAAAGCCTTTTCCCCAACTAGAAAAGAGTCGCCACACTGACTGTAAACACTGACCAGTTCTTCAGGCATGTGAAATGTGCACACGTGAACTCACAACTCTGAACAACGTCCTCAACTGCACAACCAAGAGCGCAGAGGGGACCTCACGCTGGGCCACACCGCCTGGGCAGTGAGCAGGTGACCCCCCACTCAGAGCAGGGGGACATCACGCTCGGCCACGTCTCCTGGGCAGCAAGCAGGTGACCCCCACTCAGAGTGGGGGACCTCACGCTCGGCCACGTCTCCTGGGCAGTGAGCAGGTGACCCCCACTCAGAGCAGGGGGCCTCATGCTGGGCCACGTCTCCTGGGCAGTGAGCAGGTGACCCCCCACTCAGAGCAGGGGGACCTCACGCTCGGCCACGTCTCCTGGGCAGTGAGCAGGTGACCCCCCATTCAGAGCAGGGGGACATCACGCTCGGCCACGTCTCCTGGGCAGTGAGCAGGTGACCCCCACTCAGAGCAGGGGGACCTCACGCTCGGCCACGTCTCCTGGGCAGTGAGCAGGTGACCCCCCATTCAGAGCAGGGGGACCTCACGCTGGGCCACGTCTCCTGGGCAGTGAGCAGGTGACCCCCCACTCAGAGCAGGGGGACCTCACGCTGGGCCACGTCTCCTGGGCAGTGAGCAGGTGACCCCCCACTCAGAGCAGGGGGACCTCACGCTGGGCCACGTCTCCTGGGCAGTGAGCAGGTGACCCCCCACTCAGAGCAGGGGGACATCACGCTCGGCCACGTCTCCTGGGCAGCAAGCAGGTGACCCCCACTCAGAGTGGGGGACCTCACGCTCGGCCACGTCTCCTGGGCAGTGAGCAGGTGACCCCCCATTCAGAGCAGGGGGACCTCACGCTCGGCCACGTCTCCTGGGCAGCAAGCAGGTGACCCCCACTCAGAGTGGGGGACCTCACGCTCGGCCACGTCTCCTGGGCAGTGAGCAGGTGACCCCCCATTCAGAGCAGGGGGACCTCACGCTGGGCCACGTCTCCTGGGCAGTGAGCAGGTGACCCCCCACTCAGAGCAGGGGGACATCACGCTCGGCCACGTCTCCTGGGCAGCAAGCAGGTGACCCCCACTCAGAGTGGGGGACCTCACGCTCGGCCACATCTCCTGGGCAGTGAGCAGGTGACCCCCCATTCAGAGCAGGGGGACCTCACGCTGGGCCACGTCTCCTGGGCAGTGAGCAGGTGACCCCCACTCAGAGCAGGGGGACATCACGCTCGGCCACGTCTCCTGGGCAGCAAGCAGGTGACCCCCACTCAGAGTGGGGGACCTCACGCTCGGCCACGTCTCCTGGGCAGTGAGCAGGTGACCCCCCATTCAGAGCAGGGGGACCTCATGCTCGGCCACGTCTCCTGGGCAGTGAGCAGGTGACCCCCACTCAGAGCACACTGCACTGCCTCCCCCGCTTCCTGCTTTCATTTGCTTTCAGAGTGTCCAGTTCCACGCAGCACTCACACATGCACGACTTCCCACGTTCCAGGCGGCCAAGGGCAAACCCCAAATATCCTCCAATCTTCATGTTAGAAACAGTACTGACCCCACAATTCACAGTGACTCAATCTCGCCCCAAATAAGATGTTCTGACGACACCAATTAGGGCCCCTGTAAACTCTTCACGCTTATCCGACAGTTACACAGATCCCGGGCAGAAGGCACCAGGAGTCCATTGGTGAGCTCACGCTTCAGGTAAAAGCCAGTTATGTCACCTCTGCCCAAGCCGTTGTCTGACAAATTCCAAAAGAAAAAAATGTTTTTTAAAAAAACACGGTCAGGTATGTGGCTGGCCAGCTACGACACAGCGTGGGACGCTGGGTAGCCCTCATCCCGTATCAGACTGCAGGGCTCTGAGTCTCGAGTCCACTTCCAAATCCAGCTTCCTGCCACAGCACCCCGGGGAAGCAACAGGCGACGGCTACCCTAGCTGGGCCTGCCACCCACATGGGAGACCCGGAGGGAGTCCCAGCTCCTGGGTTTGGCCTGCCCAGGCCCTGCTGTTGCAAGCATTTGGGGAGTGAATGGAAGACTTCCATTTCTCAATCTTTCAAAAAAAATTTAAGATTTATTTATTTATTTGAAAGAGTGCGAGAGAAACGGAGGCAAAGAGGAATCTGGCCAGAGCTGGGCTGATCCGATGAACCAAGAGCCAGGAGCCTCCCCCAGGTCTCCCACACGGGTGCGGAGGCCCAAGTACTTGGACCACTTTCCGCGTCAGCAGGGAGCTGGATTAGAAGTAGAGCAGCCAGGACTCGAACCTGTGCCCATTTGGGATGTTGGTGTCGCAGGTGGCAGCTTTACCCACTATGCTACAGAGCTGGACCCCTAAAACTTTAAAAAGAGAAGTCTAGTGCACTTAAAACTATTTCGCTATTTTATGACAGAAATTTAGAAAGCGTGCATCTGCCTTTGGAATACAAGCCAGAGAAAGGAGAAAGCCTTCTTTAAAGTCAAGGTCACCCCTGCTGCTTCTCCTATCTGAAACAGAAAAGATGAGACCTAGCTATCTGTGTGTCTCCCATCACCTGACCACCAAGTCACTCCTCCTCCCCAACAGACGGGCCGTGAGAACGGACTGGAAGCAGCCGGGCTCCGCTGTAGGGGCCAGCTATGCTGTCCCTCGCCCTGAGAGCACAGCCATACCCTCGGGAGGCACAGGGGTCCAACCAGGCCCGAACGCTTCTCCCAGCACATGGGTGCACCAGGGGGAAACACAGAGTTCAGTGGCCTCGCGAGGGGCAATCGCCCACCCACATAACAACGGTCAGTTCTCACCCAGGATCCCTGTAGCCAGACAGGAACTATGAAATGCCAGTGAGCGGGGGAGATGTTCAAGTAGAGGCAAGCAATTCTGACAGCAGTGTCTGGTCTTTCTCAGGAGACTCTAACCACGGGCTGTGACAACACACCCTAGGGGGCGCTGGTGAGCACCCAATCCAGGCACGCCCCAGCGGCCTGGCCCTAACCAACACCCGCAGCCACTGCAGGGAGGGACGTGTGTGTCTGCAGATTCACACCTTCAACCCTTGCCCAACTGTGGCCTTATCCACCATGCCACCTCCTGCAGGGAGAACAAACAGCTACAAATAGCAGGAGCTAAGATCAGCAGGGTGATCCAAAACACAGATTCCTCAAAAACCCTCCAGTGAGGTGTCCAAGCCCACCCCGCAGCGTCAGCCCAGCGGGGTAGCAGTGTGAGGCCCGGAGGAGAGGGCGGGGCAAGAGCAGCCACACACACGCACACGCACACCCCAGCACTGACGCCCTTCTCTCCCAAGCAGCCGCTCCTCTGGGAGGGCAGCGCCCTCTGCACACACACGTGCGCACATACATGCACACACACACACACACACGCACACCCCAGCGTTCACGCCCTTCTCTCCCAAGCAGCCGCTCCTCTGGGAGGGCAGAGGCCTCTGCACACACACGTGCGCGCACACACGCACACACGCACACCCCAGCACTGACGCCCTTCTCTCCCAAGCAGCCGCTCCTCTGGGAGGGCAGCGGCCTCTGTGAGGCTCAGGAAAGTCCGCACACAGGACGCGGACAGCAGCGCCTGGGCAACCCCAAGCCTTAGCACCCGAGTCTCCAGCGTTTTTAGTATCGTTAAAATCTAAGCCGGCTTCCCAAATCACTGAGCAGCCAAACATGCAGAACCAGCGGCTCAGAGGAGTGGAGCCTGTTCCAAACCGAGGCCAGCTCCCTGGCAGGCACTGTGTCTGGCACAGGCACCCAGGAGCACACTGTCACCCACGTCCTTACGTCGTCAGCCCCAGCTCCCTGGACGTGCGTGTGGACGGCCACTAGCGAACCTTCTCCTTCAACACAGCAGCTCTGGGCATGCACAGAGCACCATGGCAAAGGCACACGCTCACGTGCGACGTCTTGTTTTCCGTTTACACAATCACCCTCGAGCTTCAAAGGAGTCAAGCCGCGTTTCATGGGGCTTAGACTGGTGCTCGAGGAGGAAAAAACAACGTACTGAACTCTGACTCAACCTTCAAACCCTGCCACCTGTAGGAGTCCTACTCCTCAGTCAGGCCTTCCAAGACTGAACCTACACAACGCTCATCTCCTACGCACCGCATGTGGACACCCTGTGTCTTCCCGTCCACATGGTAAGTCTTCCACTGTTCTCACCCCTGCACTCCTGGGACGCTCTGGGACCGGAAGGGCAGGTGGGACAGACGCCAATCCCTCCCCAGGCTTTGCCTGACTAACAGCAGAGCAGCTCGGCGGAGCCCGCGGCAGGCAGGGAGTCTCTGACCCTCGAGCGGGAGCAGCTGCTGGGCGGCCACAGGTGCACGGCGCCGACTCCCTAAGCCTCCCTGGGCTGCAGCCTCCACAGCCACCAGCCACTGTGGGTGCCACGGCTAAGATCACTCAGGCCGCAGAGCGTTCTCCTGGGAACTTCTCCAGAGCCCGCTAGGCGTCAACAAGTCCGGGCAGGGGTCAGGGTGCCTGTCGGAAGGGACCCGCCTGTGGTGTGACAGATCTGAGCTCAAACGCTGCCCCTCCCACTCTCCCATGACCTCCTACGACCTGGACTCTCGCCACCATCTGAAGTCTTTGTTTTGTCTTGTTCTTTTCTCCTAAATGTTCGTTCTGAAAGGCAGAGCAAAAACCACAGAGGGAGGGAGGGAAGAGAAGAGATCTTCCAACCTCTGCGTCACTCCAAATGCCAACATCCAGGAGTCAGGAACTTCATCCGCGTCTCCCACGCGGGTGGCAGGGACCCCAATCCTCGGGCCACATCTGCTGCCTCTGCGGGAGCACCGGCAGGAGGCTGGGACCCCCACGCGGGGGCCGGCACCCCAGCAGCGGCCCTGACGCCCGCCCCACGTCACGTCTTAACACCCTCACATCCCACCTCCTCCGCGCTGCAAAGACTGAACGTGAGCTCACACAGAGTGCCTGGGCACGCAACCGTTCTCTGCAAAGGACGGCCCCACGTCGTCGCAAAGCGTACGCTACTTCTTTCTCTTAGACGATCCACACGTGAGCTGCCCGACGTGGGAGCCACTCACCCAGTGGGCTACTGACTGCGCACCTGAAACGTGGCTAAGCTGAGATGAGCAGTAGCCATACGCACCAGAGAGCACCAGACCATGCAGACTTACGGTGAAAACAGAAAGGCAGCTCACCAGAGTGTGTCCATCACACACTGAATTAATTTATGGATGCAATGGGCTACACAAAACATCAGACCAGACTCGCGCATTTGTGAGGCTGGGACCCCGCGTGCCATCCTGCAGGCCCGGGGCCAAGTCCCAGCTCCACTTCAATGCCGGCTTCCTGCCAAGGCACAGCCTGCGAGGCGGCAGTGACAGCTCAGGCAGCGGGTCCCCGCCACCCCAGGGAGGCCTGGATTCAGTTCAGGGCTCCGGCTTCTGCCTGGTCCAGCCCCAGTGGTGCAGGCATTTGGAGAGTGATGGTTTCATTGTTTCTTGTTTAACACAGTTACTAGAAAACTACACATCCCGTATGTCACTCACATCGTGTGTCTACAGGACAGCACTGATCTGGACAACCAGACGCCCCAAAGCTCTGACAGGAAGGGGCTGTGTACACGAGCAAAGGCCCGGAGGCAGAGCTCACGCCGAGGCCCTGAGACGCAGGCGAGGTGGAGCCTGGACACCCTGCAGGTTAAACCACGGAACCCGAGTACAGACTGTGTCAGCCGCTATACCCTGCACAGCTTCCAGAATAGTGACTCACTTTTTCTCCCAGCTGACCCTCTTATTGTTTTATCTCAACTTCCTTAATTAAAGGATAATTCTGGCAAAGGCATGAATAAACAAGTTTAAGAGTTTATATTCAATAAATCAATCAATCCTGGGTCCTGACCAACCACTCTGAGGTGACCAGCATTTAGTTTAAGAACACAGAATGTGCTCGGCTACGAAGAACTGCAGACAGCCCAAACACACCGTTAGTTCAGGGCTTCTTAACCCTTCAATGAAGAGTCTGCATAAACAGATGCATCACATGTTCACCTGCCTGAATCTAAGACAAAAATAACAGGTGGGTGGGCATCCTATCCCAAGAATGGAAGCAGACTTGCTTCTGTTTCAGTTAACTCTGAAGCCTGCATCAACCAGTGGTCCCCAAGTCCTAACTCTTCCACTACTATCTCTGCTGGGGGAGAAGCTAGAAGAGAACGGAGCATCACACAAAGCCACAAATCAAAGAACTTGTCCTTGGACACATAGGGAGTCGCGATGAGGGTTTCAGAAAAGGGCACAGCTCTTTCTCTTCCAAGGCTTCGCCCCCTGCCGGAATCATCCGTGTCACCTGTCCCAGTGCTGCAGGACTCCTGGGGACCTCTGGCTGTGGAGGCCAACACACAGGAACCAGCCCCTCGGGGACACCTACGGCAGGGCGCGCCCACCGCACCAGCAGTGCCCACACTTGGGTTCACCAGGTGCCCGGAACTGGAGAACAGGCCCGATGGGGGGCGGGCGTGGAGACAGGACACCTGGGGGTGCTCTCGCCTCCCCCTCCTGACAAGGCCAGCGACAGTGTCTCCAGACAGCGGCAGGGGGTGCTCAGAGCCACCAAGGGGGCCCACTGTGACCACAGAGCGCCCCATTGGGAACAGATCCTACAAGCACACTTAAAAATGGAGGGTGTAGGGGCCAGTGCTATGGCACAGTGGGTTAACACCCTGGTCTGCAGTGCCAGCATCCCATATGGGTGCCAATTCAAGTCCCAGCTGCTCCACTTCCGATCCAGCTCTCTGCTGGCCTGGGAAAGCAGAGAAGACGGCCCAAGTCCTTGGGCCCCTGCACCCACATGGGAGACCCAGAGGAAGCTCCTGGCTCCTGGCTTTGGATCAGCGCAGCTGTGGCCGTTGCAGCCAACTGGGGAGTGAACCAGCAGATGGAAGACCTCTCTCTCTGCCTCTCCTCTTTCTGTGTAACTCTTTCAAATAAATAAAATCTTAAAAAAAAAAAAAGGAGGGTGTGTAACAAAGCCTGCCCGTGGGCTGCTGTTTACAGCGGTGAAAACCTGGAAAGCCCCTCCACGTCCAGAAGTGGGGACTACCACCACGAGGAGGCAGCTGCTCACGCCAGCAAGCAAACACTTCACGTGGGAAACCACCAAGTGACGGCACGAAACACACAGCCTCCGAACGCCGATGGCCTGGTGTTTGAAGCACACTTACAAATGCGCAGGAAAGGGACCGAAAACGCGCACTGACCTTGGCACGGCCAGCCCGCCCAGGACGGCAGCACCGCACGTTCTCTCCTTCCGTTTCTGTCTTGAACTTTTCACGTAAATGAGATCGCGAATCAAGGCGCATAACAACACACGTAACGCCGTCCAACCAGCAAACACTGCGTTTGATAAGAGCTGGTGTCTGCTGAGCGTCTCAAAACTGCGAGGCACCATCTAAGTGCTTCCCACGTACGCAAGTACTCTTTCCCAGAAATACCAACTACCATCGCAGGCATGGGGCAGAACACGCGCGGTCACACCCGCCTCAGTCACACCCACCTCAGTCACACCCACCTCACAACCCAGCCACACCCACCTCACACAGTCACACCTGCCTCACAGACCCAGTCACACCCACCTCACACACCCAGTCACACCCACCTCAGTCACACCCACTTCCCACGCAGTCACACCCAACTCACAGTCACACCTGCCTCACACACCCAGTCACACCCACCTCACACACACAGTCACACCCAACTCAGTCACACCCACCTCACAACCCAGTCACACCCACCTCAGTCACACCCACCTCACACACGCAGTCACACCCACCTCAGTCACACCCACCTCGCACGCAGTCACACCCAACTCACATCACACCTGCCTCACACACCCAGTCACACCCGCCTCAGTCACACCCAGTCACACCCGCCTCAGTCACACCCACCTCACAACCCAGTCACACCCACCTGTCACACCCACCTCACACACGCAGTCACACCCACCTCAGTCACACCCGCCTCACACACCCAGTCACACCCAGTCACACCCACCTCAGTCATACCCACCTCACAACCCAGTCACACCCACCTCAGTCACACCCACCTCACAACCCAGTCACACCCACCTCAGTCACACCCACCTCACATGCACAGTCACATCTGCCTCACACATGCAGTCACAACCACCACAGTCATACCCAACTCACATGTGCAGTCACACCCACCTCACACACAGTCACACCAGCCTCACACGCAGTCACACCACCTCAAACAGTCACACCCTGAGACAGTCTCACACAGCACACCACGAGTGTACAACCACTGCACACACTGTGTGAGGACAGAGAGACAGGGCACCTGAGACAGTCTCACACAGCACACCACGAGTGTACAACCACTGCACACACTGTGTGAGGACAGAGAGACAGGACACCTGAGACAGTCTCACACAGCACACCACGAGTGTACAACCACTGCACACACTGTGTGAGGACAGAGAGACAGGGCACCTGAGTCAGTCTCACACAGCACACCACGAGTGTACAACCACTGCACACACTGTGTGAGGACAGAGAGACAGGGCACCTGAGACAGTCTCACACAGCACACC
Organism: Sylvilagus floridanus; assembly: GCA_949820135.1. Lineage (NCBI taxonomy): Eukaryota > Metazoa > Chordata > Mammalia > Lagomorpha > Leporidae > Sylvilagus > Sylvilagus floridanus. Next base: position 131,585,236 of record OX463230.1, on the reverse strand, counting down.
ACGAGTGTACAACCACTGCACACACTGTGTGAGGACAGAGAGACAGGGCACCTGAGACAGTCTCACACAGCACACCACGAGTGTACAACCACTGCACACACTGTGTGAGGACAGAGAGACAGGACACCTGAGACAGTCTCACACAGCACACCACGAGTGTACAACCACTGCACACACTGTGTGAAGACAGAGAGACAGCACACCTGAGACAGTCTCACACAGCACACCACGAGTGTACAACCACTGCACACACTGTGTGAGGACAGAGACACCTACAGGCACCGAACGGGGAGGGAGAGCTGCACCTGCCCATGTACCAACCAGGTCCTGGATTCAGAAACTATAAAGACTCCAGCACAGGCCGGCGCCGCGGCTCACCATGCTAATCCTCCACCTGCGGCGCCGGCACCCCGGGTTCTAGACCCAGGGGGCACCGGATTCTGCCCCAGTTGCTCCTCTTCCAGGCCAGCTCTCTGCTGTGGCCTGGGAAGGCAGTGGAGGATGGCCCAAGTGCTTGGGCCCTACACCTGCATGGGAGACCAGGGGGAGGTGCCTGGCTCCTGGCTTCAGATCGGCATAGCGGCCACTTGGGGGAGTGAACCAACGGAAAAAGGAAGATCTTTCTCTCTGTCTCTCTCTCACTGTCTAATTCTGCCGGTCTTTTAAAAAAAAAAAAAAAAAAAAAAAAAAACTATGGGACCTTGTTAAAATGGCCCTGCTTGGGGGGGAAAAAAAAAAGACTACAGTACAAAGCAAAACAGAACTGTTAGAACTCACAAATTCAGAAAAACTGAAGATAAAAAATCAACATGCAAAACTCAGTTGCCTTTCTATACACTACCAAGCACCTATATGAAAAAAAGAAAATAATCCCACTTATAACAGCATCAAAAAGGAAAAACAAATACCGAGGAGTAAAGTTAACCAAGGAGAACGTTCAGCAAACGGAGCTGAAGAACTGGTGAAGGGAACCCAAGGCACCACCAGGAAGCGCCAGCACGGTGCTGTGCACCTGTATCTGCGCAGACACACTGAGCACCGCCAAACGCCCACACGGCCCCCTATGCACGCAACGCCCACCAACACGCACCGTGCCACGCCCACGCCCACGCCCACGCCCCACACAGCGGAGAACTGGGATGGATTCCCAGCTCTGCTCCAGACTCGGGGGACGGCAGCGACACTCAGCCCCACAGGGAGGCCTGGGCTGCACTCCTGGCTCCAAGGTGCCCCGTCGGCCCAGCCCCGGCCTCAGCCCCTGGGCTTCTGGGCAGTGAACCAGAGGGTGAGAGTTTTCTCTCCCTCTCAAATAAATTATTTTTTTAAATTCCAATGACATTTTTCACAGAAACAGAAAAAAACTATCCTAAAACTCACATGGAACCACCAAAAAATCCCAAAGAGCCAAGCAAGTGTGGGCAGCAGCACAGAGCGAGGCGTCACACCCCCTGAGTTCATAATCCAGTAAAAAGTCACTTAAATCAAGACAGCCAGGCTCCAGCACAAAACCAGGCCACAGACCAATGACAAAGACACAGCCCAGGGGCCAGGCCACAGTGCAGGGGCAAAGCCACCTCCTGCCACGCCAGCATCCCATGCAGGTGTCCGTTCAAGTCCTGGCTGCTCCATTTCTGACCCAGCTCCCTGCTAATGCGCTGGGAAAAGCAAGAGGATGGCTGCTGCCACCATGCAGGAGACTCGGATGAAGCTTTGATATGGCCCAGCACTGGCCACTGCAGCCATCTGGGGAATGAACAAGTGAATAGAAAATCTCTCTTTCTTTCTCTCTTTCTGTAACACTGACTTTCAAATAAATAGATCTTTTAAAAAGTGCAGAAGTAAGCCTACACATTTACAGTCAACTGACTGTTGACAAAGGGGCCAGGAATAGACAACCAAAGAAAGTCTCTTAATAAGTGGTATTTGGAAAACAGCTAAACAGCTATCCACACGCAAATGAATGAAAGCAGACCATGAAACTGGACCCTTATTTCACACCACTCACACACTCTCACACACACACAACTCAAAATGAATTAAAGACTTAATTCTAAGACCTAAAACTATGAAATGGTTTGAAAAAAAATCAGAGGGCAAACTCCATGACATTAATGGACAATGATTTCTTTTATTTTTATTTTTTTTTTTTTTGACAGGCAGAGTGGACAGTGAGAGAGAGACAGAGAGAAAGGTCTTCCTTTTTGCCGTTGGTTCACCCTCCAATGGCCACCGTGGCCAGCGCACCGCACTGATCCGATGGCAGGAGCCAGGTGCTTCTCCTGGTCTCCCATAGAGTGCAGGACCATCCTCTACTGCACTCCTGGGCCACAGCAGAGAGCTGACCTGGAAGAGGGGCAACTGGGACAGAATCCAGCTCCCCGACCAGGACTAGAACCTGGTGTGCCAGCGCCGCAAGGCGGAGGATTAGTCTAGTGAGCCACGGTGCTGGCGAAAATGATTTCTTAGATATGACTCCAAAGCACATAAATAGGCAAGTGAGATTCCATCAAACTAAAAAGCTTCTGTATAGCAACATTCAACAGAGTGAAGAGCAAGAAAAAATCTGCAAGCCAGATGTCTGATAAGGGGCTCAGACCCGGAACAGATGAGGAAATGAAACAACTCAGTAACAAGAAAACAATCCCAATTGAAAAAAAAAAATGGGCAAAGGACCTAAAAAGACATTTCTCTAAAGACACACAAACAGCCAACAGGCCCATGAAAAACCACCCATCGGGGCCGGCACCGTGGTTCACTAGGTTAATCCTCTGCCTGCGGCACCAGCATCCCATGTGGGCGCCGGGTTCTAGTCCCGGTTGCTCCTCTTCCAGTCCAACTCTCTGCTGTGCCCCGGGAAGGCAGTGGAGGATGGCCCAGGTCCTTGGGCCCTGCACCCACATGGGAGATCAGGAGGAAGCACCTGCTCCTGGCTTCAGATTGGCGTAGTTCTGGCTGTAGCGGCCATTTGGGTGGTGAACCAACGAAAGGAAGACCCCTCTCTACCTCTCCCACTGTCTAATTCTACCTGTCAAATTTTAAAAAAAAAAAAAAAACCCATCACTAATCAACAGGGAAATGCAAATCAAAACCACAATGACAGATGACTTCACACCTAAGAACGCTGGTATAAAAAATGTGAAAACAGGTAGTTAAGTGTCAGAGAGGATGTGGAGAAAAGGGAACCCTTACGTGTTGTTGGCGGGAGTATAAATTAGAAAGTGAGCCTCTACAGGAAACAGCAGGAGGTGCCTCAAAACCTCAGAATAGGGCCCAGAGAGCCAGGCTGCCGCCTGCCATGCTGGGGCTATCATGTCCCAGCTACTCTGCTTCTGATCCAACTCCCTGCAAAGGCTCCTGGGAAAGCAACGGGAGATGGCCCAAGGATCTGGTCCCTACCAGCCACATGGAGTCCCAGATGGAGTTCCCGGCTCCTGGCTTTGTCTTAGACCAGCCCTGGCTCTCTGTTGTGGCCATTTGGGAAATAAACCCACACACACACAAAAAAAATCAATTTCTCTCGTGCTCTTCCGTCACCATGTCTTTCAAAGAAATCAATTCCCTTTAAAGCAGAACCACTGCATGGCCCAGCGGTGCTACCACCATGAATCCAGCTCAGGAAACACTCGGAGGCGGGTCACTGCAGCACACCCACAACAGCCGAACTACGGCATCGACCTGGGGCCACCAGAGGCGTCCCCACGGCAGAGCACCATGCAGCCTCGGAGAGAGAAGGGAATCCTGACATTTGTGACGACACGGAGGAACCTGGAGGACATGCTGTCGGGTGAACCACGCCAGGCAGACACACATGCACAGACGCCAACCCTCACACGGGCAGTCCCACACAGAGGAGCGTAGCAGTTACGGGTGAGCCGGGGGACCGGACAAGGACAGCAGAGACGCTTGCCAAAGGCAGGAACAGGCGCCAGTCACCCACTGCACAGAAGGCTAGCACATACTTCAAAATTGCTAATAGATTTCAAACGTTCTCACGGCAAAGAGTATGTGACGGAACGGCTTTACTAATTGGCTTGATTTAATCACTCCTCAATGTGTTCCTGTGTCACAGCACCACATTGTACTCTGTAATCATCTGTCAATGAACATGCTTTATATGAATGCGAATTATTGGTCTACATTTCATTCTCTAGTGAACTAGAAGACCGAAAAATTAACCCAAAATCCCCCGGCGTCAGAGCAGATTTCTATTCTGAACCAGCTGGCTCTGTAGACGGCTGCCACTCTTCCAGAGCCCTTAAATAAATGAAAAGCAATGCTAACGCAGGCAGTTTAGGAAGAGCCGGTGGCCAGGAGCTGGGAAGATCAGCTACGCGAGCGAGGCCCTGCCGACCGGGCAAGCACACCTGTTCCACAAACGGCCTCTGGGCAAGGAGGGGCTCGGCAACCGGGCAACAGGCCCATCCTGCTCCGCTGACATGTCCTGCCTGCCTCCGGACGGCGAGGACGGTGAGGCTCGGGCTTAGGCCGCAGAGCCCACGCGTATGAATGCATCGGCCACAATCACCTGCCAGGTCACCACCGGGAACCCCGTCTCCCTCGAGAACGGCTGATTCCTTCTGGGTGGAGGACTGCGCCAAGAAACTGAGACACCTGGGACACGCACAAGGCTGGCTCCCCGTCTAACTATCAGCTGGACTAGGCGCCAGCATGGGAAGTGGACAAACGGAAGTACCTGAGCTTACAAGGTGGAAGTCCATCTCTTCTGTCAACCTTTCAAAATCTGTGGTTCAGAACCGAGTATCACGTGTTACTAAACACTGGGAATAAAACTAAATACTGAGAACAGTAGACGTTTTTTCAACAGAGCTAAGTCAACAATTTAGTTGCTAACACCCACCACATGACATGCTACCAATCTGGGGCAAGCTGAATGAAGCTGGCACCCTGGCGGGCAAACAGTCAGGGGTGGGGCTCCAGCCGCACAGCCCGCTCCTGGGAGCCCAGCACTTCCTCTGCCAACAGCTCACCTGCGCCCGTGGTGTTCGGACGAGGACCCGCGCAGGCTGACGGTCTGTGACCCTGTGAACGCAGGCACACGGCCGCGCCACAGTGCGCAGGGACTGGCAGACCTCCCCCGGTCTCTCCACAGCGGCCTCATCTGCTGACCGCCTGCCACTTCTCCTTCCATGAAACTCAACCTATCGTGTTCGTGTCCTTACTGTGGCCATTTTATCCTAATCAGACAAAAAAAAAAAAAAAAAAGACTCGCAAAGGACACGTGCAGAGTAGAAGAAAAGCTGCAGGAAGACAGAGGGGTCACAGGTCAGATGCACACAAACCGCCCAGCATCTAACAGCCACAGCACGGTGCTCAGTCTGCAAAACAGACGCAAAGTCCTTTCCTATCAGAGCGCATCTGGGGACAACAGCTGATGTCCACAGCTAATCAGGTGCATATGAATTAAAACCGCTAACACAGAGACAGCCATCAAGTCACCTCGCAGGACGCCCATGTCCCCTGCCAGAGCGCCTGGCTGCGTCCTGGCTCCCGACACTCACTCCAGGAGGCAGCTCAGGCACTCGCTTGCGTCCCCACCACCCACCTGGGAGAGCCCGGCTGAGTTCCCAGCTCCTGACTTTAGTCTGACCCAGACCCCGGTGTTCTGGGCACTTGGGGAATGAACCAGCAGCTGGCAAATCTCTACCTATCTCTGTGCCTTTCAAACAAACGACAAGTTCTAAAAGAGAACAGCTAACACAGTAACCATGAAGTCCAGTTCCTCTATCCCTAATGTCTAGAATTGAAACCAGCATAAATGAAAATACATATAACAAAAACGGTTTGCTACAAACACAACACTCTAACCCTGGACACGAGCACCGTGACATTTTTAACGACAGGACAAAAGCAAATTCCGAATTGAAGCTGTTTAGCTTTCACGTCTCTGATTTCCAAACATCTCCAATCTCCCTCTCAGAATTTTGTGCAAGTGAAATAGAAAGTCCTAGAACAACCTCCCAAGTCCCAGGTCTACACTGCTTGTTGCACCCTCGTGGGGGACCAGGTTCCCCCAGGCAGTGGCCTGGCCCTCACAGTGGGGGACAGCTTCTCCCAGGCGTGGCCTGGCCCTCACAGTGGGGGACAGCTTCTCCCAGACGTGGCCTGGCCCTGACAGTGGGGGACAGCTTCTCCCGGGCGTGGCCTGGCCCTCACAGTGGGGGACAGCTTCTCCCGGGCATAGTCTGGCCCTGACAGTGGGGGACAGCTTCTCCCAGACGTGGCCTGGCCCTCACAGTGGGGGACAGGTTCTCCCGGGCGTGGCCTGGCCCTCACAGTGGGGGGCAGCTTCTCCCGGGCATAGTCTGGCCCTGACAGTGGGGGACAGGTTCTCCCGGGCGTGGCCTGGCCCTGACAGTGGGGGACAGCTTCTCCCGGGCGTGGCGTGGCCCTCACAGTGGGGGACAGCTTCTCCCGGGCATAGTCTGGCCCTGACAGTGGGGGACAGCTTCTCCCAGGCATGGCCTGGCCCTCACAGTGGGGGACAGGTTCTCCTGGGTATAGTCTGGCCCTGACAGTGGGGGACAGCTTCTCCCAGATGTGGCCTGGCCCTCACAGTGGGGGACAGCTTCTCCTGGACGTGGCCTGGCCCTCACAGTGGGGGACAGCTTCTCCCGGGCGTGGCCTGGCCCTCACAGTGGGGGGCAGCTTCTCCCGGGCATAGTCTGGCCCTGACAGTGGGGGACAGGTTCTCTCGGACGTGGCCTGGCCCTGACAGTGGGGGACAGGTTCTCCCGGGCGTGGCCTGGCCCTCACAGTGGGGGACAGCTTCTCCCAGATGTGGCCTGGCCCTGACAGTGGGGGACAGGTTCTCCCGGGCGTGGCCTGGCCCTGACAGTGGGGGACAGCTTCTCCCGGACGTGGCCTGGCCCTCACAGTGGGGGACAGGTTCTCCTGGGTATAGTCTGGCCCTGACAGTGGGGGACAGCTTCTCCCGGGCATAGTCTGGCCCTGACAGTGGGGGGCAGCTTCTCTCGGGCGTGGCCTGGCCCTCACACCCCGGCTCCGAAGGACACAGGGAGGAGCTGCAGCCTCCCCTCCCCCACACAAAATCCCCTCTCTCCAGGTCACTTCCAAAAAGTGACAACCTGAGATTCTGGAATACTGTTTCCCTGTCTTTTTCGATTTTTATTGCCTCTTGGGTAAGTATGAGTTTTCAGTGCGATTCACACGCAGCTTGAAAGAACCACGTTTACCGCTACTATAGTTTAAATTAACTGGAAGGGACAGTAACTCTTTAAAAATAGCACAAAGTCAGTCATAACCGACTTTTCTCTTTAGAGGGAACGTCCCATGACTACAGGCTCAGGCTCCCTCCGTGGGTCGCAAACATTTCTCGCAGGCCCACTGCGTGCCAGGCCCCGCTCCGGATGCTGGGGACACACTGAGCACTCCCTCCCAGAGCGTCTCCAAGTGCACCGGGAACCACAAAGCAGCCCACAGGAAGCACCAGTAACCCGGGGAGAGCGGAGCCGGGGGCTCTAACGCACAGGGACGTTGTGGCAGGGCGCCAAAGCCGCCACGGGCGCGGGTTCGAGTCCCGGTTGCTCCTCTTCGAGTCCAGCTCTCTGCTGTGGCCCAGGAGTGCAGTGGAGGATGGCCCAAGTGCTTGGGCCCTGCACCCCATGGGAGAAGCACCTGGCTCCTGGCTCAGCCCAGCGCTGGCCGCGGCGGCCGCCTGGGGAGTGAACCAACCTGCAGACGCCGGCTGGGGACCGCGGCAAGGCGAGCCCCGCACGGATCCAGGGGCTGACAGCTGCGCCCGGCACGGCAGCTACCGGGAACCCGCACCGAGACCACGGCGCCGGGCGCTGCAGACGCCCCCCGGTCCCGCCCGCTCACGCAACAGCCCCGCCCGGGGTCCCGCGCCCCCTCCAGAAACCCACGGCGGCCGCCCGCGCTCCGGCCCGCCCGGGCCCTCCGAGAAGCCTTCCGACCCGCGCCGCGCCGCGCCAGCCCGCAGCCGCCCGGCGGGCCACGAGACCCCCGTCCGCCCAGCCAGCCCGCACGGCCTCCCGCGCGGCCAGGCGGGCCCACGGCAGGCGGAAGGCTGCTCCCGCGCGGCGGGCGGCCCGCGCCCCGCTGCCCACGCCCGCGCCCCGCTGCCCACGCCCGCGCCCCGCCGCCTGTGCCCGCGCCCGCCCCGCGCCCGCGCCCGCCCCGCTGCCCACGCCCGCGCCCCGCTGCCCACGCCCACGCGCCCCGCCCCGCCGCCCACGCCCGCGCCCGCCCACGCCCGCGCCCCGCCGCCCACGCCCGCCCCGCCCCGCGCCCCGCCGCCCACGCCCGCGCCCGCCCCGCCCCGCGCTCACCTCCAGGCGCAGGGAGGCTCCGCAGCCGCGCAGGAACTCGCGGATGTTGCTCAGGCACTCGCTCTCGCTCCGCGGCTCCGGGAAGACCTGCAACACACACAGCGCTGAGGCGCCCCGCCAGGCCCGCCGCCCGCGCCTCTGCGCTTCCTCCCGGCGGCCCCGATCTCGGCCCTTCCCGCACCAGGAAGACGGCGCGGGGCCGGAAGTGACGCAGTCAGGCCGCGCCCCTGCCCGCCCGCGCGCGCGGCCACTTCCGGCCGGCGCAGGTCCGCGCCTCGTCCCGCGGACCCGGACCCGGACCCGGACCCCAGCCTCGTCCCACGGACCCGGACCCCAGACCCGGACCCCAGCCACGCACCGCGGACGCCGGCCTCCCAGACCCAGACCCGGACCCCGGACCCCGGACCCGGACCCGGACCCCAGCCTCGTCCCGCGGACCCGGACCCGGACCTGGACCCGGACCCGGACCCCAGCCTCATCCCGCGGACCCGGACCCGGACCTGGACCCGGACCCGGACCCGGACCCCAGCCACGCACCGCGGACGCCGGCCACCAGGACCCCGGACCCCGGACCCCGGACCCCGGCCTCGCCCCGCAGACGCGGAACCCGGACCCGGACCCCGGACCCGGACCCGGACCCGGACCCGGCCCCGGACCCCAGCCACGCACCGCGGACGCCGGCCACCAGGACCCCGGACCCCGGACCCCGGACCCCGGCCTCGCCCCGCAGACGCGGAACCCGGACCCGGCCCCGGACCCCAGCCACGCACCGCGGACGCCGGCCTCCCAGACCCAGACCCGGACCCCGGACCCCGGACCCGGACCCGGACCCCAGCCTCGCCCCGCACACGCAGCCACCTCCTCTCGGAGCGTGGTCGTCGGCCCCGCAGACAGCCCCGCACGTGCGGCCACCGCCTCCGCCCCGAGCCTGGACCTGGGCCTCACCGAAGCGGACGCCGCCCGGCCTGGGGGGACCCTGAGAGCTGGGCCTGCGCTACTTGGGCATCGCCCAGACCCACCGCGCCGGGGGCGAGTGCGGGGGTTCTCGCAACGCTGTGGCTCTGCCGGACGAGCCACGTGAGCTCCGCACACCGCGACCGAGGCGCGTGGTCGTCCTCTTCCCCAGCACCGGCCCTCTGCCCCCCAACGGTGAAACAGCCGGCTGCGGCCCGAGCGTGCGTGCAGGGCTGCACGCGTGAGCCAAGGAGGCGGGCACCACCCGAGGAGAAGCCCGGGAGAACCGGGATTGCCGACCACGTGCCCGGCCACGAAGAGCGGAGATTCCACCAGGCCTCTCGGGAACACTGCGGGTCCATCTCCAGCCGCGTGGGTCGCCGAGAATCCCAGACCAAAGCCCGGTGTTCGGAGACACCGGGCGGTCTCGGATTGAAGCCCCCCCACACCGCCCCCCAAAGGGAGCAGTAGTCAGGGCACAGTGCTACGGGTCTCCCCCACCTCCCCCCCCATCAGGAGTTGTCAGGGCACGGTGCCACGGGCCTCCCCCACCTCCTGCCCCCAACAGGAGTTGTCAGGACACGGTGCCACGGGTCTCCCCCCACCTCCCCCCCCAACAGGAGTTGTCAGGGCACGGTGCCACGGGCCTCCCCCACCTCCCCCCCAACAGGAGTTGTCAGGACACGGTGCCACGGGCCTCCCCCCACCTCCCCCCCCAACAGGAGTTGTCAGGGCACGGTGCCACGGGCCTCCCCCCACCTCCCCCCCAACAGGAGTTGTCAGGGCACGGTGCCACGGGCCTCCCCCACCTCCCCCCCCAACAGGAGTAGTCAGGGCACGGTGCCACGGGCCTCCCCCACCTCCCCCCCCAACAGGAGTAGTCAGGGCACGGTGCCACGGGCCTCCCCCACCTCCCCCCCCAACAGGAGTTGTCAGGACACGGTGCCACGGGCCTCCCCCCACCTCCCCCCCAACAGGAGTAGTCAGGACACGGTGCCACGGGCCTCCCCCACCTCCCGCCCCCAACAGGAGTTGTCAGGGCACGGTGCCACGGGCCTCCCCCACCTCCCCCCCCCAACAGGAGCAGTAGTCAGGGCACGGTGCCACGGGTCTCCCCCCACCTCCCACCACTAACAGGAGTTGTCAGGACACGGTGCCACGGGCCTCCCCCACCTCCCCCCCCAACAGGAGTTGTCAGGGCACGGTGCCACGGGCCTCCCCCCACCTCCCCCCCCAACAGGAGTTGTCAGGACACGGTGCCACGGGTCTCCCCCCACCTCCCCCCCCAACAGGAGTTGTCAGGACACGGTGCCACAGGCCTCCCCCACCTCCCCCCCCAACAGGAGCAGTAGTCAGGACACGGTGCCACAGGCCTCCCCCACCTCCCCCCCAACAGGAGTTGTCAGGGCACGGTGCCACGGGCCTCCCCCACCTCCCCCCCCAACAGGAGTTGTCAGGGCACGGTGCCACGGGTCTCCCCCACCTCCCCCCCCAACAGGAGTTGTCAGGACACGGTGCCACGGGCCTCCCCCCACCTCCCCCCCCAACAGGAGCAGTAGTCAGGGCACGGTGCCACGGGTCTCCCCCACCTCCCACCACTAACAGGAGTTGTCAGGACACGGTGCCACGGGTCTCCCCCACCTCCCCCCCCAACAGGAGCAGTAGTCAGGGCACGGTGCCACGGGTCTCCCCCCACCTCCCGCCCCAACAGGAGTTGTCAGGACACGGTGCCACGGGCCTCCCCCACCTCCCCCCCCTATGGAGCAGTAGTCAGGGCACGGTGCCACGGGCCTCCCCCACCTCCCGCCCCAACAGGAGTTGTCAGGACACGGTGCCACGGGCCTCCCCCACCTCCCCCCCCTATGGAGCAGTAGTCAGGACACGGTGCCACGGGTCTCCCCCCACCTCCCCCCCAACAGGAGTTGTCAGGGCACGGTGCCACGGGCCTCCCCCACCTCCCCCCCCAACAGGAGTTGTCAGGGCACGGTGCCACGGGTCTCCCCCACCTCCCCCCCCAACAGGAGTTGTCAGGACACGGTGCCACGGGCCTCCCCCACCTCCCCCCCCAACAGGAGCAGTAGTCAGGGCACGGTGCCACGGGTCTCCCCCCACCTCCCGCCCCCAACAGGAGTTGTCAGGGCACGGTGCCACGGGTCTCCCCCACCTCCCCCCCCAACAGGAGTTGTCAGGACACGGTGCCACGGGCCTCCCCCACCTCCCGCCCCCAACAGGAGTTGTCAGGGCACGGTGCCACGGGCCTCCCCCACCTCCCGCCCCCAACAGGAGTTGTCAGGACACGGTGCCACGGGCCTCCCCCACCTCCCCCCCCAACAGGAGTTGTCAGGACACGGTGCCACGGGTCTCCCCCCACCTCCCCCCCCAACAGGAGTTGTCAGGACACGGTGCCACGGGCCTCCCCCACCTCCCCCCCCAACAGGAGTTGTCAGGAGACGGTGCCACGGGTCTCCCCCACCTCCCGCCCCAACAGGAGTTGTCAGGACACGGTGCCACGGGTCTCCCCCACCTCCCGCCCCAACAGGAGTTGTCAGGACACGGTGCCACGGGTCTCCCCCACCTCCCCCCCCAACAGGAGTTGTCAGGACACGGTGCCACGGGCCTCCCCCACCTCCCGCCCCAACAGGAGCAGTAGTCAGGGCACGGTGCCACGGGCCTCCCCCCACCTCCCCCCCCAACAGGAGTTGTCAGGACACGGTGCCACGGGCCTCCCCCACCTCCCCCCCCAACAGGAGTTGTCAGGACACGGTGCCACGGGCCTCCCCCCACCTCCCGCCCCCTATGGAGCAGTAGTCAGGACACGGTGCCACGGGCCTCCCCCCACCTCCCGCCCCCAACAGGAGCAGCTGTCAGGACACGGTGCCACGGGCCTCCCTCCACACAGCGGCTTCTGGTCAGGGGGATGAGCGGCCTCCTGGCCCGATGTGCTCCTCAGAAATTGTGTACCAGACACGAGCTCAGACCCGAACTCTCTCACCGTGGTTTTACAGTTGCAAAGTTAATTTCTGACATTCTCATAATGACACTTTAAAGTAAAAATTACATCTTTTTTTTAAAATACACCCAATGGAATTAAACAAAATACAGGTAATAGCTAGCCTCCAACTAAAAATTTTATAAGCAAACTCTTCTGTAAAAGTCAGTCTTTAACTCATTTTCACCCCACTTCCCCCACAGAGCCTAATGTCATCTGTCCTTGTGCGTGCTGTCGTTTTGCAAGGGACCCACACAAAGGCAGGCACCATCCACAGCCGGCTGTGACCTTGCCTGGCTGCGTGCAGGTGCCCAGCTGGCCTGGACAAGGCCTGCTGTTCCTTGTTCTGCCTCTGCGTACACACGTCCTTTCCCAGGCCTATCGAGTGCCGTGTTCTGCACGTCTGGACCTTTTGTCGATGGCCTGCTGTGCTACATGGCCCCCGAGCATAGTGCTGAAGTGCTGTCTAGAGGCCCCAAACAAGGAAGCTGTGATGTGCCTCACAGGGGAAACACGTGTGTTAGTGCTGTTGGCCTCGAGTTGCATGTGAACGAGTCGACCTCAGATACACCCAGAAAGAGGAGGAGGAGATCCATCGACCTGTACGCAAGGCCGCTCCAGACGGCGCTACGGCGCCATCTACAGTGCGTGATGAAGCTATGGAGAAGGTGGAAAACAACGGAATTCGTGGCTTTCTGAGACGCTGACCAGTTACAGCGCAGTAGACAGCACTGTCGTGAGGCTGAAAGCCAACCAGATCTGCAGTCCCGCTGCTCAGGACAAGGACACGTGAAGCCCTCAGCTAGCCCGGGCTGGCGCGCGCACATGTGCCACAGTGTGAGCACTTCTGAGCTTGCAGACAAGGACGGTCCTGCAGACCAGGAGGCCCAGAATTTTAAGACCTGCTGGGTGTTACACACGCAGAGGGCTGCGTTGGAGAGCGGGTTTTCAATGCTGCTGAGACCAGCTTGTTTTACAAAACTGTTGGCAAACGAACCTATGGAATGCAAATGGCTCCAAGACCAAGCCCAGCACCAACGCCAAGGGTGACTGAGGGTGAACCCCTCCTGGCCTACACAGCCCAAACCCCCAGCCCTTACAGGGAAAGACCTGAACTGCGTGCCAGTCCCCTGCAGGTGGAACACAGAGGCATGGGTGGGGTCTGAAGTACTCTGGGGCCGTTCCACAGCCTCTTCATCCAGAGGCTGGAGGCTATCCAGGGCAGAAACCTCGCCTTCAGGGCTTTGTTGACTTTGGATAACGCCTGGTTCACTGCTTCTCTCCATGCCTCCTGTACTGCATCTCTCATCCAGCCCCTCAGGGCGTAACCAAAGCTTTCGAGGCACATGGCACAGCACGGCTGTGCAGTACGGCTTGTGAGGGCTTGAGGCCAACGAGGGGGCCACCACGGGGGACTCCCGGAGATCGGCCAGCGTCCCAAGTGCTGCTGGTTACGTTGGCACGGCCTGGGACAGAACCGAGCAGGCCGCTGTCAGTGACTGCTGGGAACGCGTGGCCAGACCGCGCGCAGTGTGGAGGGCCTTGAAGGTGTTACAGAAGACATGAGGAACAGCATCAAAACCATAGTGCATTTTTTTTTTTGACAGGGCAGAGTGGACAGTGAGAGAGAGACAGAGAGAAAGGTCTTCCTTTGCCGTTGGTTCACCCTCCAATGGCTGCTGCGGCCCGCGAACCACGCTGATCCAAAGGCAGGAGCCAGGTGCTTCTCCTGGTCTCCCATGGGGTGCAGGGCCCAAGCACTTGGGCCATCCTCCATTGCATTCCCTGGCCACAGCAGAGAGCTGGACTGGAAGAGGGGCAACCAGGACAGAATCCGGTGCCCCGACCGGGACTAGAACCCAGTGTGCCGGCACCGCAGGTGGAGGATTAGCCTATTGAGCTACGGTGGCGCCGGCCACCATAGTGCATATTGCACAGCACATACGCGGAGACGGCTCCAGGGACATGGAGGAAGAAGATGTGGGGGCTGTCTTGGCAGAAAGGGCAGTAGAACCCACCAAGAAAGACCTGAGCCAGACGGCAGAACGGACCGGAGTCGGCGATGAAAGTCAGGACAGTGACGACGGTCAGCCCAAGGCTCCAAGAGTTGTCCCTCCCACAGCGGCCAAAACATCAGAGTGGAATTTTGCCTCGGAAAGAACCTTCAGTGACATGGAAGGACGTGACCTGTGCTTGAACGCAGCCCCACAGGCAAGCGCTGGCCTCCACTGACCCTTACTCTGACACTAAAGATCCGGCGAAGAGCCAGCCGGACGAGGCGGAGGCCGCTTTCCTAGCAGACCTGAGAGGCCGCTTTCCCAGCACCACCAGCGAGCTGCCGAAGCCAAACTCTTGAGGTACAACCGCCAGAGCCCGGCGTGCGTCCTTCACTGCAGCTCCCCTGTGCGGTCGGCCCCTCTAGCCCGCTCTGTTCTGGTCGGGAGGCCGCACACGTCCCCCTGCCGTGCACACAACCCCGGCTCCAGCGCTGCGAGAGCTCACAGCAGCGTGTCTGAGACTGAATGCCGTCTCTGCCTGTTGCTTTCAAGGCTGCCTGTGCACTGCCTTACTACACCCCTTCCGTGTGGACGGTGTTGTGTGTGTGCGTGAGAGTTCTGCATACGTGTGCTATGTGTGTGAGCTACACGAGTGCCGTCACAGAGGGTGCATTCCTGACGGCGTGATGCGAACAGTGTTTTACGAAGAAATACGCACACAAGGATCTGTAGCACGTATGTGTGCATGTAATGAACTGTATGTAAGCACTACACGTGAAACGTGGTCGTGTACTGACTGCTTGATGAAATACTGTGACCGAAGTCTTCCAGGAGACAAACCCTCTGTCCTGTAAGACAAGGTTTGCGGTAGCTGCAGAACATAACACAAGTAATGGAAATCAACTCCACAGTTAAGATGAAGCCATAGGAATCCAGTTCTTCGGGTTTTGCTTCTGAATTGCAGCAGTTACACAAACTAGGGGAAAAATATGTTACAGTTTTGATAAGTAATTACTAAATACAAATGGCCAAAACTTTATTTGGAAATATCTATTTTAATGAAAATATTAGCATCAAAATTAATTTAACTTTAAATATATTAATTTTAAATATATTTCATTAAAATTGGTATTAAAAGTAAAAATGTCTTTACTGGCGAGGCTGAGACAGAGACAAAGCTCCCATTTGCTGGTTTACTCCCCAGATGACCACAACAGCCCAAGCAAGGCCAGGAGCTCCCTCTGGGTCTCCCCCATGGGTGGCAGGGATCCAGGTACTTGGGCCGTCAAGTGCTGCCTCCGTGGCCTGCAGGAGGTTGGAGGCAGGAGCCGGAGCCCGGGATCGAGCCCAGCTATTCTGATACAGAACGTGGGCCTCCTAATGCACACCGTAACCATCAGGCCAACGGCTTTTCTAACCACTCCGTCACCCTGATGACTGACACTTCCTGCTAGAAAGAGATAGGCTCCGGCATCAACTGCATTTTTCTTTTTTTTTTTCTTTTTTTTTTTAACAGGCAGAGTTAGAGAGACAGAGAGAAAGGTCTTCCTTCCGTTGGTTCATCCCCCAAATGACTGCTATGGCTGGCGCGCTGCACCCATCCGAAGCCAGGAGCCAGGTGCTTCCTACTGGTCTCCCATGTGGGTGCAGGGCCCAAGGACTTAGGCCATCCTCCACTGCACTCCTGGGCCACAGCACAGAGCTGGCCTGGAAGAGGAGCAACCGGGACAGAATCCGGCGCCCTGACAGGGACTAGAACCCAGGGGGGAGGCCAGCACAGCAGGCAGAGGATTAGCCTAGTGAGCCGCGGTGCTGGCCTACTGTATTTCTACCTTGGGGTTTACTTTATGCAAACACTGTTGATAAAATTTAGTACATGGGAATGGAGTTTGTTATGGTACAACCTAATTCTTTGAGGCCTTCTACACTTTCTCATAAATAAACGATTTAAGTTGTCAGTTAACAACGTGATAGGTCTCCTGCAGTTTCTGGAAGGGCTAAGCAGTGGAAACCCCTGAGGTGCACAGTCCGGGTCAGGAAGGCCGCTGGTTTCTCAGCATCGTGGGTACCTGTAATTCTTCACGTGTTGCACGGCCTAGAGGTCCCACCTTGCAGCTGAGCACCTCATGAAGACAGCAAATGCGTGCAGGGCCGGCTTTCTATGTCAAGTGGGAAGTGGGCAGCTGGACAGCCAAGCCAGCCCATGTCTTCCTGGACACAGGCATCTGGGCTGGGCAGTTTTCAGGAACTGCATTTACAAGTTGTGAGTCCTGAACACTATCCTGTGACGGCGTGTCCCTTGAAGTCTCCCCGCACAGAGCCACGTGCAGCCGGCTGCCTCGGGGGGGCGCACCTGTTTGATACCTGTAATGTCCCAGAGTCTTGATGATGAGCAGCACCCAGCTGTGTCACACGTGTCACTTGACAAGTCATCGACCTCCCTGGGTCTGTGCCCTTATCTCCAGTTTAAGGCTAACACCAGCCTCTCTCACGGGCATTGGGAGGAGGAGGTGGGTAATTAATTTAACAATTTTTATTGGGCCTGGACTCCGTAGCAGGTCATGTTCTGAGACAAGGTCACTGCCTTCCAGGAGGCGGACAAGACTTGCCTGCTACATAGCAAGTGCAGCCCCCCAGATGGACACGCGGGACCATGGAAGTACAGTGGAGCGACATGTACATGCTACAGACACAGGGCAAGGCCAGAGGCTTGGCCAGTGCAAAAGGTGACGTCTGAGTTGGGCCTGGAGACGGAAGAGGCAGGAAGACCTGCACAGAGGTGTGCCACTGTCAGATCCAAGGTGTTTTCAAGGACGGAGACGACTGATCACGGATGAAACAGCAGTGGGGAAAATACACTCGGGCAGTTCAAAGCCCGTGTTCACACCTCGCTGGAGAAGCTGCACCGTGAGCTCAGGAAGACGCGCTCCACCTTAATGCTCAGGGAACTGCACATTCAAGCCACAGGTAACAACGCGCACGCAGCAAAGTGAGTCACCAGGCAGAGGGGCAGCGTCGAGTGTGGCAGGGCGACATGCCAGGGACAAGGAGGGCACCGTGCTCAGCGTCAGAGCACTCACAACCCCGCAAGGACTCCCCGCTCCGGGCTCCAGAGGAGGTCAGAGAACTCGGGCCTCAAAGGATGAGCAAGTCCCCCCAGTTCACTTCCCAGAAACCTGTCCCAGATTGCCATCAAGAACTGTAGTCAGGCAGAGGCCCTGAACGTCCCAGACTACTAGGATTCCTCTGTGAACTACGGCAGAAGACCGTCCCAGCTTAATCACAAAGCAACGTCAGGATCAGACCTCAGCTGTCTCCCTGCTCTTCAACGCACCGCTGCCTCCGGCCCAGGAGCCGCCAGACGTGGCCGCAGTCTGAGCAAGTGCCGTCCCCGGCCGGGGTTCGAATGTGCGTACAAGGTGCTAGTGCAAGAGGTGGAACCGGTGTCACAAGCCAGGCAAGCACACACACACGGTGTTGCCTCAGCAACTAGAATTAACCAGAAAATGGACAAAGCTCACCCCATCTCACCTCCTCACGGAGCCTAGTCCCCAGAAATTCTTCGTTACAGAGACAGCGCCCAACCCTGGTTCACTCCCCATATGCCCACAACGGCCAGGGAGCAGGGGGCCAAAGCCAGGAGCTGGGAACTTAATCCAGGGCTCCCATGCCAGTGGCAAGAACGTAACTACTCACACCATAACTGGTGTCCTCCGTGATCTGTGTTAGCAGGAAGCCGGCATCAGTAGCCAGACCTGCGGGTCGAATCCAAGTGCAGGAAGCCGGCATCAGTAGCCAGACCTGGGGTCGAATCCAAGTGCAGGAAGCCGGCATCAGTAGCCAGACCTGGGGTCGAATCCAAGTACAGCGACGTGAGATACAGGCATCCCAGCATATTACCCTCTGAGTGCCAGCCCCAGGGCCCCAGAGATGTGCCTGGGTGTGTTGGAAGTACGGTCCAGGCATCGTGCGTGTGTGTGTGTGTCTGTGTGTGCATGTGTGCGTGTGTGTCTGTGTCTGACTCTGAAATCCCTCATCTGACACTGAATTTCATGCAGCTTTGGGAACAAACATCCGTCTCCTGCTTCTGTTGGACTAAGGTGGAAACCACGGCACTGGCTCTCTGGAAAGTTCCTGGGAGACGCTGATGGTACCGGGACCATCCTTAGAGAACTAGCAGGACATGCAGGCTGAACTCTGAGCAAGCAATGTCGCCTCTCTGCCCCTGGGCTGCCAGCAGCAGCCCGTTCCTCTGAACCCTGTGGTTCCGTCTGCACACCCACTGCGGGCACAGCTCACCTGTCCACTGGACACAGGCTCCCTACCTGCAACCACAGGTGCCTCACGGGACACGGGAGGTCGGTCAGCAGGTGTGCACCAAACGGCCCGACCACTGGGCTCCTGATCTCACCTACCACAGGGCGAGTGGAAGAACCTTCGTGTTCTTTCGGAAACATTTGAAGTAAGTCTGCTGCATTACAGGCGGGGAAGTCGGGAGAGCAGAGACGTGGAACAGCCCCGGACCAGCCGGCTGACCTCGGGACCACACGGGCCAGGCTCCCTCCGCCCTGACCTCGGGACCGCACGGGCCAGGCTCCCTCAGCCCTGACCTCGGGACCACACGGGCCAGGCTCCCACAGCCCTGACCTCGGGACCGCACGGGCCAGGCTCCCTCAGCCCTGACCTCGGGACCACACGGGCCAGGCTCCCCCGGCCCTGACCTCGGGACCACACGGGCCAGGCTCCCTCGGCCCTGACCTCAGGACCACACGGGCCAGGCTCCCTCGGCCCTGACCTCGGGACCACACGGGCCAGGCTCCCTCCGCCCTGACCTCAGGACCACACGGGCCAGGCTCCCCATCCCTGACCTCGGGACCACACGGGCCAGGCTCCCCCGGCCCTGACCTCGGGACCACACGGGCCAGGCTCCCTCAGCCCTGACCTCGGGACCACACGGGCCAGGCTCCCTCGGCCCTGACCTCGGGACCGCACGGGCCAGGCTCCCCCGGCCCTGACCTCGGGACCACACGGGCCAGGCTCCCTCAGCCCTGACCTCGGGACCGCACGGGCCAGGCTCCCTCGGCCCTGACCTCGGGACCGCACGGGCCAGGCTCCCCCGGCCCTGACCTCGGGACCGCACGGGCCAGGCTCCCCCGGCCCTGACCTCGGGACCGCACGGGCCAGGCTCCCACGGCCGTGACCTCGGGACCGCACGGGCCAGGCTCCCACGGCCGTGACCTCGGGACCGCACGGGCCAGGCTCCCCCATCCCTGACCTCGGGACCACACGGGCCAGGCTCCCCCATCCCTGATCTCGGGACTGCATGGGCCAGGCTCCCATGGCCCTGATCTCGGGACTGCATGGGCCAGGCTCCCCATCCCTGACCTCAGGACTGCACGGGCCAGGCTCCCCATCCCTGACCTCGGGACTGCATGGGCCAGGCTCCCCCGGCCCTGACCTCGGGACTGCATGGGCCAGGCTCCCCCGGCCCTGACCTCAGGACTGCATGGGCCAGGCTCCCCATCCCTGACCTCAGGACCACACGGGCCAGGCTCCCCATCCCTGACCTCGGGACTGCATGGGCCAGGCTCCCCATCCCTGACCTCGGGACTGCATGGGCCAGGCTCCCCATCCCTGACCTCGGGACTGCATGGGCCAGGCTCCCCATCCCTGACCTCAGGACTGCATGGGCCAGGCTCCCCATCCCTGACCTCAGGACTGCATGGGCCAGGCTCCCCATCCCTGACCTCGGGACTGCATGGGCCAGGCTCTCCATCCCTGACCTCAGGACCACACGGGCCAGGCTCCCACGGCCCTGACCTCGGGACTGCATGGGCCAGGCTCCCCATCCCTGACCTCAGGGCCACACGGGCCAGGCTCCCCATCCCTGACCTCAGGACCGCACGGGCCAGGCTCCCACGGCCCTGACCTCAGGACTGCATGGGCCAGGCTCCCCATCCCTGACCTCAGGACTGCACGGGCCAGGCTCCCCATCCCTGACCTCAGGACTGCATGGGCCAGGCTCCCCATCCCTGACCTCAGGGCCACACGGGCCAGGCTCCCCATCCCTGACATCGGGACTGCATGGGCCAGGCTCCCCATCCCTGACCTCGGGACTGCACGGGCCAGGCTCCCCATCCCTGACCTCGGGACTGCATGGGCCAGGCTCCCACGGCCCTGACCTCAGGACTGCATGGGCCAGGCTCCCCATCCCTGACCTCAGGACCACACGGGCCAGGCTCCCACGGCCCTGACCTCGGGACTGCATGGGCCAGGCTCCCCATCCCTGACCTCAGGGCCACACGGGCCAGGCTCCCCATCCCTGACCTCAGGACCGCACGGGCCAGGCTCCCACGGCCCTGACCTCAGGACTGCATGGGCCAGGCTCCCCATCCCTGACCTCAGGACTGCACGGGCCAGGCTCCCCATCCCTGACCTCAGGACTGCATGGGCCAGGCTCCCCATCCCTGACCTCAGGGCCACACGGGCCAGGCTCCCCATCCCTGACATCGGGACTGCATGGGCCAGGCTCCCCATCCCTGACCTCGGGACTGCACGGGCCAGGCTCCCCATCCCTGACCTCGGGTCTGCATGGGCCAGGCTCCCCATCCCTGGGTTCCAGGGGGTCCGGCCAACAGGAGGCCAGGCATGCACGAGAAGGAGCGCACAGTGGCTGCAGGGGTGCCGTGCATGTCTTGCCCCAGCTCTGCACCCGGCTTTATCACGTTGGTAGTCTGAATTCAGCCATGGTGGAAACATCTACAGGCAAATCAGCAAGCTACCACAGAGCGCTGGTGGTGCGGTGTCCACGGGAGACGCCACTGCTCCTCCAGCTAGAAGCCTCGGCGGCTCCGCTGCTCCCACATCCTGCAGAGGGTGTCCTTCCTCCACGCTGCCCTGCTCTGGCTTTCTCAGTCATGCCTTCCTCAGGCCCTGTCCACCACCCTGTTTGGGGAGCTGTGTGTTTTCCACTGGAACCCTCACCCCGAGAGCCGGCAGCTCAGCGCAGAGCACAGCAAAGGCGAGTGATGGGAACAAGAGAAGAGACCGATGAATCTCAGCACCACAGAGCAAACCACCGGCACGCGGCCGCCGCTGAGACGCAGCTTCCTGCCATCTCCCTACCATCTCCGGGAGGGCGCGGCGGGGGAACAGCACAGATAATGCCGGGGGAGCCGTTAGGCGCCTGCACTGTGCAGTGTTAGAGACGCACATCGGAAAAAGCCAGCGGTCACAGGACAGCCTCTGGGAGCAGTGGACCTCCCCATGACCATCTCCGAGGTCCAGCCGCACGCACGCTGGGGTGCTCAGAGGACTGGGATCCAGCACTGCCTCCCGGATGCAGGAAGCTGGAATCAGGAGCCAGACCCGGGACGCAAACCCACCCAGCGTGGGACGCGGGTGTCCAGCAGTGTCTGCACGGCTGCGCCGAGGGCCCCGCATCCTCGCCTGATTTTCAGTTGTGTGGAAACCGCTGGTTTATTCTATTTAGACAGCAGCCGTCTCTTGTTCACTCTGCTGTACTCTCTGCTCACTCTGGTAAGTGATGCTAACTGGGGCAGAAACACGAGGGAGCGGGGCTCCCTCACACCGAGGACGGATCAATCAGAACCTGCAGACTGACCCACTGGAAGACAAAAGCCCCAAGCAGAAACGCCAAGGTCTGGTTGCTAATGCACAGGGTAACAGGTGGCCAAGTACCCAAGGAACCTGCTGAGAAACAACTTAAATAAAGGAGGTTTCGCTTTTGCTTCCCTCCAATGTACCCCAGAGCTCAGCTCCTCGTGGGATGCTTCAGTCCCCAGGGAGAGACCCCGAGTTTTCCGCAAGTATGAAACTGGACATGTTTAAAGAGTAAAAACAAGCACAAATGTCCCAGACCTCTAGTTCCCAGACTAAATCCAGAAACACCAGGAGAGCGCCAGCGAGACTGTGGTTCTTAAATTAACTCATGCATCCCCTGAGGCTTGGTTCCCACAAACCCCAGAAGCACGTTATGTCCCTCGGAGCTGGTGGCAAGCGTCCCAAACTCATGCCAATGCCAAAAATGGCTGTATTAGAAATGTTTACAGATAAAACATTCATCTGACGTATCTGAAAATAAACTTCTCCCCGGGTCACATTTGTTCTCTCAGTGACATCCGATGAGAATGTTGGCAAGGTGTCAAGGGAGAACCTTCTAGAAAACAGAGGTGCTGGCCACCGCTCAGGGTCGGTCTGCGGTGACAGGGACACCAGGAAGCAGGTGTGGCCAGGAGGAGCCACTGCTGGCCTCCTGACCGTTCCTCACTGAATGCCACTTCTCGTGGCTTGGCACAGATTCGTGACAACCCACACTGAATCTTGTGGTCCAGGATTTTCCCCAAAAACGTGCACCTGCCACACGCAACGATCCTGTCCCCTGCGCTCATCCTCGTGCCTGTGTCGTGAGTGGTGGCGTGGCATCTTCTAGCCCGAGCCACAGCCCTCGTGGCTCTCAGCTCCCGCTCCTGTGCTGATCCTAACTGCCGGCACCCACCTCCTCCCGGGGCGAAGCAGCACACACGGCACACGGCGGTGACATCACTGCCTGTTGCCCACCGCTGCGAGGCTGTCGAGAAGACCCGTGCTGATGGAGCCAAAGCGGACAGTCGCGGGGCTCCCTGGCGGTCACCGTCAGGCCAGGGCGCTCAGAGCCCAACCCCCTGCGGCCACATGCCGCCTGCTGGCTACTGGGACAGCGCTCAGATCTGCCTGAGCCTTACCAACAAGCCCCTCTCCCTGCAGTCCTGGCGGCACACGGGAAGCCCAGAGGGCTCTGGCGGCCGCCCCATCTCCTCGCACTTCACCTCAGCGACTACAAGGGATGCCTCACCTGCCACTCAAGTCACGCCTGGCGCTGTCTGGCCGCGAAGCTGCACTGATGGCAAGTGACAGCCTCGGGGAAAATTCTATCGTTACTATTGTTATTACCTGAGAGGCAGAGTTAGAGGAGAGAGGGAGAGATCTTCTATCCACTTGGGGTTCACCCCCCAAATGGCAGCAACAAACAGGGCTGGGCCAGGCCAAAACCAGGAGCCTGGGGCCAGGAGCTTCCTCTGGGTCTCCCATGTGGGTGGTAGGGACCCAAGGACTTGGGCCATCTTCTGCAACTTTCCCAGGTGCATTAGCAGAGAGCGGGATCTGAAGTGGAGCAGCCAGGACTTGAACTGGCACCCTTATGGGATGCTGGCACTGCAGACTACAACTTTAACCCAGTGAGCCACAGTGCCGACCTGAAAAATTCCGTCTTAATCCCGCATTAACAGGTAGAAGACTTGAAGGTGCACAAGGAAGAGTGGCTCTCTTTGGAAAGGCGATGAGGCAGCAGGAGGGAACTGTCACGCAGAGAGAGACAGACAGACGGGGACTGGAGACAGCTGAGCACGCTCATGGCCAAGTGCATGACTACACAGAGCAGCGAGGCCCTGGCCAGGGAAGAGGGGGACGGGACACTGCAGCTGTGACAGCCTCTCGCGTGAAGCCCTGGGCCAGCTGGGACTTTCACAGACTCTGGGAGTAAGAAAAGGGGCAGAAGGGATCATTATCACCCTAAAGACAGACGTCGGCAGAGTGCGGGTGAGACAGAGGTCAGAGCCAGGGAGGACGTGTGTGGCAGCCTGTACGTGCAAGCCTGCATCTCCAAATCACTCAGCAGCACTGGCTCTGTTGAAGGAGAGGCTGCCGAGTTTAGGGTCTGCACTGACTGCTGAAGGAGAGGCTGCCGAGTTTAGGGTCTGCACTGGCGCTCTGAAACTCTCACTGCATTTGCAATTCACCTGCCTCGCCCACCTGTCCACCCGGCGCCCTGCAGAGCTCCTGGGTCCCTCAGGAAAAGCGGGGGGCCTCTGGGAGAACAAGAAGATGAGTATTTGCATGACACACATGCGATCAAGGACTCACGCTGTAAACAAAGAACTCCGAAAACTCAGCAATCACAAAGCAACCCCATTTGAAAAGTGGGCAAGAGATCTAAACAGCCCACCTTTCAAAGAAGACACACAGAGGTGTGCGCTTCTAAAAAGCCGCTCCTCCCCACACGTCACTGGGCAGCCATGGCCACCAGCACCCAGCGATCGGGGCAGCCAGCACCCAGAACCCCGACGCACCACGCGTGAGGAGTGGAGCGGCAGCAAGTCCCCGTCCACTGCCCAAGGGAACGCGCAGGGGCAGAGCGGGGAGACAGCGTCATTTCCCTTCCAGCCAAATGCAGTCTTCCTGTGCCCGCCAGCAGCGTTGCTTCTCGGTATCTGCCCGAACCTCAGTCCACTCCAGAGATGTTACGACGGCTTCTTTCGGAGCTGTCGACGACACACGGAAGCAGCCAAGCTGTGCTCCCATCAGTGAACGCCTGAACAAACCGCAGTGCGTCACACAGTAGGGTCTTCAGTGGGCAACGGGAGAAAGTACAGCCTGTGTGACTGCAGCTGCAGACCCCAGACAGCTCTGTGACTGCGGCTGCTGAGGACAGAGGAGACGGCTGGCAGGACAGAGGGCCTGAGCGGGTGCAGAGCCCCTGGGCGACGCTATGATGTGGATACAAGTCGTCTTCAGTGTGTCAGAACGCAAAGCACCCCAGTGTGACCCGTGGGCGTGAGCTAATAATTGCTCTGGTGTGAATGCCCCCTCCCAAAGCTGCTTTAAAAAAAATTTTTTTGACAGGCAGAGTGGACAGTGAGAGAGAGAGACAGAGAGAAAGATCTTCCTTTTTGCCGTTGGTTCACCCTCCAGTGGCCGCCACGGCCGGCGTGCTGTGGCCGTTGCACCGCGCTCATCCGATGGCAGGAGCCAGGTGCCAGGTGCTTTTTCCTGGTCTCCCATGGGGTGCAGGGCCCAAGCACTTGGGCCATCCTCCAATGCACTCCCAGGCTACAGCAGAGAGCTGGCCTGGAAGAGGGGCAACTGGGACAGAATCCGGCGCCCCGACCGGGACTAGAACCTGGTGTGCCGGTGCCGCAAGGCGGAGGATTAGCCTGTTGAGCCACGGCGCCGGCCTAAAAAGTGCTTTTAAAGGATACAGGAGGGGGCTGGCACTGTGGCGATCGGGTAAAGCCAACCACCTGCAGTGCCAGCATCCCTATGGGCGCCAGTTCGAGACCCGGCTGTTCCTTTTCCGATCCAGCTCTCTGCTGTGGCCTGGGAAAGCAGTGGAAGATGGCCCAAGTTTGGGCCCCTGCACCCGTGTGGGAGACCTGGAAGAAGCTCCTGGCTCCTGGCTTCAGATCAACCCAGCTCCGGCCGTTGCTGCCAATTGGGGAGTGAACCAGCGGATGGAAGACCTCTGTCTCTTTTTCTCTCTCTCTCTGCCTCTTCTCTCTCTGTGTAACTCTGCTTTTCAAATAAATAAATAAATCTGTTTAAAAAAAGGGGGGGGGGCTACAGGAAACTTGGGAGGATGAAGGGAAAGCATACGGAAACCCCTTTTCTGCTCAGTTTTTCCAGGGACCCAAAACCGCTCTAAAAAACCATCTGATACTAACAACGAAAAGCCGAAGTCCTGACACTCAGGATGCGGCCCTGCAGTCTGCTCCCTTGTCCCCTCCGTGGCCACCTCAGCTGACTGCTCTCCTGTCCACCCTGATCCCACTGTCCTGGGACCCTCCCCCTCCACCCAGACTCCATCCGGAGACCCCCTTTGTCCCACCTGGCCTTGCTCCTGCCTCAGGACATTTGCACGGGCCACTCCCACCCCCTTCCTTCGCGCTCAGTCACCATCAAGTCTCCGCTCAGGCATCACCGTGCTAACACCCTGACTGCAATCCTGCCCTGGCTGCTGGCGTGGCCCACGCCCTGCCCTGCGCCACTCGCCCCAGGTGCAGAGTGCATGTCTGCGGGCCAGCTGGTCTACCTCAACACAGGGATGGGCAGGGACTGCACGTGTATCATGTGTTCCGTGAATTCATGAAGTGCCGATTTCAAAGTCCCACGAATCGCATGATACAGCTAAAGAGTGACAGTGAGTGCCACTGATGGGACACCTGGAGTCAAAGCACCCCTACCTGCCCCCACCCCATGACACTTTCAAATAAACAAATATTTCAAAAAATACATAAAGTAAGTTTTAAAGGGAGGCTGTGGTGCTGTGGCACAGTGGGTTGAGCTGCTGCCTGCAACACTGGCACCCGATGTGGGCACCAGCTTGAGTCCCGGCTGCTCCACTTCCCGTCCAGCTCCCTGCTCATGTGCCTGGGAAGGCAGTGGAAGACAGCCCAAGTCCTTAAGCTTCTGCGCCTGGGATTCCAGGCTCCTGACTTCAACCCGGCCCAGCTCTGGCCGTTTCAGGACTGACCCGGTGCCTGGAAGATCTTTCTCTGTCTCTCCTTCTCTTTGTAACCCTGGATTTCAAATAAATAAATCTTTCAAAAAAAAAAAAAAAAAAAGCAACCTGCTCGTGCTGTCAAATGACACTTGACAGCATGCCTGTGCCATTCAGCCGTTCCACTGTGCGAACCTCGGACTGAGACTGCGCAAGCGACATGGCGCAACACGGCTGAGTGTCAGACTCATGGGAAAACCACCACGCGTGCAGCAGCCTACCGTGCGTCTGAGATGAGGATCGGTTACTGACGACAGGAACCACCGGCAAACAGCTTGAGAGCAGAATCAGCCGGCAGAATGTCGCTCAGCTCTGCTCGGAACCACGCTCCCACCGTGGTGCGGTCCCGGCCAGGGCCACCGCCCGCCTGCTGCTCTGCCCTCTCCCAGAACTGCCGCTCCCGGCGGCCAGGCTGTTTCCTGTGCGCGTGCACCAGGGCCCGGGTTCAGTGGCACTGCCGAGAGGGGCCCCGGTTCAGTGGCACTGCCGAGAGGGGCCCCGGTTCAGTGGCACTGCCGAGAGGGGCCCTGGTTACGCCTCTGATCCCCCAGTGGCTAAGGGGCAGATCCTGGCCCCAGCTGAGCTCGCTCACCAGCTGGCCGGCTCCCGTCACCTGCGCTCCAGATGGCCACCCGCAGGACTTGCCTGTGTGTGCAGCTGCCCCGCTTTCCTGTCCTCAGCTCCACGGGGGCCAGAACGAGCTGCTGATGACCTCACGTACGTTTTGTCCCTTTGGGGATGAGAGGCAGACACCGGCACAGGGAGAGACAGAGAGGGAAGAGAGCTGTTTGCGTGGCCGTCACCGTCTGCACCTGTCACCCCGGGCAGCCCTGTCACCCCGGGCAGCCCTCTCACCCTGCACCCACCCCTCCCACTACTGCTCACCCTGAGCGAACTGCACAGGTGGACGTGGCCCCTCCCTCACCCCACTGTGCCCTGAGCCATCCACGGGGCGATGCACGTGGCCCCTTCAGTCACCCCACCATACCCTGAGCCATCCGCGGGGCAATGTACATGGCCCTTTCTCTCACCGCACCATGCCATGAGCCACCCGTGGGGCAATGCACGTGGCCCCCTCTCTGACTCCCACTGTGCCCTGCGCCATCCTCGGGGCGATGCACCTGGCCCCCTCTCTCACCCCACTGCACCCTGAGCCATCCGCGGGGTGATGCACCTGGCCCCCTCTGTCACCCCCACTATGCCCTGAGCCATCCGCGGGGCGATGCACCTGGTCCTCTCTCACACCCCCACTATGCCCTGAGCCATCCTCGGGGCAATGCACCTGGCCCCCTCTCTCACCCCACTGCACCCTGAGCCATCCGCGGGGGTGATGCACGTGGCCCCCTCTCTCACCCCCACTATGCCCTGAGCCATCCGCGGGGCGATGCACCTGGCCCCCTCTCTCACCCCCACTATGCCCTGAGCCATCCGCGGGGTGATGCACCTGGCCCCTCTCTCACCCTCACTGTGCCCTGAGCCATCCGCGGGGCAATGCATGTGGCCCCCTCTCTGACCCCCACCATACCCTGAGCCATCCGCAGGGTGATGCACCTGGCCCCCTCTCTCACCCTCACTGTGCCCTGAGCCATTGCAGGGTGATGCACCTGGCCCCCTCTCTCACCCTCACTGTGCCCTGAGCCATCCGCGGGGCGATGCACCTGGCCCCCTCTCTCACCCTCACTGTGCCCTGAGCCATTGCAGGGTGATGCACCTGGCCCCCTCTCTCACCCTCACTGTGCCCTGAGCCATCCGCGGGGCGATGCACCTGGCCCCCTCTCTCACCCCCACTGCACCCTGAGCCATCTGCAGGGTGATGCACCTGGCCCCCTCTCTGACCCCCACCGTACCCTGAGCCATCCGCAGGGTGATGCACCTGGCTCCCTCTCTCACCCCCACTGCACCCTGAGCCATCTGCGAGGCGATGCACGTGGCCCCCTCTGTCACCCCACTGTCCCCTGAGCCATCCTCGGGGCAATGCACCTGGCCCCCTCTCTCACCCCACTGCGCCCTGAGCCATCCGCAGGGTGATTCACCTGGCCCTCTCTCACACCCCCATTATGCCCTGAGCCATCATCGGGGCGATGCACCTGGCCCCCTCTCTCACCCCACTGCACCCTGAGCCATCCGCGGGGTGATGCACGTGGCCCCCTCTCTCACCCCCACCGTACCCTGAGCCATCCGCAGGGTGATGCACCTGGCCCCCTCTCTCACCCCCACTGCACTCTGAGCCATCCTCGGGACGATGCACCTGGCCCCCTCTCTCACCCCCACCATGCCCTGAGCTATCCGCAGGGTGATGCACCTGGCCCCCCCTCTCTCACCCCACTGCACCCTGAGCCATCATCGGGGCGATGCACCTGGCCCCCTCTCTCACCCCCACTGCACCCTGAGCCATCCGCGGGGTGATGGGGTGATGCACCTGGCCCCCCCTCTCTCACCCCCACTGCACCCTGAGCCATCATCGGGGCAATGCACCTGGCCCCCTCTCTCACCCCCACTGCACCCTGAGCCATCCGCGGGGTGATGGGGTGATGCACCTGGCCCCCCCTCTCTCACCCCCACTGCACCCTGAGCCATCATCAGGGCGATGCACCTGGCCCCCTCTCTCACCCCCACTGCACCCTGAGCCATCCGTGGGGCGATGCACGTGGCCCCCTCTCTCACCCCCACTGCACCCTGAGCCATCCGCAGGTGTCAGAGGTCGTCAGGACCCCCAGCAGCGCGTCCCAGAGGAGCAGCATGGGGACAGGCGACGGCCCCGAACAGGGCGAGTGGCAGGCAGCCGGTGTGCCCCGACACTGGCACCCAGGCCCTCCCTGGGGCTGCTCCCAGGACTCGGAGTCACGCAGCCGGCCTGGTCCGTGCTTCCCTTCCAGGCTGTGCTGTGAAGAGAGCGTCCTGGAACGGCGCCTGCTTGGTCTCCGGGAGTCTCCTGAGACGCTCCCCACCAGCAGGTTAGTATCTGCAGGAGCCACGTGCATCGTCCGAGGATGGCTCAGGGTAGGTGGGGGTCAGAGAGGGGGCCACGTGCATCGCCCCGATGATGGCTCAGGGTAGGTGGGGGTCAGAGAGGGGGCCACGTGCATCGCCCCGCGGATGGCTCAGGGTACGGTGGGGTGACAGAGGGGGCCAGGTGCATCGCCCCACGGATGGCTCAGGGTGCAATGAGGTGACAGAGGGGGCCATGTGCATCGCCCTGCAGATGGCTCAGGGTGCAGTGGGGGTGAGAGAGGGGGCCACATGCATCGCCCCGCAGATGGCTCAGGGCACAGTGGGGGTCTGTCAGTCTCAGACTGTCAGGAAGCTGCCTCCTCCAGTGCCCCGAGAGCAGTGAATCGTTCCTCACATCTGCGGGAGCCTCCTGCTCTTGGACTTGTAGTAGAGACGAAGTTTCTCTTCTGCTTCATTGACGATGCACAGAAACCAACCGGGATCCTATTTGAGAGAAACTCAGACTCCCCTTCCAACCCAAGCAGGATCTTAAAATTTTTTATTTATTTTCCCTATTTATTGATTTGTAAGGCAGAATGACAGAGAGGGAGAGACGAGAGAGAGAGAGAGAGAGAGAGAGAGAGAGAGAGAGAGAGATCGTCTCTCCGCTGGTTCACTCCTCAAATGGCCAGGCTGAAGCCAGCAGCCAGAATTCCATCCATCTCCCACGTGGGTGGCAGGGACCCGAGCCCTTGGGCCATCAGTGCTGCCTCCCTCGGCACATAGCAGGGGGCTGGACCGGAAGCAGAGCCGCCCGGGTCGGAACCAGCACCTCGACACCTGCTCCATGTGGGGGTTCTTTGTGCCCGTCTACCCCCACGCTGAACGGCGCAGGAAGCCCCAGGAAGCAGCCGGGGCAGTCTGCCCCGCACTTGAAGGGAAGCTGGCCGGCGCGTGGGCACACGCCACGGGGAGCCACCGGCCCGCACGGCCAAGGCGAGGCCCCGGCTGAGCACAGCTCGGTGTCCAGAGCGTGGGCAAGGCCCCGGAGACGTCCTGCTCAGAAGTCAGCTCTGTGTGCTGACCGGGACTCCGGTGGGGGTCCCAGGGACCAGCAGAATCAGCCGCACCTGAGACTGTCAGAAATCCTCAACCCCTGGGGCAGTGGGCGGGGCCCCGCTTGGGATGCCCACATCCCATAACAGAGTGCCCGGGTTCGGGTCCTGCCTCTGCGTCTAACCCAGCTTCCAGAGCGCCCTGGGAGGCGGCAGGGTCGGCTCAAGTCCTTGGGTTCCTGTTACCCACGTGGGAGACCTGGGCTGAGGTTCAGGGCTCCTGGCTTCCGCCTGGCTCAGCCCTGGCTGTTGTAGGCACTTGGGGAGTGAGCCAGTGGATACATGATTTCTCTCAATTCTTTTTTTTAAATATTTATTTATTTGAGAGGTAGAGCTATAGACAGTGAGAGGGAGAGACAGAGAGAAAGGTCTTCCGTCTGTTGGTTCACTCTCCAAATGGCCACAATTGTGCCAATCTGAAACCAGGAGCCAGGAGCCTCCCCCGGGTCTACCACGCAGGTCCAGGGGCCCAAGGACCTGGGCCATGCTCTACTGCCCTCCCAGGCCACAGCAGAGAGCTGGATGGGAAGAGGAGCAGCTGGGATTAGAACCGGCACACATACGGGATGCCAGTGCCGCAGGTGGAGGATTAACCCACTGCACTGGCCCCATCTCTTAATCCTCCCCTCCCCTCCTCTCCCCTTCTCTCTCTCTCTCTCTCTCTCTCTCTCTCTCTCTCTCTCTCTAACAAATAAATTAGAAAGGAGGGAAGGGAGGAAAGGAAAGAAAAGAAGAATTAATTCCCAAAGCAGCCTAGCCCGACTAAATCGGGAACTCTGGGGCACACTCCAACAGCCTGTATTTTCCCAAGGCCTCCTGCTGATACACACTCAAACCCAAGGACCACACAGCCGGCTAAACCAAGCCCTCAAAAGACAAACAGCCATCGTAATTGGAAACAACCCGAAACGCAGGCGTGACCACCTCGCCAGCACCCGAGCACGCGCAGACAGCTGAGCCGCGGGTCTTAATGCCCCAAATTGCCATCCGTAACCCCCAGCAACACCGCTGCATCGACCACAGTCACTGGCAAGGAAGCCCCCAGACCACGCCCGCATCTCCTCCCTTCACTCCCGACCTGACACACGCCGAGCCCTTCCCAGGCAGGAGGTGCAAACCTGGGAGAGACGCTGCGAGCGTGCCTCACCTTGACCCTGACCTTTGCAGCATGAGACTCTGGCACCCTGAAATGCCTTCAGGACACCCAAGCTGGACTTGTGTCCACTGCGAGAGACGCAGCGGGGGCGTGATTCTGGGCGGCACCCCCGTCCTTACCTCGAAAGCCCCTCGGATGAATGAAAGGGAAGGAGACACACAGAGCCGAGACCCTGGCAGGTTCTCCGGTGGCCACTGCTGAGGCCGAGCCCCGGGGATCGGTCCACCACGCTGAGCTCACAGCCTTCACGAACGAGCGGCCCACCAGACCCATGCCACCTGCCCTCTTGGCACACTCTGTTTCACCATTCCCCCCTGGTGCTGGACCTGGCTCCCGCCCGCCCCTAGCCTCGCAAGGCCCCTCTGTCCACAGTGCAGGACACCCCTCGTCTGGTCTCAGCTGCTCACCCCCAGTGGCTCAGGCCTCCACAAACCCTCACTGGCCCAGCCACCACGGGCCGGTCGGGTTCCTCGGCCGGGGTTGGAATAACAGCCGATCCCGCAGTCTCTCTCATCATATTCTCCCCGTGAGAGAGTAGGCCAGTCTGGTTAAGTCTCCAGAGCTGCCACAACTCGGGGAAGACGGTGGGCAGCCCGCCAGGAGCTAACGGAAGGACGGTGGGCTGTGTGTTGTGGCGTAGTGGTTAGACCACCCCTTAGGACGCCAGCCTCCCTTGTAGCAGTCCCACCTTCCCACCAATGCACACCTGGGTGGCAGCACTCGGGCCCTGCCACCCACCTGGGCCGTCTGGACTGAGCTCCAGGACCCTGGCTTCAGCCTGGTCTGGCCGTGGCAGCTGTGTGCTGTTGGACAGTGAACCAGCAGACGGGAGAACTTTCTCTATCCTTCTCTCCGTGTCATTCTGCCTTTCAATTAAATATTAATAAACTTTTTTAAATGTAGGGACACCATTTACTTTTGCATATCAAAACCCTGCACGTGTCTTCCGTTAGGTTCAGACGCATGGTCGGCCAGTAAAAGGAAGCGAAGCCCCACTACATGCAGCAACGTTAGCGCGCACAGGTGGAAACTGTCACGGGACACGCGTCACGTAGCGGCTCGGTACAACTGCTTATATGCAAGGGCTCTGATGTAAGCGCACCCTCAGGAAACCACCGCGAGGACCAGGTGACGGCCATACCCACTGCCCCGAAGGTCCCCTTGTGCCACGTCCCACTGCCCCCACCCACCGCACCGCCATGTCCCCAAGCAGGCAATGCCACTTGGGTTCCGGCGCATTTTCTGGAATTGCACATAAACAGGATCATACAGTACTCACTTCCCCTGGCTCCTTGTGCTCACTCTAAGTTTTTTTTTTTTTTAAAGGTTTTATTTATTTATTTTGAAAGGTAGATTTACAGAGAGGGAGAAACAGAGAGAGAGGTCTTCCATCTGCTGGTTCACTCCCCACGTGGCTGCAACGGCCAGAGCTGAGCCAATCTGAAGCCAGGAGCCTCTTCCGGGTCTCCCACGTGGGTGCAGGGGTCCAAGGATTTGGGCCACCTTCTATTGCTTTCCCAGGCCACAGCAGAGAGCTGGATCGGAAGTGGAGCAGCCGGGACTTGGACTGGCGCCCATATGGGATGCTGGCACCGCAGGCGGAGGGTTAACCTAGGGCGCCACAGCGCCGGCCCCGCTGACTGTAATTCTGAGATTCATCGTCTCCACGCGGGACAGGCAGCCCTCACCTGACCACAGTCGCAGATGCCCTGGACGCAGACCACCCGTCTTGTCTGCAGTGTGCGGCTGTGCCAAGTGAAGCTGCTGCCAGCGCCGTGCGCAGGGCTTGCTCTGATGCGCCATTTCCGTTTCCGGGCGCACACAGAAGTGAAAAGGCTGAAACGGGCGGTCGGTGTCTGTGTCTTATTTTAAGAAACTGGCAAATGGTCTCAGAAGCCGCTGGACAATTCTGCTCCCTTCACGTACTCGCCAAGGATGGAAATGATCACATCTCTCCATCGTACCTCACTGTGGTCTTTCAAAAATATATGTACTTATTTATTTGAGAGTTACACAGAGAGGAGAGGCAGAGAGAGAGAGAGAGAGAGAGGTCTTCCATCTGCTGGTTCACTCCCCAATTGGCCGCAACAGCCGGAGCTGCACCAATCTGAAGCCAGGAGCCTTCCCCAGGTCTCCCACGCGGGTGCAGGAGCCCAAGGGCTTGGTCCATCTTCCACTGCTTTCCCAGGCCACAGCAGAGAGCTGGATCGGAAGTGGAGCAGCCGGGTCTCGAACCGGCGCCCATATGGGATGCTGGCACTGTAGGAGGAGGCTTTACCCGCTACGCCTCAGCACCGGTCCCCTCGCTGTGGTCTTGAGCTACACTTCCCTGACGAATGTAAGGTTGGGCTTCTCATCACGCATTCACCTGACACTGTCTATGTTCTCCGACTCTGCCCACTGTTTAGACCACTCGCCCCCTTTTCTAGATCGGGTCGTTTGAATCCTATCATCGCGTTTTGAGAGCTCTTTTACACTCTGGACCCAGAGCTTGACCGCACGTGCAGTTTGCAAGTCTCTCCTTTCAGCCGACGCCGGCTCCCCCCTCCCAACAAGGACAGAGCGTTCCCTCTGCTCAGTCCAGCTTCAGCTCTTCCAGGGGTCAGTGTTTGTCATCCTACCTAAGAAGTCTCCGTCTGGTTCATGGTCACAAATGTCTCCTCCCACGAGATTCACAGTTTTCCGTTTGGATCTGTGGTTCGTTCTGAATTGACTTCTGTGTGCTGTACCAGGTGTCGGCTGGAAATGCAGACCGGGAGTCGACCCGGCCCCGTTTGCTGATCACGACACCCTGCAGGTGACCTGCCCCTGCGCCCGCCCGTGTGGACAGGCAGCTGTCTGCGCGTGGGGCTATTTCTGGACTGTGTCCTGCCCTCTGATCTATTTCTGTCTCCACCTCGGGCTGCCGCAGTTGCTGGAGCTGCAGACGAGGCCTGGAAACCAAGTCCTCCAACTTCCCCCCCTTTTCACACTTGTGTCGGCTATTCTGGTTCCTCGGCTTTTCATGTAAATTTAGAAACATCTGTCAATTTCTACCTCCCCCTGCCAAAAATACATCCTTGGACTCTGATTGTGATTCTGTTGAATCCAAGGATCAATGTGGAAAGAACTAACATCTTAACCATGGCAAGACTTCTGACCCAGAATGCTTTGTGTCTCCATGTATTAAGAGACGACATTAACATTCCCGCGTGTCGCTGGTTCTCTGGGTAGAGTGCACAGGCCTTCTCCTGTTTCATTAGGTTTATCCATCAGCATTTCTCTTTTCTTTCTTTCTTGTTATTTTAAATGGCATTTTTAATTTAAGTTGCTGACCATTCGGCGCCAAGTATGAGGAAATACAACTGATTTTTGTGGATCAATCTCTTCTCCTGCAAGCCTGGTAAACTCACTCACTGGTTCCCGTTGCTGCTTTGTAGACCGCGTCCTGTTTTCTCCCGCAGTCCGCGGTAAAGCAGTCTTGCTTCTTCCTTTCCAATCCGGACACCTGCGGCTTTTCTCCTCTGGCTGGACCAGCTCAGATTCCAGCACAAGGCCGAACAGAACGGGCAGCAACGGCTCCCCTGGCGTGCTCCTGACCTTGGGGAGGCCCGACCTCTCGCCCCCCCCCCGTGTGCTCCTGACCTTGGGGGGGCCCGACCTCTCGCCCCCCGCCGTGTGCTCCTGACCTTGGGGGGGCCCAGCCTCTCGCCCCCCCCCCCCGCTCCCCTGGTGTGCTCCTGACCTTGGGGGAGGCCCAGCTCTCAACCCGGGCTGGATGAGGCCGGTGGGTTTTCAGGGGCCCCCTGGCTTTCTCCCCCAGCCTGGGGCGAGTTTCTGTCAATGCTGTGGTCTTCGTTCTGCATGTCGACATTCTGCATCGTGTCCACTGGTTTTCAGATGTCAAACCCCCCCTTAGTTTCCTGGGACAACTTCCTCTGGCTCCTTTTCACACAGGGCTCATTCTGACTTGCCACCGTGTGTTTGTCCTAAGACGTATTTATTTACTTATTTGAGAGGCAGAGTTACAGACAGAGAGAGGGAGAGACAGAAAAGTCTTCCATCCGCTGGTTCACTCCCCAAATGGACGCAGCAGCTGGGGCTGTGCTAATCCAAAGCCAGGAGCCAGGAGCTTCTTCCTGGTCTCCCACGCGGGTGCAGGGGCCCAAGCACTTGGGCCATCTTCTACTGCTTTCCCAGGCCACAAAAGAGAGCTGGATTGGAAGAGGAGCAGCCGGGACTTGAACTGGCATCCTTATGGGATACCGATGCTGTAGGCAGAGGCTTAGCCCACCACGCCACAGTGCCGGCCCCTGCCACGTTTTCAGGATTACAGCTATGTTCATGAGGGTCATTCTCCTGTGCCACAGCCTCACTTGTATAATGACTGTGTTGGGTTTTGTTTTCAGGATAATGCTGACAGAGGTGGAGCTGCGACGCATTGACGTCATTTTCACTGTTCTAGAAGACTCTGTGTAGAATTTTAGTATCCTTAAGTGTTTGGTAGAATTCACCATAGAAGTGATCCGTGCTGGCCACGGGTTTCTTCCTGGGGTTTCTGGGGAGTCAGCATCTCCCAGGAAGTTGTCCCTTTCACCCGAGTCGGGGGGCACGTCGGGGTAGGGGTGTCTGTCACATCCTCCCCTCCTTCGACAGCTGCACAGCGGCAGTGACGCCTCACCAAGGCCTCTCTCCCCCTTCCCTCCCACCGGCCACCGTCAGTTTTACTGGTTTGGGTTTTGTTGGTTTTCCCGAACAATCTTGTCCCCTACGTCTCTGGTCTCATTCTGTCTTTGGTGGTCTCTCTCTCCTGCTACTTACTTTGAGCCTGAGTTGCCCCGTTCTCTCGTTTCTCGCGACGGAAGCTGCACTACAGACAAGTCAGGGTTTGAGGGCTGAGTCCCATCTGCCCCCACAGGTCGTCAACAGCCGCTCTGCAGAGCCACAGCCGGCCCGCCGACGAGCAGCTCCTCGGCCACGCTCCCGGGGAACGCACCACTCAGAGGCCGGAAGTGAACATGTGCGCTGCCTTAATCGCTGCTTCTGTTACAGTGGGTCATGCAGCACAAGTTCTCAGCGTGAAGAGCCACACAGCTTAGCTGGCGCTGCCTGCTCCTCCAGCATCTTGCTTCGGAATTTTTATTAAGAGTATCACACACATCGCTGGGGTGCAGTGTGATGATTCCGTACACGTACACAATGCGCACGGATCAGATCAGACCACTGACACCTCCCTCGCCTGGGCCTTATGTTACCAGTGGGGCCCCAGCGCCTCGCTGACCGCCCATGGAGTTCTAGAAGGCGTCCCTTCTCACCACTGTTTTGCCACCTGCTGGCCGAGCTCCATCTACCCTTGTCCCCATCACCACCTCGCCAGCTCCCAGTCATCACTGCCACTTCTGAGCAAGAACACATATCCGTCTCCCTGTGCCTGCTGACCACACTTAGCCTGATGTCTCCCGTTCCATCCACGTTGCTGAAATGGCACGTTTCACCCTTTGTACGGCTCAGTCACACACATCCACTGCACAGGGAGGCCTGCCCCGTCTCCATCATGTGTATGTGCAGCCCCTCCCCGTCTCCATCATCTGCACATGGTGCCCCCGTCTCCATCATCTGCACGTGGAGCCCCTCCCCCGTCTCCATCATCTGCACGTGGAGCCCCCCACCGTCTCCATCATCTGCACATGGAGCCCCCATCTCCATCATCTGCACATGGAGCCCCTCCCCCGTCTCCATCATCTGCACGTGGAGCCCCTCCCCATCTCCATCACCTGCACGTGGAGCCCCTCCCTCATCTCATCATCTGCACGTGGAGCCCCTCCCCCATCTCATCATCTGCACGTGGAGCCCCTCCCCGTCTCCATCATCTGCACGTGGAGCCCCTCCCCCGTCTCCATCATCTGCACGTGGAGCCCCCCACCGTCTCCATCATCTGCACATGGAGCCCCCCATCTCCATCATCTGCACATGGAGCCCCTCCCCGTCTCCATCATCTGCACGTGGAGCCCCTCCCCATCTCCATCATCTGCACGTGGAGCCCCTCCCCCATCTCCATCACCTGCACGTGGAGCCCCCCATCGTCTCCATCACCTGCACGTGGAGCCCTCCCCCATCTCAGCATCTGCACGTGGAGCCCCCGCCATCTCCATCATCTGCACGTGGTGCCCCCGTCTCCATCACCTGCACGTGGAGCCCCTCCCCCATCTCAGCATCTGCACGTGGAGCCCCGCCATCTCCATCATCTGTGGACTGACTTCTTGACCGACTCCATTCTTGGCTATGTGAGCGGGGCAAGAACCTCTGCTCTAATGACCGCATGCCCTTGCACATACACCCCGCAGCGGGGCCGCTGCGTCCAGTGGTGGCTCTATTTTTAGTTGCTTCAGGAATCTTCATCCTGTTTCCCACAGCGGCTGTGCTAACTGACGCCAAGTGTCCCCTCCTCCGCTCGCTGGCAAGCTCTCGCTGATTCTTGACTTTCTGACACAAGCAGTCTAACGGGTGCGAGGACGTGTGCTTTGACGGCTGGCGGTGCTGAGCAGGTCCTCTCCCACCTGCTGGCGTCTGTGTGGCGTCTGAGAAGCATCTGTTGCGATCACTTGCCATTTAATTGGATTCTTTGGGGTTTGCCGTTAAGTTTCTCGTACGTTCTGAATATCAATTTCTCGTCCAGTGAAGAGCGTAAATATTTTCTCCTGCTGTCTCGCTTCTCTGTTGGACGCCGCAACGGCATTTTGCTCCATTTGTCACTTATGGAGAGCGGCCGAATGACCCTCAATTCTGGTCCCTTGTCACATCAAAGTGTGGTCTCCGTGCCACTTCCTGCCGGCTGACCCTTTGCCATAAGTCTGTAGAGAATGTGACCGTGTGCTATTTATAGACAAAACGAAATGCACTGACCACCGACAGCAAGGACAGGAAGCGGCTTCCATCGGGAAGACTGGTGGCCAGGGCCAGAATCTCCTGATGCCTGGGGTCTCGGAGGGCTCCCCGTGGCCACAGTCAGGGGGCGCTGCACAGGCTCCTCGGGGCCACGGAAGGAGCTCCTCACCCCCAGGACGGGCAGTGACATTCAGGAGAAGCGAGGGCGTGGGGCTGGTTCCCAAGTGCAGGCGGCCTCTCCCTCCCCCTGCACAGCCCTGCCTAGAGGCCCGGGACTTGGGCCAGCGTCACCCAGAACCCCTGGAATGACAGGGTCCACCACGTGGAGTGTGCTCAGAAAGCAACAAGCTTGTTGAGAAAATCCAAGTTCCCGAGAAAAGACTTCTGGAAGTTTTGCTATCGATAGACTTAAAAGCGTCTCCCGAACTTAAAGACTGCCGGCAGGAAATTGGTGGTCAAGCGCCTTAGCGTGGACACGTGGTGTTGGCCCTGAGAACCGACGGAGACATCAACAAATAACCCAGAACAGAACCATCTCCAAGAAGGCGTTGCTAACAAAAATCAGCCTGTCCCAACCAACTTCGCGGCAAGAAACCCCGCAAATCCCAAACAAACCTGCAACTGTGCGTTCCCACGTTAGCCCAAAGCAAGTTCCCAGGAACCGGAAGAGGCTCGGTGTTTGACGGACACGTCTGGGGGTTCTGAATCACACGTGGCTTCTTAGAGAAAAGGCGGGACCCGCACCAGCTCCTCAGTGTGTGACAATTAATTACGCACAAAATACCAAACCACCAGAGAACCAGAGCCCTTTCAACACTGGAAAAGGAAAGCCCCGCACAGAAAAATCGAGATGGGAAGGGGTATCCAAGTAACACAAGGCTCCAGTTCCCAAACAGGTTAAATCATTCCAGCCCGGGCCTGCGCGTGGCACAGGTGAGCCGCCATCTGGGGTGCCCGCATCCCATCCTGGAGTGTCAGCTCAAGTCCCCATCCAGCTCCCTGCTAATGCACCTGGCAGGCACAGAGAATGGCCCGAGCGTTGGGCCCTGCCGCCCAGTGGGAGACCAGGAGAGAGCTCCAGGCTCCTGGCTTCATCCTGGCCCAGCCCCAGCCACTGTGGCCGTGTGGGGAGTGAACTGGCAGATGGAGAATCTCACCCTCACCCTCTCCCCCTCCCCCTCCCCCTCCCTCTCCTCCTCCCCCTCCCCCTCCCTCTCCCATCTCCCATCTCCCATCTCTGGCACTGTACCTTTCAAATAAATAAATAAACCTTTAAAAAATTTTTTATTGGGGCCAGTGCCCGACGCAGCAGGCAAAGCTGCCGCCCACAGGGCTGACATCCCACATGGGCTCCACTTCCGATCCAGCTCTCTGCTGTGGCCTGGGAAGGCAGTAGAAGATGGCCGAAGTCCTTAGGCCCTGCTCCCATGTGGGAGACCTGGAGGAAGCTCCTGGCTCCTGGCTTCGGATTCAGCTCAGCCCTGGCTGTTGCAGCCATCTGGGGAGTGAACCAGTGGGTGGAAGACCGACCTCTCTCCCTCTGCCTCCACCTCTCTGTAACTCTGCCTTTCAAATAAATAAACACATCTTTAAAAAATTATTTCTTGAGAACTCCCTCTAGCACATCAGAGAGAAGAGGAAACACAAAGGCACATGTCATCTTTAACAAACCCAGATGACACTGAGCCCTAGGCCTCCGGGTGCGGGCAGGACCCAGATGAGGTGAGGGCAGCAGCGAGATGCCGGCTCCGCTGCACCTGGCTGCCCCGGCCGGAGTCTGAGGCAGATTCTAGAAGGGAAGCAGAGGCCCAGCACGTGGGGTGCACAGACATGGACAAGGGTCAAAGGTCAAGGGTCAAGGGTGACAGGGAAACCTGCACTACCAAGGTACAAGCCAAGCAGCTGTCTCTGGACAGACTGACCGCCGCACAGGGAGAGAGCCCCACAGCCCCGCCTCTGGGCGGCACCTGCCCGCCCCTCCGTTCGCCCCGACCTGCACCCCCAAGCCCTTCGCCAGCCTCACTCCTGAAAGGCCCCTGGATAACTCAGTAACGTCCCAAAGCTGGGGAATAAGGTCCAAAGAGAATGCAGAGGAAAGACACGGCAGAGGAGCAGTTCCGTCAGGGACGCAGTGAGCGGTGTCCCCAGGGAGCCCCAGAGCAGGACGGAATCCAGGAGGGACCCAGCAGGGGGAGCTTTGGAAGTGAGACGTCGTGGCCAGACAGTCCAAAGGGAAACTCCAGCAGAAAGTGAAGAAGAGAGAGTCAAGGAGATGTTGGTTTTTAAAAGATTTATTTGTTTATTTGAAAGGCAGAGTTACAGAGAGGCAGAGTCAGAGCCAGAGAGACAGAGACAGAGAGAGACAGAGAGAGAAAGAGAGAGAGAGAGAGGTCTTCTGTCCGCTGGTTCACTCCCCAAACGACCACAACAGCCAGAGCTGGGCTGATCTGAAGCCAGGAGCTTCTTCCAGGTCTCCCATGAGGGTGCAGGGGCCCAAGCACTTGGGCCGCCTTCTGCTGCTTTCCCAGGCCACAGCAGAGAGCTGGATCGGAAGAGGAGCAGCCGGGACTAGAACCAGCGCCCATAGGGATGCCGGCACTGCAGGAGGCTTTACCCGCTGTGCCACAGCGCCGGCCCTGGAAATGTTTTTAAAAAGCAGAACAGGAACAGGGGAACCCGTGGGAGGCCGCTCGAGATGCCCACCGGCCGGGCACAGAGCTGCCGAAGCCACGGTCCTTGGAGCGGGGGCACCGCGCAGACCTCGCCTCTGCCAAGTCCTAACGGCACTGCCAGACACGGAGGAGAGGGGACCTGGGAGGGGACGAGTGCGTGTTTCAGGAGTGAGGGACCCAAGTGCACCAGTGCCCTGTGTCTGAGTACATCCGCGTGTCCCCTGGCTGAGGGCCACGTGTCCCTATGTACCTGTTGTCTCTGGCCACAGTGACAAACCGCACGGTGGGTACCTGCCGACCCTGGCTAGCTCGGTCCAGTGTCTGGCACAGGTGGGTCCAGGATCACCCAGGCAGGGGCCACTGAGCCCTCCCCTGTGTGGCCATGGACCACCAGCCTCCAGGCCTGGGTCTGTCCTCATGGCTGGGAGGCTCTGACAGCGTGGACGCAGGCGAAGGCCCCGGGGCCCAGGCGAGGAGCAAGCACAGAGCTGCTGCATCCTGGTTCAGGAGCTCCAACAGGTCAAGGCCAGTACAGATTCAAGGAGGGAGGACAGGGCCCGGCGCTGTGGGGCAGTGGGTTAAGCCACACTCACGGTGCCGGCATTCCACGTGGGAGCACAGTGTGAGTCCCAGATGCCCCACTTCTGACCCAGCTTCCAACTAATGCACCTGGGAAAGCAGAAGATGGCCCGCGTGCCTGGGCCCCCGCACCCCCGTGGGAGACCCGGATGGAGTGCTGGCTCCTGGCTTCAGCCTGGCCCAGCCTGGTCATTGCAGCCATCTGGGGAGTGAGCCAGCAGATGGAAGACCTCTCTCTCTGTACCTCTGCCTTTTGAATAAATACATAAATCTTTAAAAAAGAAAGAAAGCAGTGAGAATCTGGATGCTAGCTCTCCATGGGGAAGCTGCAGCCGGAGCCCTGGGGCCACTCCTCAACCGCCACGGCCCTGTGCACCACAGGGAGGCTCGGAGGCTGGTTTGTGCATCGTTGCCCTGGGGCCACCTCCTGGAGTCCCAGGAGCACCGCCCACTCGGACGCCGGTGTGCACGGCTCTCCGCGGCTGCGCAGCGTGCAGTGTGCCCAGCCGTCTGCACTGCCCTCGTCTCAGCCCCCTGCAGAGTCTGGGCTGGAGGCCTGCGCCCTCCTTCACCAGAGACCACAGACACGTCCCACGGAAGGCCCCCGAACGGACCAGGTGCGTGGCTGTGCCTGGGTTTCTGTGGGCACGCAGCAGCTCGCTAGCTCCACATGACGGGAACCCAGTAAACGCACCTATTACATTTTTAAAGATTCGTTTATTTTGAAAGTCAGTTACAGAGAGAGAGGGAGAAACAGAAGATCTTCTATCTACTGGTTCACTCCCCAGATGGCCACGTGGCCAGGGCTGGGCCAGGCCAAAGCCAGGGGCCAGGAGCTTCTTCCATGTCTCCCACGTGGGTATTAGGGGCCCACGCACTTGGGCCATCTTCCACTGCTTTCCCAGTGCATTAGCAGGGAGCTGGGTCAGGAGTGGAGCGGCCGGGACCTGAACTGGTGCCCGTGTGGGATGCCGGCACTGCAGGGAGCGGCTTTACCCACTACGCCACAGCACCGGCCCCTGCCCCGGTTACATTTAGACAAATGAGAATGACAGTGTTTGACATGAGCTCTGCACATGTCCATCTACAGCCGCCCCTGGTCCTCTGGGCTCCAGCAACACCCCGCAGACCGGCTGAGCGCTGCCAGTCGGGCTCGGAAAGCACCCAAGTTCCAGCTAATGCTGCAAATACACGGGTTCCAAGAAACACTGCGCAGACCCGAAGACGGAGCAAGAAGTCAGAAATGCAGCCTCGCTGTGTAGACGGAGGGTGGGGACAGAAACTAAGCCTCACTGTGTAGACGGAGAGCAGGGACAGAAACCAGCCTCGCTGTGTAGACGGAGGGTGGGGACAGAAACCCAGCCTCGCTGTGTAGACGGAGGGTGGGGACAGAAACCAGCCTCGCTGTGTAGACCGAGGGCGGGGACAGAAACCAGCCTCGCTGTGTAGACCGAGGGCGGGGACAGAAACCCAGCCTCGCTGTGTAGAC
The DNA here is from genome assembly GCA_949820135.1 of Sylvilagus floridanus. NCBI lineage: Eukaryota > Metazoa > Chordata > Mammalia > Lagomorpha > Leporidae > Sylvilagus > Sylvilagus floridanus. The sequence continues at coordinate 131,541,826 of OX463230.1, read as the reverse complement.
GGAGGGCAGGGACTGAAACTCAGCCTCGCTGTGTAGACGGAGGGTGGGGACAGAAACTAAGCCTCACTGTGTAGACGGAGGGTGGGGACAGAAACTAAGCCTCACTGTGTAGACAGAGGGTGGGGACAGAAACACAGCCTCACTGTGTAGACGGAGGGCAGGGACTGAAACTCAGCCTCGCTGTGTAGACGGAGGGCAGGGACTGAAACTCAGCCTCGCTGTGTAGACGGAGGGTGGGGACAGAAACCAGCCTCGCTGTGTAGACGGAGGGTGGGGACAGAAACTAAGCCTCACTGTGTAGACAAAGGGTGGGGACAGAAACACAGCCTCACTGTGTAGACGGAGGGCAGGGACTGAAACTCAGCCTCGCTGTGTAGACGGAGGGCAGGGACTGAAACTCAGCCTCGCTGTGTAGACGGAGGGTGGGGACAGAAACCAGCCTCGCTGTGTAGACGGAGGGTGGGGACAGAAACTCAGCCTCACTGTGTAGACAGAGGGTGGGGACAGAAACTCAGCCTCACTGTGTAGACAGAGGGTGGGGACAGAAACTAAGCCTCACTGTGTAGACGGAGGGTGGGGACAGAAACCAGCCTCGCTGTGTAGACGGAGGGTGGGGACAGAAACTAAGCCTCACTGTGTAGACAGAGGGTGGGGACAGAAACACAGCCTCACTGTGTAGACCGAGGGCAGGGACAGAAACCAGCCTCGCTGTGTAGACCGAGGGCAGGGACAGAAACCCAGCCTCGCTGTGTAGACCGAGGGTGGGGACAGAAACCCAGCCCTCACTGTATAGACCGAGGGCGGGGACAGTCAGAAATGCTGTGTAGACCGGGTGGGGCCAGGGAGGGCTCAGCAATGCCCACGGGAAGCAGGTGGGGGTGGCCCAGGCACAGGCAGCCGGGCCCCACGTCCCATCTGTGGCTCGGGGCCTGTCTCCTGCATGAAACTTTATACAACTGAAACCCGAGCCCCCGGGCTCCCCCGGCCTCCCGGGCAGCAGCTGCGCGCTGAGCAGCTGCCGAGACCTGGCCCTGACCAGCGGCCCTGGCTGCAGCCGTGGCTCCACAGCCCAGACAGCGCGTTGTTTCCGGGGAGGGGCTGCCGGCCCCCAGAGCTGTAAAAGTGCCCCCGACGTGTTCCTGGATCCGGCAGCTCTGAGGTTCGAATTCTGGATTCGGGTTTCTGGATAGGGCGGGCAAAGTTTCCCATCCAAGCAGTAGGAGCCATCACGTCCTGCTCACAAAGGCTCTGGCCCCTGGGACGTCCACCCGTTGGCCCTGAACCACCCCACTACCCCCAGCAGCCACTCCTGCCAGCGGGGACCCCCAAGTCACATAGCAAATGACAGCAGGGAGGCCAGGTCTGCCTGCCCAGAGCACCGGCAGTCCCAGGCCCTGGCGTCTCGCAGGGCCCAGCTGTGCCCTGCTGCCTCCCACCTGCAGTCACAGGCGCAGGGCAAACTCCAGCTGACAGGGGATGCCAAGCCTCAGGCTCAAACATCGCCGCCAGCAGCCTCACGGCTCAGCCCAGCTCCTCCCCAGCCGCGCCGGCATTCCGCGGCCACCAGTGGGAGAACCACGCACGTGCACTTCCATCTGAAAGGCTCCTCACCCACGGAGGGGTGCGTGTCGCTCTGGCACCTGACACAGGAAACCCAGAGTCAGGGCCAGGAGAGAGGGCGGGAGCCCCGGCAGGGGCCTGCACCCCCTGGGGGCCCTGCCCCCCAACCCCTTCCCCCACCCGGTGACCCCCGCCATGCCCACCCCACGCTCCACAGTCTGCTCTGTGTCTGGGTGCTCACTCATACTGCTGGTGTCTGGCTCGTAAATTCCTGAGGCAAGGACCACCAGTCTGCGCTGCACACAGCGGCCTGCACACAGCGGCCTGCACGCAGCAGCCTGCACACAGCGGCCTGCACACAGAGGCCTGCACACAGCGGCCCGCACACAGCGGCCTGCACACAGTAGCCCGCACGCAGCGGCCCGCACGCAGCGGCCTGCACGCAGCAGCCTGCACGCAGCAGCCTGCACACAGCGGCCTGCACACAGAGGACTGCACACAGCGGCCTGCACACAGCGGCCTGCACACAGTGGCCTGCACGCCGCAGCCTGCACACAGCGGCCTGCACGCAGCAGCCTGCACACAGCGGCCTGCACACAGTGGCCTGCATGTATCGGCCTGCACACAGTGGCCTGCACATGCAGTCGGGTGGCCTGGGCAGGCATGCTCAGGCCCCAGCACCCTCGCCAGCCAAAGGGACATCAGGAACGAGCCGGGCGTTTGTGAAGGACACTAGCATGGCAGCAGCGACTCCGGGTGGACACATTTTCTTAAAGGAAAGAAAAAAGCGGCCACAGCGCTCCAGGAAGGACTCCAGGCAGTTCACCTGTATCAACAGAACGAGGGTCTGGGCCTCAGACAGCACCCGCTGCACGCAGAGCCACCGCCCAGGCCCTCCGCGCCCTCTGGGAGCCGTGTGTGTGCAAACGTGTCCACGTGCCGGTGCGTTCCCTGTGTGTGCGCTGGGCACGTGCGTGACTGCGACGTGGATGCAAACGCTCCAGTGGCTCCAGCCGGCGCTCGGCACGTCTCTAGAGGTTCCGGATTTCAATCCTAACCACTTCATGGTGCACGTCGGCAGGGGCCGCGACAGCCACACTCTGCTCCAGAGTCCCGCCCACTCAGGGCTGAGACTTGACGCTGAGGTCCCGTGGAGGAACTGTGGGAAAATGGCCCGCTCTGGAACCGTGGCGGGAGGACTCTGGTGAGAAGACTCGGGGAGCCCAACACTCCATCTGCAGGGCTCAAACAGAGCCCCCTGAAAGTCCAGTTCCTCGAGGCAGCCACGAGCGCGGGACAGCCGCAGGGCACCAGGTCCCCAGGGCCGGGGGCACATTCCCAACTCTGAGCGCTCCCAGCTTCGGCCCGCGGCCACGGAGACTTCAGTCCCAGAGCTGGGAATCCTGCAGCCCTGCATCCCAAGACCGAGGAGGGGCGCAGGCAGCGCGGGTGGGGAAGCAGCCTCTTCTTGTCCCTGACCCCTGGCGGATGCCTGGGGCTGCCGGAGCGAATGCAGTCTGGAAGTCACCAGGCTCCGACCCCTCCTTGCTCTCAGGCTCTCTCCCACCCCGCGGCTTGTGAGTTCTCCCCACACTGACGTCCTAAGGACCTGGTACTGCATGTCTTGTCTCCCCTGCACCAGCAGGCGGGTGAGTAATGAGCGCTGAGGATGTCCACCCAGTGCCACTGCACCCTGGGACCAGGTGTGGGCTGAATCCCGCCCCTGCCCCTCTCTAAATTCACACGAAGTCCCAGCACCTCAGCACGTGGCTTCGTCTGGGAATGGGGTCACTGCAGACGCAAGCAGCCAAGGCCACGCTGGAGTGCGGCCCCGACCCAGGACCTCGGGGGTCCTGATCAGAGGAAGGGCCACCAGAGGACATCCCAGGAAGGAGGGGGCTGGGCCACCACCCGCCAGGGGGCTGCAGACCCTTCCCCAGCACCTGCAGGGGAGCACAGGTGGGTCAACACCTTGACCTCGGCCTTCTGCTCCCAGACTGGGGGACAAGGCACACCCCCGGGACATCCTGCAGAGTGGCGTTCCACAGACGGCACAGCTCCAGGTCGCGTGGACCACAGGCGTGCCCGGGTCCCTCATGGTGCTGCACCTGCTGCACTCACAAGCCACGTTAAGGCAGACCCTGGGCTCTGCTCACGTCTCAGTCATTCTCCACCCTCGGAAAAGTCTGTGTCCCGACTTCACCTCCTTGGACCACATCACCTAGCGACGGCTATAGCGAGGGCAGCGTGACCAGGGCTCTGGCGCCCCGGCTGCTCAGAGGAGCGACTCGCCACCACCCGCACCGGTGCCTACTGCAGACGACCTGAGCGCCGGACCCTCGGACACCAAGGCTGGGGACGCGCCTGGGCCCCCACTCTTCCCGCCACGGCACCGCTGGCAGCGAGGCGAACGCTGCTCACATCGAGTTTCCAACTCCTGCTAACTTCCTGCCCGAAAAGAAACGCAGCAGCCCCCCAGAGAGGACCCCAGAGCCAACGAGCCCCTTAAAGAACAATCTGGCATGCAAGCAACACTCTCCCCGCCCTTTCACCCTTTTCCCAGCTAAGAAACACACAGGACATGTGTTCTTAATAAGAGACATGTGGGGAACCTCTCGGTTCTGTGCCGACGGCCAGTCTCAGGGCCAAATGCAAGTCGCAAATCTGCACGCAGGAAGCCCCAAGCGACTCGCTCTCCCCTGGCCCTGGGTGGGGGCGTCAGGAGGCAGCCAGGTCCCAGAAGACCCTTCAGTCCCACGCAGAGGCTCCACCAGGCTCCCGCATGCTCCTTGGTCAGGAGAGAGATCCCAGGACCGCGTGTGCGTGGCGTCTGTTACTCGGTAGGCACGCAAATGCTCACGGGGGAACGCTCATCAGGAATTGGGACCTGTGGACGCCAGGACTTTGGGGGTAGAGGACAGCCAACCTTTTACCCCCACAAAACCTACCCCTGAGCCACGGGGCACGGACCACGGCGGCCACGGGCTGTGCGGTGATGGAGCGGCCCGGCCCAGGGTGTTTCCACAGGACCAGAGTTGCAGGGTGCAGCAGGCGGGCAGCTGGGGCTGGGCCTACTCTGCCCACTTCCTGTTCTAGGGATGACCCAGCTGCAGAGGTCCGGCGTCCACGCCAAGACAGCTACCATGCCAGACACCACACGGCCTGACGGGCACGTGTCCATCGGTGCGGCCCAGGAAGTTTCTGCTTGCTCGCAGCCCGGCCGCGGCCCCCAGGGCCTGTTCTGGGGCACTGGGCGCGCGGCTCGGTGCTGCCGACACCTGTCTCGTTCCCAGCGCCGGCTCCCCAGGGCCCTGGAGGTGACAGGCTCCTGAGCCCATCCAGAACCCAGGTGTCACTGTGACTTCCGGTTCTTTCAGAACGAGCAAGTCTGCTCCGCAGGCTGGCGGGCAGCTGTCCAGTCCACAGTGCGTCTGCCGCGTTCAGCAATCCGCTCCAAAATCAAAAAATAAAAATAAAAAAACCCGAGAGTGGTCAGCTTGCAGAATCCCTCCCTCATAAAATGGTTTGTGACCTAATTTTAAATGTAGCACCAGAACACGCGCAAACTTGGGAGAGCCAGCCTTCCACTTCTGCAAGTCGCCTAATTAACATTTTATTCTCCCCAAAGCGTCCGCCAGCCCGCGGGGGGCCAGCGGCCGCCCCTAGAAACGAGATCGCTCTGCCGAATTTCGGTGCGCCTCCCTTTCGGCAAAACCCAGAACGCCGGGGCCAGGACGCCAGCCGCCTGCACGCAGGGACGGTCGTGGGGAGAGCGCGCCTGCGGGCCCCGGCCCCGGCCCGGCCAGCTGCTCGCCGAGCCGCCCGGACCCCCGGCGCTGGAGGCGGCGTCCGCCCCGCCCCGGGATGAACCTGAACCTGAAGCGCAGCCGCTCACACAAGCCGCGGGACTCACCGCGACCCGCGACCGCAGCTGCGGAAACGCACCGCGAATCCGCGCGGACAAAGCCACGGGAGCTCGCCCCTCGCAGGTCGCAGCCAGGGGCCGACGCCGAGCCCCCGGGGCAGCGAGAGCGCCCGAACGCCAGCGCGGAGCGGACGCCGGCGGCCGCCGCGCGCAGGACGCCCCCGGCCCGCGCCCCCTCCCCGCCGCCCCGCACACAATGGCGCCCCCAGCTCCCGCGCCCGCCCGGTCCGCGCACAAAGGAGGGCGCGCGGGCCCCGAGCCGGCGCGCGCCAGGTGCCCCCGCGCGCATCCCGGGCGCCCGGGCCGGGGCCGGGCCGGGCCGGGGCCGGACGCCGGCGGCGGCGCTTACTTTCTCGATGGTCCCGGGCAGCAGGCGCTCCAGCAGCCGGCACAGGACCACCCCATCCTTCAGCGACGCCTGCAGAAAGCCCTCCGGGTCCGAGATGGTTTTCTTGGGCGACTCGAGCACGCCCAGGGTGATGAGCCACGTAACGGTCTGCTCGGCCGAATTCATCGCTGCGGCGCTCCGCAGGGCGCGGGGGGGCGCCGCGCGCGCCTTCACCTCGGAGCGGCGGCCCGGCCCGCGGCCGCCCCCGCCCCCGCCGCCTCCGCGCCCATGGAGCCCGCGCGCGGCCCCGCGGGTCCCGCTCGGCTCGCGCCCCCGCGCGCGCTCCGGCCCCGGCTCGCGGTCAGGCGCCTCCCCGGCAGCCGCGCAGGGACCCGCGGGCGCCCGGCGCCGCCCCCGCCGCCGCCCCCCGGCCGCGGCCGCCGTCGCCCGATGACATCACCGCCGGGAGAAGAAAGACGCGGCCGCCGCCGCCCGCGCCGCCCCGCGCCCGCGCCGCGCCCTGCGCAGCCTCCGCGGGGCGCACGAGCCGGGGGCCGAGGGGCCGTGGCAGGGGCCCAGGGCGGCGGGAAAGCAGAAGTGAGGAGTGCGGGGCCGGGGCGAGCGGGTGTCGGGATCCGGACTAGGGCGGCGGAACCGGGGGCGCGCAGGTGGCGGGGTCCGGGCGAGGGCGGCGGGGCTGGGGGCCCGCAGGCGCCGGTGTCGGGCGAGGGCGGCACGGCCCGGCCTCCTCGCGCCCACCTGCGCCGCGCCCGGCCCCGCGCCCACCCACTCGCGTCCTGGGGGCCCGCAGCCCTGGCCGGTGTATTCGCTGGCAGGATGCGCCCTTCGGTTCTGCCTCACTCAGAGCGAGTGAGCGGAAGCCGCGGCGCCCGCGCCCTGCACGCCAGCCAGCAAGGACCGGGCGCAGACGCTCCGGGGCTGCGGCTGCGGCACCCAGGCCGCCTGGGGCGCTACCCGCTCTGCTGCCGGGCTCCGGGCCCCGCGCGGCGCCACCTCCGGGGTCGCGAAGGCAGAGGGCCCGGATCCCGCGGGGCTCCGTTCTCCACGGTCGGTGTCGCCCCCGGCGCTGCGGGCGCAAAGTCGAGAGGACGGCCCGTGCCGAGGCGGGTGCAGCCGGGCGTCTCGGAGGGCCGGGGTGGGGGGGGGGGGGACGCAGGGGCTGCGACCCGTACTGGCCAGGCCCAAAGAGCCCCGCACTCCCACGTGGCGGGGTGCCCCTGTGTCGTCCAACCCTGTCCACGTTACACAGGCACGTGTCCAGAAGGGATGTGGCGCCTTACGGGGCGCACGAGGGGAACGTGGCTGTCCCTGGGGGCCTCCAGGGCCTGCCAAGCCGCCCCTCACAGCCGAGGTCCGGATGACCAAGACTGGAAACCCAGGGGGCCCTGGAGAACCCACAGCGGCTCACGGCCCTTCCCTCCGGGCCCTGTCAGGGACAGTCAGTTCTCGCTTTCCTTCGGGGCCAGCTAAGTGGTTGAATTTTCTTTCCTAATACAAGTACTGAATAAATTCCGTAGAGTAGGAACTCGATGGTGTGCGCGCTTGGCGGAGGGCTGTGCACCTGCGCGCTCTGGCCTCGCCCTTCCCGGTGGGCAGCCATGCGCTCACGGTCCCCCTTCTGCTGGTGACACCCGTGAGCGTGGACGTGGCACTCACGCAGACCCGGCTGTTCTGCAGGGCACGCACCTGGCGGCGCTCTGCCCGGGTTTGTATCCGGTTGTCATGAAAATGCTGCGTGCTCCCGCGGAAGTGACTTAGAATGCATCCTTACAACCTCAGAGCCGGCTCACCTAGGCTGGCGCGTGTCTGGCAAACACAGAACGCGTCAGATGCACTCAAAATGGTCCTACAGAAAGCCAGCCCTAGGGCGTGGCCTGGGGGGGCCCAGTGACTCCAGAGCCAACCCTGTCGGAGAGGGTCTGTTTAGGCAGAAGTCCCAAAGCCTTAAGTGCTTTGTGATTATTAGTTCTAGTTGTTTACTTGGGTATACAATACGTTTTTTTTTTTTTTAAGTGTGTTTGGAAAAGATTTCACAAAGTGGCTGGCGCCGCGGCTCAACAGGCTAATCCTCCACCTTGTGGAGCCGGCACACCAGGTTCTAGTCCCGGTCGGGGCGTCGGATTCTGTCCCGGTTGCCCCTCTTCCAGGCCAGCTCTCTGCTGTGGCCTGGGAGTGCAGTGGAGGATGGCCCAAGTGCTTGGCCCTGCACCCCATGGGAGACCAGGAGGAAGTACCTGGCTCCTGCCATCAGATCAGCCGCTGCAGCCATTGGAGGGTGAACCAACGGCAAAGGAAGACCTTTCTCTCTGTCTCTCTCACTGTCCACTCTGCCTATTAAAAAAAAAAAAGAGTTCACAAGGTAACACAGCTTCTGTGCTTTTGAGCTGTTTGAATATCCACGGTGGGCCTTTGGTTAACTTCCCTTAACGTTCTCCAAATTCCCCCCACAAAGGACGCGTGTGAGGCCAGGAACCTGGGGCCGTCGCCGGCTGTCCTGCGCCAGAGCCGAGGAAGGCTGTGGGCTGGGCACAGCGCTGGCCCTGCCACGGCTGCCCATCTGCTGCACCCCCAGAGTGTGGACTGTGGCCCTCAGCCCCTCATTGTCCCGAGAGGAGTTCACCTTTCCCACCTGCTTGGCTGCCTGTTAGCACCCGACGGCCACGTTCTGGCTGTTGTCGGGGTGTCCCCACAAACCCAGTCGCAGACGGTGAAGACCCGAAAGGTAGCTGGCCTCCGCCACCTCAGCGGGTGTCGGGCCGCGTGGAAGACGGTCTCCTAAATGCCAGAATGGACCCCAGCCTTCAGCCGTGCTGAGGGCGGCTGTTCACCCCGTGGGGGTGCTCTGGGTGAACTGAGCCATTGTAGGGGCAGGACAGCGTGACGGGCAGCGGTTCTGTGGCCTCGCTTTATCCACCATCATCAGGGAAGGTACTGAACAGTGTCCTGTCACCGGGGCTGGATCCGGCCCGATGGTGGAAGTTAAAGATGACGAGACAGAAACAGGCTCCCCGTGAGGTGCGCGTCCTCACTGCGTTCCCCAGAGGCACAGCGCGAGCCAGCAACCTGGGTGCAAGTAGTCCCAGGGACCCCGGGGCGGGCAGTGAGGGCTGGAAGAAAGGTGTGTGAGCGAGTCACGGGGAGCCTCCCCTAGAAGCAGAGCGGGGCTGCAGGCATCGAAATCTTCCAGCCCAGCCCCACCACCTGCTGTGACGGAGGCCCTCCCCCGGGGACAGCGCCTCTGTGTCACCGGGAGCTCCTTCATGAGCCATGGCTGGCAGTGCACCTGCTCCGTGTGTCAGTCCAGCACCTGTGTGCTGACAGCGTCTGCCTCACTGCGCCCCATCTGGGTCCCTGGATGACGCGCATGCGGATCAGTGGACTGTGCCCAGTGGGTGTTGGGGACCTTGTGCAGTCTGCCGAGGGACTTGTGCCCTGAGGACAAGACACTGGGCCTGGAAGCCTTCTCGGGCCCCAGGCCGCTGGCCCACCCACAGAGCACATGGCTGCTGCGCTGATTCCTGGTGCTAGGTACGTGGGAAGCTGGAGACGGCAGACACACAGCAGCTGCTGGACGGATGGCCACGACAGTGTCCGGGACCATGCTGCCTGGCTGGTGAGAGACTTGCATTAGATTCTCTTCTCCGTGCCGGACACCACCCGCCCTGGTCTGGGCCCCTCTGAGAGCAGACCCTGCCCCAGGCCTCCGGCTCCCACGGCTTGTTTGGGATGGGACTGGGAGAAGCATCCGGATGGTAGGGAGGCGCTGTGATGCTGGGATGGGGAAGCTAAGGATGTCTCAGGGTCTCCCGCGAGGCTGAGGCTGGCGGGTGGGTTCTGGGTCGTCCAGATCCTCCCATGATGGATCCACCCACTGCCGTTTCTCTAGTGACTGTTGCTAGAGTCAGTGGCGCCCTCTGACATTGGCCTGTCCGAGGGTCGCGGTTCTTGGTCAGCTGGCCTCGTGCAAAAGGCACTGTGGTTTATTGGCTGTGTGAGTACCTTGAAGGCCGGTTCCTGCAGGAGACGCCAGGCAAATGCTCACTTGTCCCCCGTCGTCTGCCGGTTTTCAGCTTCCTACGCGGCAGCCCCAGCATCCCTCGAAGGAGACTGGTGTCAGGGATCCTCGGGCCCTGACAGCCACACCCGATGACCTGAGCGCTCTGCTTCTTCTCCTGGCCTCTCCGTGGTACTTCCGGGGGGCCTGTCTCCAAGGCGCCCCCACATTTCTGAGTGTCCCAGAAGTGTTTGCCGTGACCGTCTTTCCCAGAGCAGCCTTGGGAGAGACGCGCTGGCCTGCCCCTGTCACAAACAGCGCCTCCCTCTGGGACCTCGTCGGAGCAGGTCTGCCTGCCCAGTAGAGTTGGGGGTGCCCTAAGCTCGCAGGCTCCAGCTGTGACAAAGCCGTCTCTGTGGGGCTCGCGAGCAGGAGGCACGGATGGGAACCCGAGACCCCGCTGCCTGCCCGGTGGTGAGCACCGGGGCCGTGGTCTCCGGCCCAGGAGTCTCGCCATGTCCTGCCGCTGGCCACGTCGCTGGCCACGTCGCTGGCGAGCAGCCGAGTCTTGGTGGCGTTCACAGTGCCTCTGCTCATGTCCCAGGGGAATGCCCAGGGCTCTTTCTTCTGGACATGGCTTTGCCTGCGTCCTGAGAGTTTTATTAGAAAGACCTTGTCTTTGTATTGCTTCCAAGGGGATTTGCGATTTCCGCTTTCATTCTCTGTGACCAAGTCTTTGTCCGGGAACCTGTTTCTTAATCAGCAGAGAAGTGTGAGTGTGAGGCAGGCAGCTGACTTACACACCCCTGTTCTGCAAGCTGCGCTGATTCTCAGAGCTCCGTGAACGCTCAGAATTCATGAGCTCCGCTCAAGACAGTATCGATTTCTAAAAGGTCAAGTCCGTGTGATTTTGGAAAACAAGATTGATTTATTTATTTAAAAGAGTTACAGAGAGAGAGAGTGAGGTCTTCCATCTGCTGGTTCACTCCCCAGATGGCCAGGCAGAAGCCTCGTATCCAGGTCTCCCCCGCGGGTGCAGGGCCTCAAACACTGGGGCCATCTTCCGCTGCTTTCCCCAGACACATTAGCGGGGAGCTCGATCAGAAGTGGAGCAGAACTCGAACCCGTGCCCACATGGGCTGGCAGCTTCACAGGTGGGGACTTCAGCCACTACACCACAGCGCGGGCCCTTTTGAGGTTTTTGTTGTTTTGTTTTGTTGTTTGCTTTAGCCCTTCATTCTGAAATAATTTTTGTGCTCATGATAGGTTTCAAAAAGTATAGAGGGCACCGGCACTGTGGCGTAGTGGGTAAAGCCCCACCTGCAGTGCTGGCATCCCACATGGGTTCAAGTCCCGGCTGCTCCACTTCCCAGCCAGCTCTCTGCTGTGGCCTGGGAAAGCAGTGGAAGATGGCCCAAGTGCTTGGGCCCCTGCACCCACGTGGGAGACCCAGAGGAAGCTCCTGTCCTGGCTTCATGTCAGCCCAGCTCTGGTGTTGCAGTCATTTGGGGAGTGAACCAGTGGATGGAAGATCTCTCTCTCTCTCTCTCTCTCTCTCTCTCTCTGCCTCTCTGTAACTCTGCCTTTCAAATAAATAAATAAATTTTTAAAAAGTAAATAAATAAAAAGTACAGCGGCCCCAGCAGCCAGCAGCCAGCTCCCTGCAGTCTGTCTCCTGTGACCAGAGTGCACTTGCAGAACGAGGAGGGTGAAGCCAGCGTGACACAGCTGACTGCCCTGCGTGGATGCACACTGTGGATGCACTGAGCGCGTCTGTCAGCTCCGTCAGGTGCGCAGACCCACGGAGCCCCGCACGGTCCACTGTGCCACTCCACAGCCTCGAAAACGCCCTCACCCGCCTCTAGGTGACACTCTGCCCTGCACCTTGTATTCTCTTTAAGGTTCATTTGCATATTCATTTGAATAGCAGAAGGACGGGGCGGGGCAGAGAGACTGCAACAACCAGGAGCCAGGAGCTCCGTCCGGCCTCCCAAGGACTTGGGCCATCATCCACTGTCTTCCCGGGTGCATTAGCAGGGAGCTGTGTAGGAAGCAGAGTAGCCAGGATGTGGGATGCGACATGGTAAACCGAGGCTTACCCTGCTGTGCCACCGTGCCAGCCACGCGCCCTGGAGTTTCCAAACCCCTTCTTGTCCCCACCTTTGTCTGTGAGAGGTGTCAATTCTCAAAGACAGACGTTTTAAGATTTATGATTTGATGGGGCATTGTGTGGCCCTGCCACCCATGTGGGGGACCCAGATGGAGTCCCCGGCTCCTGGCTTTGGCCAGACCAGCCCCAGACACTGCAGCCATTTGAGGAGTGACCCAGCAACTGGAAGTTACCTCCCTACCTCTCTCCCTCCCCTCCCCTCCCGTCCTCTCCCCTCCCCTCCTTCTTTTCTCTCCCCTCCCCTCCCTTCCCCCTCCCCACCCCTCCCCTCCCCTCCCCTCCCCTTCTCTCTCTCTCTCTCAACTCTGCCCTTCAGATAAATAAATGAAAGCATGCCCTGAATCACTTCCTAGTGTGTGCCTTTACCCTCATCCCTCTGTCCCTGATCTCGGCTTGTCTGATAACACGTTTCCATTCCAGTTTGCTTTTTACTTGGTTTTCATTTTTAAATGTGTACTTATTTCTTTTCATCTACTTGAAAGAGCAACAGAGGGAAACCAGAGAGAGAGAGAGAGAGACAGAGACAGACAGAGACAGAGAGACAGAGAGAGATCCTCTGTCTGCTGGTTCACTCCCCTAATGCTTGCAAAGGCTGAGAGGGGGCCAGGCCAAAGCCAGAGGCCCAGAACTCCCCCAGGGTCTCCCGTGTGGGTGGCAGGGGCCACTTGAGCCGTCCCCGGTGCCTCCCGGGCGCACTGGCAGGGAGCCGGAAGCGTTTCCCACTGGGCCACAGCAGCCGTCCTGGGCGTCTACTTGCATGTACCTGGTCATCTTCGGCCCATCCATTGATTTTGCTGTCACTTTGTGTAAACAACATAAACTGGCGTGTTTTTTATGCCCGCTGGTGTCCGGATTTTAAATAGGAAAGTGCAGCTGTGGCACACGGGAGCCGCCTGGGTCCCTTCGGTTGGCTCTTTGTATCTCCAATATCGCTCATTCCACAGCACCCATTCTGCTGCCCCGTCCCTGTTCCAGTCGCTTTGTCTCCTCGCGCGTCCTCGCGTCGGAACTCAGAACCGCATCACAGTTTTCCAGCTTCCTTGGCTTTCCAGGGAGCGATCCCCAGGCCCGGCTCTCTCTTCCTGCTCCCCGCCCACCCCCTCCACCCTCTGCCCCCGCGCTGTGCGATCCGTTTCGTCCCTGCAGATTTTGACTGCTATTAGATTTGACTCGCCGAATGTCCTTCCCTCCAAGAGGCATGTATGCTGCACATGCCACGCACTTAGCTTCGGCTCGGAACTTGAGCCACAGGGGAGGGCGGGTCTGCGCGCCATCACTCACCCCTGCACACAGCCTCAGGCCCCACTCTGCTTTGCTGGCGGAGTCCTGGCCCGGCGCGCACCTCCAGCCAGCGCCGCGTGGAGTGGTCACTGATCTCACCCCTATTGGGAGAAACACTGTCACCACCTCAGCAGGCGGCTGTGTGTGGGCTCGCAGAGTTACAGGGCGTCCTTCTCTGCCCCAGTGCTGTGCCGTGGTCCGTCAGGCCTGCTGGGGCGGGAGGGGAGTGGGCAAGGCATTCTTGTGGCCAGGGCTTCCTCCGGGCCATGACTGCCAAGTGTGTGTGTGGGGGGGTGCCTGGGGCCACCTCTGTGCTGTCTCAAAGCCCTCGCCTGGTGTGAGTGAGAACCCAGGAGTCAGGGCGGCGCCGTGGCTCATTTGGTTAATCCTCCAACTGCGGCACCGACATCCCATATGGGCGCCGGGTTCTAGTCCCGGCTGCCCCTCTTCCAGTCCAGCTCTCTGCTGTGGCCCAAGTGCTTGGGCCCTGTACCCACATGGGAGACCAGGAGGAAGCACCTGGCTCCTGGCATTGGATCGGCACAGCGCCGGCTGTAGCAGCCATTTGGGGGGGTGAACCAACAGAAGGAAGACCTTTCTCTCACTCACTGTCTATAACTCTACCTGTCAAATAAAAAATAAATAAATAAATAAATTTTAAAAAAGAACCCGGGGTCCCGACGGAGAGGGAGAATTGTTGGTCTCTGCGAAGTCTCAAGACAAACACTGTCGGTGGCTTTAAAAAGCCCCACGGAGTGACAGCTGCACGTCTCGGCTGCTCCACTTCCGACCCGGCTTCCTGCCAACACGCATCCTGGGAGGCTGCGGGTGACGGCTCCAGGGCTTGGGGGCCCTGCCCACCCACCCCCATGGGAGCCCCAGATTGAATTCCGGGCTGCTGGCTTTGGCCTGGCCCAGCGTTACATGTTGCTGGCACTTGGGAAGCTACAGTGGATGGACGCGCTGTCTTCCAGCCCTGTGGCTAAATCCCGTGGGAACTCCTTTGGGGAGTGCCTGGAGGAGAATATGGAACAGAAGCAGACACCACACGCGAGGGCACGAGGGCTTGAGGACATGGCCGCTCCGCGCGGCGGTGCGGGGTCAGCCCACAGCAGAAGGTCAAGCGGGAGCCCCTTCAGCCCTCCGCATCTTGGCTTCATCTCCATTCTGCTCCCTTCACTGATGCGTTCGGGAGGACGCACATCAAGGAAGCTCGGGTTTGCTTGGTCGGGTGCGATTTCAGCAGCCACAGCTCGACTAGGGAAAAGGGCGCGGGCGCTTGTCCAAGCTCTGCATCTTGTTAAGGCCCTGCCTGGGGAGGGAACCTCACGCCCCACGAAGCCGCCAGGTGGGGATGAAGGTGGCAGAGGGACACGGCGGGCCCAAAGGAGGAAGGAGTGGAGCAAGCCGCCCGATGGAAAAGCCAGTAGAGAAGGGAGGGGCGGAAAGCCGGGGCTGGCTGTGGGGGAGCCGCTGAGCGGACGCCGTGTTAGGCCAGCGCGCCCGGACCCCGTGGCCGTGAGGCTGGGTGGACGCGGGGTAAAGCCGCAGGGCAGGCAGGTGCAGCGAGGGAGGGAAAAGCCACGCAGCTGCTGTTTGCATCGCGCGGCTCCCCGACGTGGGACACTGGAAGATGCTCGTATCCCGGGCAAGAGCGCGGCTAAGTGGCGCGCCTGCGCGCTCGCAAGCTTGTCACCAGATCGAGGCGCTGAGCACGGGGTGAGAGGGAAGAGGAAATCCCGCGATCGGCAGGCGAACTTGGAAATCAGCAAGGCGGTAACATGACGAGTGTGCAACGCGTAGGCGTAAAACAAAGCCGACGTATCGATGCCTCCTGCCATGGAGCCGGCGCGCCCTGGCACCCTGGAGGCCGACAGGCAGTGCCAGGTGCTCCCACGTGTTGGGCCACCATGATCACTCGGCCCAGACCTGCCCTCCCGGGCCTGCTCTGTGCTGTGGGACTGGCGCCCACACGCGGCCTTTCTCCCGCACCGGTGGCCTCCCAGTGGGCACAGCGGGGCTGCCCGGCCCAGGAGGAAGCTTGCTCCTCCCCTCCATGGCTGCTCTTCCCTCCCCTCCACGGGGCGGGGGCTGCTCGTCCCCCCTCAGCTTCTCACCGGCTCCTGGACGCTGCACTCCCTGGCTGCTGTCCCCTGAGCCCCAGAGCTGCCAGGGACCCGCAGTGCCCCTGCAGGGCCTGGGCCCCCCTCTCCAGGGCTTGCCTCCAGCCCCCAGTTCTGATGACCAGCCCGGCCAGCCCTCCCAGTTACCCCCGAGCACTGTTCCCCCGCTCCCCAACCCCTGTGTTAAATTCTGCCGGTCAACACGACTGGCACGGCCTCTACTCCCACAGCGGAGGAGCCCTGGCTGCCCCCGGGAGCCAGGGAAGAGACGCTGAGGCACGGGAGTGGAAGCGGACCCACGAGGGGACTCGGCCGAAGAACAAGGGAGGCCGGGCAGTTGCTGCTGGCGGAGGGGCCATCGGGAAGGGACCGGCCAGCTCGGTCACAGAGGGATGGAGTGGCACCCTCGGGAAGGGACCGGCCAGCTCGGACACAGAGGGATGGAGTGGCACCCTCGGGAAGGGACCAGCCAGCTCGGACGCAGAGGGATGGAGTGGCACCCTCGGGAAGGGACCGGCCAGCTCGGACGCAGAGGGATGGAGTGGCACCCTCGGGAAGGGACCGGCCAGCTCGGACGCAGAGGGATGGAGTGGCACCCTCGGGAAGGGACCGGCCAGCTCGGACGCAGAGGGATGGAGTGGCACCCTCGGGAAGGGACCGGCCAGCTCGGACGCAGAGGGATGGAGTGGCACCCTCGGGAAGGGACCGGCCAGCTCGGTCACAGAGGGATGGAGTGGCACCCTCGGGAAGGGACCGGCCAGCTCGGACATACCGAGGGATGGAGTGGCACCCTCGGGAAGGGACCGGCCAGCTCGGACATACCGAGGGATGGAGTGGCACCCTCGGGAAGGGACCGGCCAGCTCGGACACACCGAGGGATGGGGTGGCACCCTCGGGAAGGGACCGGCCAGCTCGGTCACAGAGGGATGGAGTGGCACCCTCGGGAAGGGACCGGCCAGCTCGGACACACCGAGGGATGGGGTGGCACCATCGAGACTCGCCCTGCTGTCTCCTCTCCCTAGAAACAGTCGTCAACTTTTTGAAAGATTTATTTCTTTTCAAAGTCAGAGTTACAGAGAGGGAGAGAGATCTTCCATCCGCTGATGGCCATGATGGCTGAAGCCAGGAGCTGCGTCCGGGCGGTGGGGCAGCCCATCTTCCGTCCGCTGGTTCACTCCCCGGATGGCCATGATGGCTGAAGCCAGGAGCTGCGTCCGGGTGGTGGGGCTGCCCACGTGGCTGCAGGGCCCCAGCGCTCGGGCTGTCCTCTGCTGCTTTCCCTGGCGCATTAGCAGGGGGCCGGATCGGAGGTGGAGCAGCCCAGACTGGAGCCAGTGACCAAATGGGATGCCGGCGCTGCGGGCCGCGGCTGTACCGCTGTGCCACGGCAGCGGCCCCGTTAGTGTTTGGAAATCTTCCCGCCGAGTTTTCCTGCAGACGCACAGTGGCTTGGCTGCCGGCCTCCTCCCTGACTCTTGTTGACATTTAATCCAACCGTGACGGAATGAGAGCTGAGACCCTGCACGGGTGCTCAGGTGCCGAGGGCCCGGTCGTGGGCAGGGTTAGCGCTGTCACGGGGAGGCCGACTTGGCCTCTCTCTGTGTCTCTCTCTCTGTCTCTGTCTCTCTCTGTCTCTGTCTCTCTCTCTGTCTCTCTGTCTCTCTCTCTCTCTGTCTCTGTCTCTGTTTCTTTGTCTCTCTATGTGTGTCTCTCTGTCTCTCTGTCTCTCTCTGTCTCTCTGTCTCTCTCTTTCTGCAGGTCTGGCCTGTGAGGACTGGGAGCTCCTTCCCTCTGAGGTCACGGCAGGAGGCCCTCGGACTCCTGGGCCTCCTGACCGTGAGAGGATACAGTGCTGTTCTCCGTGGGTTTACCAGGCTCAGGCTTTCTCATGGACAACAGAAGCAGACTAAGCGAGCCAGCGTTGCTTCTCTCGCCGCCCCACACCCAGCGCTTCCACCTGCTAAGCTGACCAATACTGTAAAGGTGGCTTGGGGCAGGTATCCTGTGCAGTGGGAGGACACTGTTGGGACTCACGTCCCACCTCTGCGTCTGATCCAGCCTCCTGCTAACGCACACCCTGGGAGACGGCAGGCCTGGCTCCGCCCAGGCAGGAGATCTGGACTGAATCCGGCCCAGCCCTGGCTGTCACAGGCCTCTGGGGAACGAACCAGCAGGTGGGAGATTGCTCCCCGGATGTTTCTCTGCCTTTCAAATTAAATGAAAATACATTTTTTTAAAACTACAAACGGAGCCAGTTTGTCCCGGCCATATATTGAGGTGGTGACGGGCGCAGGGCCTGTCCGTGCTCTGGGCTGAGCTGGGGAGTGACCGGCAGAGAGAGGCGAGCGAGCCAGCGCCAGCCAGGCCCTCCCTCAGCAAGGGCCTTCTCGCACCCCGGACACCAGAAGCGGCTCCTGGACAGGGTTCTTGCTCTTGGGGCCGCCGGTGGTGAGAAGCAGAACGCTACCCCCAGCCCAGAGCAGGTGCAGACAGGAACATGCCTGTTCGCACCCGGACTGTGTCCTGAGACGCACCTGCAGCCCACAGAGCCCCGGGCAGCAGCCCAGGCTCTGTGCAGGGATGACAAGCGTGCCCCCGCGGACCACAGGGCGGGGCGCTGATGGGAGCCCCCCAGGGTGGAGTCAGGTCACAAGGCTGTAAAGGAGCTGCTGGCGCCCTGCAGAGCCGCTGCCCGGCCCCCTGGTGTGGCCCCAGGTGGCGCTGCCTGCTCGGCTGCAGCCTCACAGGTGCACAGCGTGCAGTGATACCCTTCCAGCCTTGAGCTCCAGGAATGAACATCAATGCTTAGGGATCCCACGCTCTAAAACAACGTGTGAGGGGAGGGGACGCCAAAGACCACAGCAGGGCGGTCTCACCGGTCGCCCGCAGGTGTGCGGGGCACAACCAGGTACCAGACAGCTGGCGGCCACTCGGGGACAGCTCGCACCCCTGGGGAGTGGCCGGACAAGGGGTGCTACTGCATCCCCGGGAGGGTGCAGGCAGGGCCCCCCGGGGCGGAACCTGGATGCTTGCCGCGCACATGGGGCACCTGGGTCGAGTTCCCAGCTTTGACTCGGGCTGGCCCCGCCTTGTGGGCGTCTGGGGAGCAGGCCAGCCACGGGGGCCTTCCCTCTGCCTCTTTGGCCTCTCAAATTGCACATATGTTAAACAAAATTAAACGAGTCGCTGCCTTTATAAATCGCCCAGCCTGAGCAGAAGCGGACGAAGCCAACCTGCCCCTCCCCCACCGGAAGACCGTGGGGGCTGAGATGGGGGAGCCGGCCTCTGAGCGCCGGGGGGAGGTGGAGGGGGGCGCAGGGCTGTGGGATCTGCCCTGCTGTCCCCAGAACATTGCAGGTGCGGCAGACAGCTCGGGGCAGAGCGGCTTCGCTGAGCTCTGTTCTCGTCCTCGGAGACCCTGGGAAGCTGGGAAACGCAGACCCCAGCCTGGGACCTGGGGAGGGCGGGGGTCAGAGGGCGGCCTGGACGCCTGCCGCCTGAGCGCTGGGAGACCTCCACCCGCCCTGCCCGAGGCCACCCCTGCACCCTCTCTTGGGAGAGGCACAGCCATGCTGGCCGGAGACCTCCGTGGCCAGTCCCCCCACACAGTGCCCTCTTAACTTGGTGGTCAAGTTCACACCCTGATTGACACTTGAGCTAGCACAGGCTTGGCACATCTGAGCCCGCCCCCACCCCTGCACATCTGCAGGTTCTGGTTTCTGGTCCAGCGAGATTTCAGCCAGGCCTAGGAACAGTGTTGGAGCACGTCGGGGGTGCCCATCTCGCCCCAGCGCGGGGACGGAGCCCCACAGGCGCGCTCTGGGTTCCAGAGCCTGGACGTCCACCCTCCAGGCCGCCCGCGTGGCCGTGGCCTCAGAGAACAGGGGTGAGGGCAAATCCTTGCCTAGTGTTTCCTCCAGAGGCACAGGCCGGTGCTTCTGAGATGCCTGGAATGCATGAATTTCTTTTTTCCTTTTTTTTTTTTTTTTTTTTTGACGGGCGGAGGTAGACAGTGAGAGAGAGAGAGAGACAGAGAGAAAGGTCTTCCTTCCATTGGTTCACCCCCAAATGGCTGCTACAGTCAGCACTGTGCTAATCCGAAGCCAGGAGCCAGGTGCTTCTCCTGGTCTCCCATGGGGTGCAGGGCCCAAGCACTTGGGCCATCCTCCACTGCACTCCCTGGCCACAGCAGAGGGCTGGCCTGGAAGAGGGGCAACCGGGACAGAATTGGCGCCCCAGCTGGGACTAGAACCTGGTGTGCCGGCGCCGCAGGTGGAGGATTAGCCTAGTGAGCCACAGCGCCGGCCTGGAATGCATGAATTCCTAAGGTGTCAGCAACGAGACGAGTTTCTCTCTCAATTCCTCTTTCCCACGACCTTTGTGAAGGGCCCTAGGGTTTAGACTTCAGCGAGCCCACGGTGCACCCTCTGCCTCCCTGCACTCGCTCTGAGCGTCCCACCTGCCGCCATCCCCACCTAATTTCCCTGACTTTCCTAGGTGCATCACAGTTCCCACCTTGGGCAGACCAAGGGTGAGCTAAGGAAGGTGGGGGCAGGTCCCAGCCGGAGCGCCTCACACAGCAGCTCTCCTTTTGCAGCTGGCCTGTGCGTGGCATGCAGGTGACCGGCGACCGCTCCTGCAGGCTGGTGGCTTTGGAGGCCCGGGCACTGCTGGGCACGAGGCTTCTGCGGCTGTGAGAGGCACAGCGGGCTCGTGCTCAGACGCCCGGCCCCACTCAGTCCCTGCTCTACAGCCCCTGCGCTGTGCACAAGCGCCCAGCATGTGACGCACCGGGCGGACCCGCAGGCCGCACAGAACACGTTCGAGCCACGCGGGCGGTTCTCCTAACAAGAATCACGGACATGGGAGGTGTGCACTCACGTCACACACGACACACTCTCGTGCAAATGAAAACCCCCGAGGGCTCGGCCCGCCCCAGTGTGAATGGCTTCCGGGGCTGGTGGGGATGCTGACGGCCGCCAAATGGGCTGGGACCGGAGATCGTCGTGCTGAATGGACAGACAGACATGGCGAGTTCCTCTCAGTCGTGGGAGCCGCGTTAGCTACGAACGCTGCTTCCCCAGTGCTGCCAGCGAGCCCTCCCGCCCCACGTGCGGCACTGTCACGGATCCTCCACTTTGTGATATCAAAACTCCCTTCTCAAGAAAAAATCGCTATTTGCATATGTGTATAATGTCTACCTTTGAGGTGAATGTGGCAAAATGTTAACAAAAGAAGTTAAATTTTAAAACACACCAAAAAACCTTATAATAAAAAAAAAAAACAGCTTTCAGTAACCCAGGAGCGTGGAATCCAGACTCCCGGCGGAAGACCCCCTCACGCCCACAGGCACTTTAAATTCACGTGCGTGGGGCTGCCCGCCTCACGCGCTCGTCTTTGGCGTTCTGTCCCTGAGCTATCAGCAAACCCCGTCCGGTTTGCTAAAAGCCTAAAGGAGCGTCCAGACAGGTGCCTCCTGCAGCCACGCTGCCCCCGGGGCGCCCAGGCCACTCACGCCCCCACGTGGGCCCCCACTGCACCTCAACACGCAGCCCCGTGAGCCTGGAGCTTGGGGCAGGGGTCTCTCATGTTCTTGCTCTCACAACCCTGCTGTACCCTCCCGACCCTGCTGTACCCTCCCGAGCTGTCTAATCGGCGCCCACGAGTTTTCACCCTAAGTTAACCCTGCTGCGCGGGGCGCCCGCTGTGTCCTGAACTCGTCGGCACCGTGGGCGTTGTACGGCAGCCACGCAGTCAGGCCCGGCTCCTGCCAGGCAGGTGGGAGCTGTGACCCGGGTGGAGCAGCCCCTGCACGTGATGAGCTCATGGCCGTGATTCGGTGAGCTCCCGGCGCCACTGCAGTGACGCCGCGGTCTCCTGACCTGCCTAGGTCCAGCTGATGGGAAGGAAAAAGCCGGCTGGCTGCAGCCGGTCTCCCCGACACGCGGAGACCTGCTGGGGGTGGCCATGGAAGGCGCTGGGAGGAGCCTCGTTTTGGGGAGGGCACCTGGGTCTCACTTCTGCAGAGGCAGAGATAGGATCTGGAAACGAAGCAGACCAGAGGGGGATTTGTGTTGTGGCTGAGTATTCGCTTGGATGAGCCTCAAAGGGCCGCACGTTAAGGGCTGGTCCACAGGGGGGCGCTATTGGGAGGCGCTAGAGATTTTAGGAGCTGACAGGTCCTGGGGCATTGCCATCCTGCCCGCAGAAGGTCCTGCTGGGGGGGGGGGGGGCGCTGTTTTAAAAGCCTGAGTTTGGGCCGAATCACTGTTTCCCGGCTCTTCCTGTGGTACTGACTCCCACCGTGCACCACGGGGCCTCCGCCCAAGCCTGCATGTCCACCTCCAAAACTGTGCTGAGCCAACTTCTCTCTCCTTTTTACTCGCCTGTTGCAGACACTCTACGACGGCGGTGAAAAGCCGACTGACACAGTGGTGACGGACACGTCTGAGCAGCAGTACGTGGGTGGCCCTCCCGGGATGGGTGGGAGTGTTGGAAACGCACGGATGTGTGTCCCGTGTAGCCCTCCACGTGCAACCACAGCAGGAGGGGCTCCGCGGCGAGGTGGGCGTGCTGGTCTAGAGTGGGGTCAGAGCCTCTGTCCTTGGCCTCCCTGTCCATGCTGCGTGGGCTCCTGAACCGGAGGCCGTGGTCACACGTGGTGATCTCCCTCCCCGGGGGCTGTCTGGCCACACCCTGCAGAGTGGGCAGTGTGCCCACGGCAAAGGCCGCTGCTGAGCCTGGGAGGAGGAGCCGGACCTGGGCTGGGCGGTGGACGGCGTGGCAGGTGAGCGGGGTCCCCCCCAGGAGGACACGATCCCCATCCTCTGCTACACGATCCCCGCCTCTGCTACAACTATCATCCGTGGAGCACGGAATGCCCGGATTTACTAGAAAATTCCATCACGCTGACTATGAAAGGGAGCCTGTGCCCTGAAATGCCCTGGCCTGGCCGTGTGCCCCAGCCCTGGGAAGTATCTGAAGTGACGGACAAGGACGGCTTGCGGGGAGCCTTCTGGAGGGTGGGAGCCGTGCCTGACCAGCAGATGGCGCTGCTTCTCCCCCGGCCCCAGTGCGGGGCTTCGCAACCAGGGTGAGGGGTGAGGGGTGAGGGGTGAGCCGCCCTCAGTCACTCCCCCCGGGGTGCCCCCTCACAGCTGCCTCTGCTGGACCAGAGGGAGAGGGCTGCCTGGAGGAGTCCACTGCCTGCCGGCCGCTCTGGGCTCCTCCTGCCGCTGAACCCCCGGGAAACCAGGGCCTGCAGTGATGGTGGGGTGCGGCCCCTATCCTCCAGGGGGGCGGGGTGCGTCCCCCATCCTCCAGGGGGGCAGGGTGTGTCCCCCATCCTCCAGGGGGCAGGGTGTGTCCCCCATCCTCCAGGGGGCAGGGTGTGACCCCATCCTCCAGGGGGGCAGGATGCATCCCCCATCCTCCAGGGGGGCGGGGTGCGTCCCCCATCCTCCAGGGGGGCAGGGTGTGTCCCCCATCCTCCAGGGGGGCGGGGTGTGTCCCCCATCCTCCAGGGGGCAGGGTGCGTCCCCCATCCTCCAGGGGGCAGGGTGTGTCCCCCATCCTCCAGGGGGGCGGGGTGTGTCCCCCATCCTCCAGAGGGGCGGGATGCATCCCCCATCCTCCAGGGGGCAGGGTGCGGCCGTCATCTTGCAGGGGGGCGGGGTGTGTCCCCCATCCTCCAGGGGGGCGGGGGGCGTCCTCTATCCTCCAGGGGGGCGGGGCAGGTCCCCCATCCTCGGGGGGGCGGCGGGCGGCCCCCATCCTCCAGGGGGCAGAGTGCGGCCCTCATCTTGCAGGGGGGCAGGGTGCGGCCCCCATCCTGCAGGGGGCGGGGTCACCGCTTCACACAGGGTTGGGCAGGGATTCAGATCTCAGAGACCTTCTGCCTGGACAACAGCCCTGCAGCCTGGAGCTCTGTGACGCACAGAATGGGGCTCCTCTCACACACAGACACACACGGGGCTCCTCTCACACACAGACACACACGGGGCTCCTCTCTCACACACAGACACACACAGGGCTCCTCTCACACACACGGGGCTCCTCTCTCTCACACACGGGGCTCCTCTCTCTCTCTCACACGGGGCTCCTCTCTCTCACACACGGGGCTCCTCTCTCTCTCACACACGGGGCTCCTCTCTCTCACACACGGGGCTCCTCTCTCTCACACACACGGGGCTCCTCTCTCTCACACACACGGGGCTCCTCTCTCACACACGGGGTTCCTCTCTCACACACGGGGCTCCTCTCTCACACACACGGGGTTCCTCTCTCTCACACACAGGGCTCCTCTCTCTCACACACGGGGCTCCTCTCTCTCTCACACACACGGGGCTCCTCTCTCTCACACACGGGGCTCCTCTCTCTCACACACGGGGCTCCTCTCTCACACACACGCGGGGCTCCTCTCTCACACACACGGGGCTCCTCTCTCACACACACAGGGCTCCTCTCTCTCACACACGGGGCTCCTCTCTCTCACACGGGGCTCCTCTCACACACACGGGGCTCCTCTCTCACACACGGGGCTCCTCTCTCTCACACACGGGGCTCCTCTCTCTCACACACGGGGCTCCTCTCTCTCACACACGGGGCTCCTCTCTCTCTCTCACACGGGGCTCCTCTCTCTCACACACGGGGCTCCTCTCTCTCTCACACGGGGCTCCTCTCACACACACGGGGCTCCTCTCACACACACGGGGCTCCTCTCTCTCACACACGGGGCTCCTCTCTCTCACACACGGGGCTCCTCTCTCTCACACACGGGGCTCCTCTCTCTCACACGGGGCTCCTCTCACACACACGGGGCTCCTCTCTCTCTCACACGGGGCTCCTCTCTCTCACACACGGGGCTCCTCTCTCACACACACGGGGCTCCTCTCTCACACACGGGGCTCCTCTCTCTCTCACACGGGGCTCCTCTCTCTCACACACGGGGCTCCTCTCTCTCACACACGGGGCTCCTCTCTCACACACACGGGGCTCCTCTCTCACACACACGGGGCTCCTCTCTCACACACACGGGGCTCCTCTCTCACACACGGGGCTCCTCTCTCACACACGGGGCTCCTCTCTCTCTCACACGGGGCTCCTCTCTCTCACACACGGGGCTCCTCTCACACACACGGGGCTCCTCTCTCTCACACACGGGCTCCTCTCTCACACACACGGGGTTCCTCTCTCTCACACACGGGGCTCCTCTCTCACACACACGGGGCTCCTCTCTCTCACACACGGGGCTCCTCTCTCTCTCACACACGGGGCTCCTCTCTCACACACGGGGTTCCTCTCTCTCACACACGGGGCTCCTCTCTCTCACACACGGGGCTCCTCTCTCTCACACACGGGGCTCCTCTCTCACACACACGGGGCTCCTCTCTCACACACGGGGCTCCTCTCTCTCACACACGGGGCTCCTCTCTCTCACACACGGGGCTCCTCTCTCTCACACACGGGGCTCCTCTCTCTCACACACGGGGCTCCTCTCACACACACACGGGGTTCCTCTCTCTCACACACGGGGCTCCTCTCTCTCACACGGGGCTCCTCTCTCACACACGGGGCTCCTCTCTCACACACGGGGTTCCTCTCTCTCACACGGGGCTCCTCTCTCTCACACACGGGGCTCCTCTCTCACACACGGGGCTCCTCTCTCTCACACACGGGGCTCCTCTCTCTCTCACACGGGGCTCCTCTCTCTCACACACGGGGCTCCTCTCTCTCACACGGGGCTCCTCTCTCTCACACACGGGGCTCCTCTCTCACACACGGGGCTCCTCTCTCACACACACGGGGCTCCTCTCTCTCTCACACGGGGCTCCTCTCTCTCACACACGGGGCTCCTCTCTCTCTCACACGGGGCTCCTCTCTCTCACACACGGGGCTCCTCTCTCTCACACACGGGGCTCCTCTCTCTCACACACGGGGCTCCTCTCTCACACACACGGGGCTCCTCTCTCTCACACACGGGGCTCCTCTCTCTCACACACGGGGCTCCTCTCTCTCACACGGGGCTCCTCTCACACACACGGGGCTCCTCTCACACACACGGGGCTCCTCTCTCTCACACACGGGGCTCCTCTCTCTCACACACGGGGCTCCTCTCTCACACACACGGGGCTCCTCTCTCTCACACACGGGGCTCCTCTCTCACACACACGGGGCTCCTCTCTCACACACGGGGCTCCTCTCTCTCACACACGGGGCTCCTCTCTCACACACACGCGGCTCCTCTCTCTCACACACGCGGCTCCTCTCTCTCACACACGGGGTTCCTCTCTCACACACGGGGCTCCTCTCTCTCACACACGGGGCTCCTCTCTCTCACACGGGGCTCCTCTCACACACACGGGGCTCCTCTCTCACACACACGGGGCTCCTCTCTCACACACGGGGCTCCTCTCTCTCACACACGGGGCTCCTCTCTCTCACACACACGGGGCTCCTCTCTCTCACACACGGGTCTCCTCTCTCTCACACGGGGCTCCTCTCTCTCACACACGGGGCTCCTCTCTCTCACACACGGGGCTCCTCTCTCTCACACACGGGGCTCCTCTCTCTCACACACGGGGCTCCTCTCTCTCTCACACACGGGGCTCCTCTCTCTCACACGGGGCTCCTCTCACACACACGGGGCTCCTCTCTCACACACGGGGCTCCTCTCTCTCTCACACACGGGGCTCCTCTCTCTCTCACACACGGGGCTCCTCTCTCTCTCACACACGGGGCTCCTCTCTCTCACACGGGGCTCCTCTCTCTCACACACGGGGCTCCTCTCTCTCACACACGGGGCTCCTCTCTCTCACACACACGGGGCTCCTCTCTCTCTCACACACGGGGCTCCTCTCTCACACACGGGGCTCCTCTCTCTCTCACACACGGGGCTCCTCTCTCTCACACACACGGGGCTCCTCTCTCTCACACACGGGGCTCCTCTCTCACACACGGGGCTCCTCTCTCACACACACGGGGCTCCTCTCTCTCACACACGGGGCTCCTCTCTCTCACACACGGGGCTCCTCTCTCTCTCACACACGGGGCTCCTCTCTCTCACACGGGGCTCCTCTCTCACACACGGGGCTCCTCTCTCACACACACGGGGCTCCTCTCTCTCACACACGGGGCTCCTCTCTCTCACACACGGGGCTCCTCTCTCACACACGGGGCTCCTCTCTCTCACACACACGGGGCTCCTCTCTCTCACACACACGGGGCTCCTCTCTCTCACACACGGGGCTCCTCTCTCTCACACACGGGGCTCCTCTCTCTCACACACGGGCTCCTCTCTCTCACACACGGGGCTCCTCTCT
This sequence comes from Sylvilagus floridanus, assembly GCA_949820135.1. Lineage (NCBI taxonomy): Eukaryota > Metazoa > Chordata > Mammalia > Lagomorpha > Leporidae > Sylvilagus > Sylvilagus floridanus. Next base: position 131,515,103 of record OX463230.1, on the reverse strand, counting down.
CTCACACGGGGCTCCTCTCACACACACGGGGCTCCTCTCACACACACGCGGCTCCTCTCTCACACACGCGGCTCCTCTCTCACACACGCGGCTCCTCTCTCTCACACGGGTCTCCTCTCTCTCACACGGGTCTCCTCTCTCTCACACACGGGTCTCCTCTCTCTCACACGGGGCTCCTCTCTCTCACACACGGGGCTCCTCTCTCTCACACACGGGGCTCCTCTCTCTCTCACACACGGGGCTCCTCTCTCTCTCACACACGGGGCTCCTCTCTCTCACACACGGGGCTCCTCTCTCTCACACACGGGGCTCCTCTCTCTCACACGGGGCTCCTCTCTCACACACGGGGCTCCTCTCTCTCACACACGGGGCTCCTCTCTCTCACACACGGGCTCCTCTCTCTCACACACGGGCTCCTCTCTCTCTCACACACGGGGCTCCTCTCTCACACACACGGGGCTCCTCTCTCTCTCTCACACGGGGCTCCTCTCTCTCACACACGGGGCTCCTCTCTCTCACACACGGGGCTCCTCTCTCACACACGGGGCTCCTCTCTCACACACACGGGGCTCCTCTCTCTCACACACGGGTCTCCTCTCTCTCACACGGGGCTCCTCTCTCACACACACGGGGCTCCTCTCTCTCTCACACACACGGGGCTCCTCTCTCTCTCACACACACGGGGCTCCTCTCTCTCTCACACACGGGGCTCCTCTCTCTCACACACGGGGCTCCTCTCTCTCACACACGGGGCTCCTCTCTCTCACACACACGGGGCTCCTCTCTCTCACACACGGGGCTCCTCTCTCACACACGGGGCTCCTCTCTCACACACACGGGGCTCCTCTCTCTCACACACGGGGCTCCTCTCTCTCACACACGGGGCTCCTCTCTCTCTCACACACGGGGCTCCTCTCTCTCACACGGGGCTCCTCTCACACACACGGGGCTCCTCTCTCACACACGGGGCTCCTCTCTCACACACACGGGGCTCCTCTCTCTCACACACGGGGCTCCTCTCTCACACACGGGGCTCCTCTCTCTCACACACACGGGGCTCCTCTCTCTCACACACACGGGGCTCCTCTCTCACACACGGGGCTCCTCTCTCTCACACACGGGGCTCCTCTCTCTCACACACGGGGCTCCTCTCTCTCACACACGGGCTCCTCTCTCTCACACACGGGGCTCCTCTCTCTCACACGGGGCTCCTCTCACACACACGGGGCTCCTCTCACACACACGCGGCTCCTCTCTCACACACGCGGCTCCTCTCTCTCACACACGCGGCTCCTCTCTCTCACACGGGTCTCCTCTCTCTCACACACGGGTCTCCTCTCTCTCACACACGGGTCTCCTCTCTCTCACACGGGGCTCCTCTCTCTCACACACGGGGCTCCTCTCTCTCACACACGGGGCTCCTCTCTCTCTCACACACGGGGCTCCTCTCTCTCACACACGGGGCTCCTCTCTCTCACACACGGGGCTCCTCTCTCACACACGGGGCTCCTCTCTCTCACACACGGGGCTCCTCTCTCTCACACACGGGGCTCCTCTCTCTCACACACGGGCTCCTCTCTCTCACACACGGGCTCCTCTCTCTCTCACACACGGGGCTCCTCTCTCACACACACGGGGCTCCTCTCTCTCTCTCACACGGGGCTCCTCTCTCTCACACACGGGGCTCCTCTCTCTCACACACGGGGCTCCTCTCTCACACACGGGGCTCCTCTCTCACACACACGGGGCTCCTCTCTCTCACACACGGGGCTCCTCTCTCTCACACGGGGCTCCTCTCTCACACACACGGGGCTCCTCTCTCTCTCACACACACGGGGCTCCTCTCTCTCTCACACACACGGGGCTCCTCTCTCTCACACACGGGGCTCCTCTCTCTCACACACGGGGCTCCTCTCTCTCACACACACGGGGCTCCTCTCTCACACACACGGGGCTCCTCTCTCACACACACGGGGCTCCTCTCTCACACACACGGGGCTCCTCTCTCTCACACACGGGGCTCCTCTCTCTCACACACGGGGCTCCTCTCTCTCACACACGGGGCTCCTCTCTCTCTCACACGGGGCTCCTCTCTCTCACACACGGGGCTCCTCTCTCTCACACACGGGGCTCCTCTCTCACACACGGGGCTCCTCTCTCTCACACACGGGGCTCCTCTCTCTCTCACACGGGGCTCCTCTCTCACACACGGGGCTCCTCTCTCACACACACGGGGCTCCTCTCTCTCACACACACGGGGTTCCTCTCTCACACACACGGGGTTCCTCTCTCACACACACGGGGCTCCTCTCTCTCACACACGGGGCTCCTCTCTCACACACGGGGCTCCTCTCTCACACACACGGGGCTCCTCTCTCTCACACACGGGGCTCCTCTCTCTCACACGGGGCTCCTCTCACACACACGGGGCTCCTCTCTCTCACACACGGGGCTCCTCTCTCTCTCACACACGGGGCTCCTCTCTCTCACACACGGGGCTCCTCTCTCACACACGGGGCTCCTCTCTCTCACACACGGGGCTCCTCTCTCTCTCACACACGGGGCTCCTCTCTCTCACACACGGGGCTCCTCTCACACACACGGGGCTCCTCTCTCTCTCACACACGGGGCTCCTCTCTCTCACACGGGGCTCCTCTCACACACACGGGGCTCCTCTCTCACACACACGGGGCTCCTCTCTCACACACGGGGCTCCTCTCTCTCACACACGGGGCTCCTCTCTCACACACACGGGGCTCCTCTCTCACACACGGGGCTCCTCTCTCACACACGGGGCTCCTCTCTCTCTCACACACGGGGCTCCTCTCTCTCACACACGGGGCTCCTCTCTCTCACACACACGGGGCTCCTCTCTCTCACACGGGGCTCCTCTCTCTCACACACGGGGCTCCTCTCTCACACACGGGGCTCCTCTCTCTCACACACGCGGCTCCTCTCTCACACACGGGGCTCCTCTCTCTCACACGGGTCTCCTCTCTCTCACACACGGGTCTCCTCTCTCTCACACACGGGTCTCCTCTCTCTCACACGGGGCTCCTCTCTCTCACACACGGGGCTCCTCTCTCTCTCACACACGGGGCTCCTCTCTCTCACACACGGGGTTCCTCTCTCTCTCACACACGGGGCTCCTCTCTCTCACACGGGGCTCCTCTCACACACACGGGGCTCCTCTCTCACACACACGGGGCTCCTTTCTCACACACGGGGCTCCTCTCTCTCACACACGGGGCTCCTCTCTCTCACACGGGGCTCCTCTCTCACACACGGGGCTCCTCTCTCTCACACACACGGGGCTCCTCTCTCTCTCACACACGGGGCTCCTCTCTCTCACACACGGGCTCCTCTCTCTCACACACGGGGCTCCTCTCTCTCTCACACACAGGGCTCCTCTCTCTCACACACGGGGCTCCTCTCTCTCACACACACGGGGCTCCTCTCTCTCACACACGGGGCTCCTCTCTCTCTCACACACGGGGCTCCTCTCTCTCACACACGGGGCTCCTCTCACACACACGGGGTTCCTCTCTCTCACACACGGGGCTCCTCTCTCACACACACGGGGCTCCTCTCTCACACACGGGGCTCCTCTCTCTCACACACGCGGCTCCTCTCTCACACACACGGGGCTCCTCTCTCTCACACACGGGGCTCCTCTCTCTCACACACGGGGCTCCTCTCTCTCACACACACGGGGCTCCTCTCTCACACACACGGGGCTCCTCTCTCACACACGGGGCTCCTCTCTCACACACGGGGCTCCTCTCTCACACACGGGGCTCCTCTCTCTCTCACACACGGGGCTCCTCTCTCTCACACACGGGGCTCCTCTCTCTCTCACACACGGGGCTCCTCTCTCACACACACGGGGCTCCTCTCTCTCACACACGGGCTCCTCTCTCACACACACGGGGCTCCTCTCTCTCACACACGGGGCTCCTCTCTCACACACACGGGGCTCCTCTCTCTCACACACACGGGGCTCCTCTCTCTCACACACGGGCTCCTCTCTCACACACGGGGCTCCTCTCTCTCACACACACGGGGCTCCTCTCTCTCACACACACGGGGCTCCTCTCACACACACACACGGGGCTCCTCTCTCTCACACACGGGGCTTCTCTCTCTCACACACGGGCTCCTCTCTCACACACACGGGGCTCCTCTCTCTCACACGGGGATCCTCTCTCTCACACACGGGGCTCCTCTCCCTCACACACGGGGCTCCTCTCTCTCTCACACGGGGCTCCTCTCTCACACACGGGGCTCCTCTCTCACACACACGGGGCTCCTCTCTCTCTCACACACGGGGCTCCTCTCTCACACACACGGGGCTCCTCTCTCACACACGGGGTTCCTCTCTCTCTCACACACGGGGCTCCTCTCTCACACACACGGGGCTCCTCTCACACACAGACACACACGGAGACTCCACACACACATCGGGGCTCCGCAAACACACACACACACAAAGTGCTACACACACACAGGGGCTACACACACACGGGGGCTACACACACACGGGGGCTCCTACACACACATACCCACACACACACTCGGGGGCTACACACACACAGAGGCTTCTACACACACACATACACACACACAAAGGGCTTCTACACACACATGGGGCTTCACACACACGCACAGGGGCTACACACACACTCAGGGGCTACACACACACACAGGGGCTCCTACACACACATGGGGGCTCAACACACACCCGGGGGCTACACACATACACACACACACAGGGCTCCATGTACACACACACACACACAGGTTACGCCTATGCAACAAACACAAGAGCTCAGCCCTGGACTCGTGGCCAGGTGAGTGACCTTTGGCAGTGAATACAGACGTCATTAACACCCAGCCGCACTGCAGGTCGGGAGTGGACGCCCCTGCATGTGAGGAGGCACCGGCCTAGCTCCTGTGTTTGCTGCTCTCGGAATCCTCGCAGTGCAATGCATCAGGCAGAACCCGACTCACCACTCAGAAGACGAGGTCCAAGACCAAGGCGCCAGCAGACAGGCGGGTGGGGCGCCTGACCCTAGTGCAGGTGGGGCGACAGGCAGGCCGACCACAGGGCAAAGGTGGAGTGAGGGGCGGGTGAACCCCAGGTGGAGGTGGGGGAGGGCAGGCTGACCCCAGGTGGAGGTGGGGTGAGGGCAGGCTGACCCCCAGGTGGAGGTGGGGTGAGGGCAGGCTGACCCCCAGGTGGAGGTGGGGTGAGGAGTGGGCTGAACCCCATTTGGAGGTGGGAGGAGGGCAGGCTGACCCCAGGTGGAGTTGAGGGGAGGGCAGGCTGACCCCTGGGGCACAGCGTCTTCTGCCTGGGCCATCCTCCCCCTCTTGTCACCTGGGCAACAGCTCAACCCTGGGGACCACAGCCTGTGGCTCCTGCACAGCACCGTTGACCTTGGGCGTCTTGTGCTGATGCTCTGCGTAGCCATCTTGTTCCAACAGCAGCGAGATGGCAGCCGAGCAGCTCCCGACATGTGAGAGCTACATGGTGCAGGAATTCTTTGGAATAAATGAGAACAAGAGCGCCAGGGAAAACGTGATAGGAAATAAAGTGACATCGGGAACCCAGGTACAGCGTGGCCGGGCGCGGCCGCTTCCTCAGGCTCACCCGAGCACCCAATGCCAGCCATGGACGCTGGGGGACGAGAAGAAGGCAGCAGGGCGCCTTCCCTAACAGGAAGCAGCCAGGGCCCACCCAGGAGCACACCCAGGCCAGTGGGTGGGAGGGCAGCCCCAGAACCCCACTCGAGGACAGCGTGGATGCCAGCGCACACTCCACCAGCTGGTCAGCACAGGGCACTGCCCGGGGAGTGTCCACACTGGGCAAACAAACCCTGTGCTACCCTACGTGCAGAACTGGAAATCCTGGCGGATTCCACACAGCCCCCAGGCTCTGCGGGTGGGCCCTGAGCGTTCTGAAACAAGCAGCGTGCTGACTGGGAACTCAGATGCGTTAGGAAAGCACGTGGAGAAGCCGCACTCGGCCCGGGCCACCCCTGGGCGTGGAGAAGCCACACTGGGCCCGGGCCACCCCTGGGAATGGAGAGGGCCGGGAGGGACTTCGGAGCTGGCCTCGCAGGTGACTGTGGCTCCTTGTGTCTTTATCCCTGAAGTGGATAAAGGGGGAGGGGAGGGGAGGGAGAGGGGAGGGGGAGGGGAGGGGGAGGAGGAGGAGGAGAAACCAACGGGTATCTCCACAAATGCTGAACCACAAACGCAATAATCCAAGAAACAGGAATAAGGAAGATGACACGACACTCCCCAAAAGCGCGACACTGGAATATTATATTGTGAAGATGATGAGATAGCAGAAATACAAGAAATGAAACTCAACAAATTGATGATAAGATTACTTAGAAGTAATCAAAAGCAAGTGCACGGACTCCTGAAATCCATGCAGGACATGAAAGATCTCTCTCGTGAAATTGAAATCTTAAGGAGGAATCAAAATGAAATGAAGACTTCAGTAGAATAAATTTAAAAAATGCAGGGGAGAGCCTTAAAAACAGAATCAGTGAGGCAGAAGAGAGAATGTCGGACTTAGATGACAGAGCACAGGGAAGTACACAGTCAAACCAAAGGAGAGGAAATTAGAAATCTAGAAAATACTGCTGGGAATCTATAGGATGCTACTGAAAAAAAAAAAAAAAAAACCAACGTTCTGGTTCTAGGAGTTCCTGCAGGCTGGAGAGAGAGAAAGGATTAGAAGGCCTTTTTAGAGAAATAATAGAAAAAAAAAAAAACCTTCCCAGGTTTGAAGAAGAAATGGACATCCTAGTACAGGAAGTACACAGGACTCCCAATAGACAGGACCAGAAAAGATCCTCATCATGACACGTTGTAATCAAACTCACCACAGTAAAACAGAAAAAGATCCTCAAATGTGCAAGAGAGAAACGTCAGATTACTCTCAGAGGATCTCCAATTAGATTCACAGCTGACTTCTCATCAGAAACCCTACAAGGTAGGAGGGAATGGCAAGACATAGCCCAGGTACTAAGAAAAACTGGCAGCCCAGAATATTATATCCTGCAAAGCTCTCATTTGTGAACAAAGGTGAAATAAAGACCTTTCATTGCAAACAGAAATTGAATTTGTTGCCACTCGTCCAGCCCTGTAAAAGATGCTTAAAGATGTGTTACACACAGAAACATGGTCATCAATATGAAAGAAGGTTAAGGAAGGAAACCTCACAGCAAAAGATCACAGGAAGTTCAAGTACAAATTAGGAATATCTTTGGAAAAACAGCAGGGCAAAGTCACTGCTTATCAATAGTCACATTGAATGTAAATGGCCTCAACTCCCCAGTTAAAAGATATAGACTGGCAGAATCGATTAAAGAACAAAACCCATCTATTTGTTGCTTACAAGAAACACATCTTTCCAACAAAGGTGCATGCAGACTGAAAGTGAAAGGTTGGAAAAAAATATTCCATGCTAACCAAAACCAAAAAAGTGCTGGTGTAGCCATCCTAATATCAGACAAAATAAACTTTAACACAAAAACTGTTAAAAGAGACAAAGAAGGGCACTATGGAATGATTGAGGGATCGATTCAACAGGAAGATGTAACTATTATAAACGCATATGCACATAATTACAGGGCACCAGGCTATTTAAAAGATATGTTAAGGGACTTAAAGGGAGACTTAGACTCCAATACAATAGTACAGGGGGTCTTCAATACTCCATTTTCAGCAATGGACAGATCAATCAGACAGAAAATCAACAAGGAGGCAGCAAATTTAATCAACACTATAGACCAAATGGACTTAACATACCTACAGAACTATTCATCCTACAGTTGCAGAATACACATTATTCTCACCAGTGTATGGAACTTTCTCTAGGACTGACCACATGCTAAGCCATAAAGCAAGTCTCAGAAAATTCAAAAGAATCAAAATCAAACCATGCATCTTCAGGAAGGACAGTGCAATGAAGCTGGAAATTAGCAACTCAGGAATCCCTAGAGCCTATGCAAACACATGGAGACTGAACAACATGCTCCTGAATGAACACTGGGTCATAGAAGAAATCAAAAGAGAAATTGGCCGGCACCGTGGCTCAACAGGCTAATCCTCCACCTTGCGGCGCCGGCACACCAGGTTCTAGTACCAGTTGGGGCACCGGATTCTGTCCCGGTTGCCCCTCTTCCAGGCCAGCTCTCTGCTGTGGCCCGGGAGTGCAGTGGAGGATGGCCCAAGTGCTTGGGCCCTGCACCCCATGGGAGACCAGGAGAAGCACCTGGCTCCTGCCATCAGATGAGTGCTGTGCGCTGGCCACAGTGCGCTGGCCGCAGTGGCCATTGGAGGGTGAACCAACGGCAAAGGAAGACCTTTCTCTCTGTCTCTCTCTCTCACTGTCCACTCTGCCAGTCAAAAATAAAATAAATAAATAAAAAATAAAATAAAATAAAAAGAGAGAAATCAAAAGCTTTCTGGAAGCAAATGAGGATAACAGCACAGCATACCAAAACTTGTGGGATACAGCAAAAGCAGTGTTAAGAGGAAAGTTTATAGCTATAGGTGCCTACATCAAGAAATTGGAAAGGCACCAAATAAATGAGCTATCAATACATCTCAATGATCTAGAAAACCTACAGCAAACCAGACCCAAATCTAGTAGGAGAAGAGAAATAATTAAAATTAGAGAAGAAATCAATAAAATTTAATAAAAAAACAATACAAAAGATCAGCAAAATTAAGAGCTGTTTTTTGAAAAAATAAACAAAATTGACACACCATTGGCCCAACTAACCAATAAAAGGAGACAGAAGACCCCAATCAATAAAATCAGAGATGAAAAGGGAATGTAACAACAGACACCACAGAAACAAGAGTCATCAGAAATTACTACAAAGAGTCGTATGCCAACAGATGGGGAACTCTATCAGAAATGGATAGATTCCTGGACACACACAACCTACCTAAATTGAGCCGTGAAGACATAGAAACCTAAACCGACCCATAACCAGGACAAAAATTGAATCAGTAATAAAGGCCCTCCCAACAAAGAAGCCCAGGACTAAATGGATTCACTGCTGAATTCTACATTCAGACATTCAAAGAAGAACTGACTCCAATTCTTCTCAAGATATTCAAAACAATTGAAATAGAGCAAACCATCCAAAATTCTTTCTACAAAGCCAGCAACACCTTACTTCCAAAACCTGAAAAAGATACAACAGAGAAAGAGAATTACAGACCAATATCCCTGATGAACATAGATGCAAAAATCCTCAACAAAATTCTAGCCAATAGAATGCAACAACACATCAGAAAGTTCATCCACCCAGACCAAGTGGGATTCATCCCTGGTATGCAGGGATGGTTCAATTTTCGCAAAACAATCAATGTGATACACCACATTAACAGACTGCAGAAGAAAAACCATATGATTATCTCAATAGATGCAGAGAAAGCATTTGATAAATTCAACACCCTTTCATTATGAAAACCCTAAGCAAACTGGGTATAGAAGGAACATTCCTCAATACAATCAAGGCAATTTATGAAAAACCCATGGCCAGCATCCTACTGAATGGGGAAAAGCTGGAAGCATTTCCACTGAGATCAGGTACCAGACAGGGATGCCCACTCTCACCACTGCTATTCAATATAGTGCTGGAAGTCTTAGCCAGAGCCATTAGGCAAGAAAAAGGATTTAAAGGGATATAAATTGGGAAGGAAGAAGTCAAACTATATGTATTTGCAGATGACATGATTCTTTATATAGGAGACCCAAAGAACTCCACTAAGAGACTTTTGGAACTCATAGAAGACTTGGTAAAGTAACAGGATATAAAATCAACAACTCAGGAAAAAAATAAACACAAAAATCAACAGCCTTTGTATACACAAGCAATGCTGTGGCTGAGAAAGTACTGCTAAGATCAACCCCAATCAATAGCTACAATAAAATCAAATACCTTGGAATAAACTTAACCAAGGATGTCAAAGTTCTCTACGATGAGAATTACAAAACTGTAAAGAAAGAAATAGAAGAGGATACCAAAAAAGGAAAAATCTTCCATGTTCATGGATTGGAAGAATCAATATCATCAAAATGTCTGTTCTGCCAAAAGCAATCTACAGATTCAATGCGATACCAATCCAAATTCTGAAAACATTCTTCTCAGATCTAGAAAAAATGATGCTGAAATTCAAATGGAGGCACAGGAGACCCTGAATAGCTAAAGCAACAAAACAACAAAAACAGAGCTGGAGGCATCACAGTACTAGGTTTTAAGACATAATACAGGCTGGCGCCACAGCTCACTAGGCTAATCCTCCACCTGCGGCTCCAGCAACCCAGGTTCTAGTCCCAGTTGGGGTGCTAGATTCTGTCCCAGTTGCTCCTCTTCCAGTCCAGCTCTCTGCTGTGGCCCAGGAAGGCAGTGGAGGATGGCCCAAGTGCTTGGGCCCTGCACCGGCACGGAAGACCAAGAGGAAGCATCTGGCTCCTGGCTTCAGTTCAGTGCAGCACACCAGCAGTAGCAGCCATTTGGGGGTGAACCAACAGAAGGAAGACCTTTCTCGCTGTCTCTCTCACTGTCTAACTCTGCCTGTCAAAAAATAAAAAAAATAAGAGTGGGAATAAGAGAGGGAGGAGACATACAGTTTGACACATGTTCCCTTGGACTTACCCCTAAGGGTAAAGCTAAAGATGTGCCATGGGACTCCAAATCCCATCAAGGTGGCAGGTGCCAATGTCATCTTACTAGTTAAAGTGATCAGTTTAAGTTCATAATTGATAAAAATGATAGGATTAAGTGTCAAAGGGATCACATAAATAAGACCAAGTGTCTGCTAATAATAGAATTTAAAAAAAGAGAAAACGATCCAACATGGGGAGCAGGCCACACAGCAGACTCATAGAATGTCAGATGTCCTAAACAGCACTCTGGCCTCAGAATCAGTCCTTAAGGCATTCAGATCTGGCTAAAAAGCCCATGAGAGTATCTCAGGCATGGAAAGCCAAGACACTATGGCAAAACATGACCTATATGAAAGATCTCTGTGGGTAAGATCCTGGAGGAAAGAAGGAGCCATCAAAGAAGGAGGTACCTTTCTCTGAAGGGAGGAGAGAACTTCTACTTTGATTATGGCCCTGTCTAAATATTGACAGAGTTTGTGGACTCAAAAGGCTTCCAGGGCCTTGGCAGCTCATGACAAGAGCCTCGGGTGATTACTGACGTCATAAATAAAAGTGTCAATTGTTAAATCAACAACAGGAGTCACTGTGCACTTGCTCCCCATGTAGGACCTCTGTCCTTAATGAGTTGTACTATGAGAATTAATGATAAAACTAGTCTTCAGGTACCAGTGCCATGGCACAGTAGGTTAACCCCTCACCTGTGGCGCTGGCACCCCACATAGGCACTGGTTCTAGTCTCAGCTACTCCTCTTCCAATCCAGCTCTCTGCTGTGGCCTGGGAAAGCAGTGGAAGATGGCCCAAGTGCTTGGGCCCCTGCACCCACGTGGGAGACCGGGAAGAAGCTCCTGGCTTCTGGCTTTGGATTGTCGCAGTTCCAGCCCCTGCAGCCGTTTGGGTTCCAGGGTCCCGGCTGCTCTCCTGCCACTGTGGGCACCACGCCTTTCACACGGGGGCCGTTGGGAGACACCCAGCACCACGCCGAAGCGTCTGGATCTGGTTAGTTCATGTTGGTTGGAAACTCAGGTTTCCGACATGCCTTTCAGTTTTGAAGGATGCTTTTGCTAATGCAGAATATGGGGTTCACAGGGTTTTTTAAAGTACTTTAAAATGTGCCTGGTCTTCTTCCTGCACGACTTTCTCTTGCAGAGTTTGCAGTTCCAGCCTTAATATTCTTTTTTCAATTTTAAATGATTTATTTATTTAAAAGGCAGAGTTACAGAGAGAGAGGTCTTCCAGCCACTGGCTCACTCCCCAAATAGCTGCTATGCCAGGGCTACACCAATCTGAAGCCAGGAGTCAGGAGCTTCATCCAGGTCTCCCGTGTGGGTGCAGGGCCAAGCACACAGGCCTTCCTCCTCTGCTTTCCCAGGCCATAGCAGAGAGCTGGACTGGAAGCAGAGCAGCTGGGACTCGAACCGGCGCCCATGTGGGATGCCGGCTTCACAGGCGGCGGCTCTAGGGCTATGCCACACGCTGGGTGCCGTCTTTACTGTTCTCTATGTGACACCTTTCTTCTGTGCTTCCCCAGCAGTCTGAACACGCTCTGCCCAGGTGGTCTGCACAGCTGTGGGTGCGGTGGTCCTTCCCATTAACAGCAGTCACTGTTGCTATGGCTGCTGTTACCAAGTTACCGTGAACCGGTGGTTGTTGCTATGGCGACACTGTTGTGGGCAACAGCCACTCTTGCCATGGTTGTCATCTCTAACGTGGCAGCTGCTGCTTTGGTGGCTGTTACAGTAGCTGTGCGATGGTTGTTGCTGCTACTAACAATGGTAGTTACAGCTTTCGTGACTGGCAGGTGGCGGTTGCTCTGGTTGTTACCAACAGCCCGAGTTGCTGTTCGGTGGAGGTGGTGATCGGCGGCGGCAGTTCTTGCTGACAGTGCCAGGTTCAGCTGCGGCTGTTCTAACAGAGGGAGCTGCTGCTGGGGCGACTGTCCTTCCTTGGCTGTTGTTACAGCAGGTGGTCTTTGCCCTCCATGGTATTCCCTGGGGGGGGGGGCAAACAGAGGCCCCGCACACACGAAGAAGTCTTCACTGCTGGTCTGATGGTTCCCCCAGAATTGAACGTATGACCCAGCCATCCTTGGGGTTTGCACCCAGGAATACTAAAAGAAGGGCTCAAACGTGTGTGCACGCCTGCGCCCACAGCAACAGGATTCACGGTGGCCAAGGCTGGACGGAGGCCGGGTGGTCAGTGACATGAACGGGTAAACGGAACGTAGCCTCCCCATGCAGGGGGTGTTGGTTCAGCCCTGGAGCCATGGCGTTCAGCCCTGCTTCGCCCAGGACGTTGTGCGGAGGGAACCACGCTGGCCACAGAGGGACGGATGCCTGCGTCCCTCCAGTCGTCAGAGTCCAGGAGACGGCGGTGTCTGGCTAGGACAAAGCAGAGGGGCGAGTAGTATTTAATGGGGACAGAGTTTCAGCGTGGGAAGATGGTGGCGGCGATGGCTGCGCGAGCATGAACGTACTTAATGCCCCAGAACTGGGCACTAGAAACGGCTAAGAGGGTGAATTTATGTTATACATATTTAAATCGCAATAAAACTAAGGTAATTCTCCATGATGGCTGACTTAAAAATTCCTGTTTTGGTTCCAGTGAGCGTGCTCCAGCCAGTTCAGCTAGCCACCACGTGGTCTGATGGCACGTGATGGGGCCAGCACTGTGTCCCAGCATGTGTGCGGGGCCAGCACCATGTCCCATGGTCACAGTCATCCCTGTCCCCAAGCCAGGACCCGTCTTCGTGGCTGTGGCCACGGGGCATGCGGAGAGCACCGTGGGAGGCCCAGGCCAGGCTCCTGAGGAGTCTCCGCCCAGTCTGCATGTCCATCGCCGCCCACTCCCGAGCCCCAGGGGCAGGCAGGGTGAGCGCCAGGGCAGGTGCGAAGGGGAGCAGGCGGCGGGCTCACCTCCGCACTGCCCAAGAGGTGAGCCCGGGAGGGACCATGGCCCCAAGGTGGTGTTCCCGCTCGGAGTCTGTAGCTGTTCCTAGCCGTGGGCTGGGAGGCCTCGCCCCAGCGCGGTCCTCCCGCCGTCACACCCGCGGGGCCCCACAGAGGACACCCGGGACCCCGGGCCCACAGGCAGGGCCGTCACCAGGACACCGACCCCGCTGGGGTGGGGGGGGCTCCGGCACCCCGACCCCAACCCGGTGGGGGGATCGGGCACCCCGACCCCGACCCCGACCCTGACCCCGACCCCACGGGAGGGGCTCCGTCACCCCGACCCTGACCCCGACCCCGCGGGGGGCTCCGGCACCCCGACATCCCCGCCGCGGGCCCCTGTGAGAGCTGCGCCCGCCATGCTCTGCGCTCACGGAGCTCGGGAGTCCCCAGCGCAGAGCTGGCAAAGTGATGGAGAGACCCTCCGTCGCGGGGTCACTCCCCAAACGGCCGGGCTGGGCCAGGCTGAGGCCGGGCCGGGACTCCTCCACCCCACGTGGGTGCGGGGGCCCAGGCGCCTGGGGCGCATGGGCGGGACTCGGGCCGCTGCAGCAGCCCAGGCTGGAGCCTGGAAAGGCGCGGGTGGGACTGCCGAGCATGCCCAGCCCCGTGGGAGCCGCGAGCCGGGGACGTAGTTAACCGAGCCCCAAAGCCGCTCACGGGGAGCGCCAGAGCCACGGTGCTCGCCCCCTGCAAGCCGCCTGCGGGAAGTGCGGCGCAGGGCTCAGCCATGGCCGGGGCAGCTCCCGGGCACGGAGAGGCCGAGCTGCAGGGACAAGAGGCCGGGCCACAGTACTTCCGGTAGGTGGCACCGAGCCAGAGGCACTGGACTTCGTGGCAGAATAGTCACGTGGCTCCTGTCACAGGCTGGCTCCGGGGGGCTGAGGGCCACGCCTCCTGCTGGTACACCGGGCCCTGAAAGCCGCACACAGTAATGTCAGGGGTAGAAAATTGCACTTGGGGCAGCAAATTTCGGGGAGGATGTGCGCAAGGGCACATCTGGCGCTGCCTCTGTGTTCTGAACGCCCAGAAGGAACCGGCGTCTGTGGGCAGAGGGTCGTGTGCGGGAGGCCACGAGCTCCCCACTGGCCACGGACCACTGCCTCCGCACCCTGGGGGCTCCACAGTTAGCCCCAGCGCCTCCCAACACTGGAGCGTACAGAACAGTTCCCACGCTTGCCCGAGACCGCAGGGTGCTGTCGGCAGGCACACGTGGCCGTGACCTGAGGGTGCTGTGGGCAGGCACACGTGGCCGTGACCTGAGGGTGCTCTCATTAGGGCACACGTGGCCACGACCTGAGGGTGCTGTGGGCAGGCACACGTGGCCGTGACCTGAGGGTGCTGTGGGCAGGCACACGTGGCCGCAACCTGAGGGTGCTGTGGGCAGGCACACGTGGCCGCGACCTGAGGGTGCTGTGGGCAGGCACACGTGGCTGCGACCTGAGGGTGCTCTCAATAGGGCACATGTGGCCGCGACCTGAGGGCACTGTCATTAGGGCACACGTGGCCGCGACCTGAGGGCACTGTGGGCAGGCACACGTGGCCGCGACCTGAGGGTGCTGTGGGCAGGTACACGTGGCCGTGCCCTGAGGGCGCTGTGGGCAGGCACACGTGGCCGCAACCTGAGGGTGCTGTGGGCAGGCACACGTGGCCGTGCCCTGAGGGTGCTGTGGGCAGGCACACGTGGCCGCGACCTGAGGGCGCTGTGGGCAGGCACACGTGGCCATGACCTGAGGGTGCTATCATTAGGGCACACGTAGCCGTGACCCTGAGGGCGCCGTCGGCGGGAGTGAGCTGGGCCTTCTCTGCAGGAGGCAGACTGCTGGCCCGAGCTGCTTGGACTCAGCCGAGCTCCAGGCTGGGGTCCCTGGGCACCTCCTTCACCCCCAAGAGGAACGGGAGCTTGCTCCACAGCCCAGACGGCCGGGCGGGGGCCGGAGGGAGCATGCTGCTCCCGAGAACTGGCTGTCAGCTGGAGTCCAGTTAGTGGCCTTGGAGGTCTGCCCAGCAGTGAGGGCGTCCACGGGCCACCGTCGGGTCTCTCCTGGCTCCAGGCTGTTTGCTAAAGGTTCTCTGAACTCGGGGCTTGTAAGAGGTCGTCAGCCACCAGAGGGCACCCCAGGCACAGCTGAGTGGTCCAGGACGCTCACCTGCCCAACTTCCGAAAGCTGCCAGGTGCCTGCCGGAGCAGGTGCCCCAAACCCGGAACCAGGACCTCCCCCGACACTGCACCGGAACACGGGCACACACAGCACCCACAACACACCCCCGGGACCCCACCCCTCCGCCCCCAGGGGACAGCACGTGGAAGGTGAGTGCAGGGTCCCGCCTGGCCCCACGCCATCGCCTCACTGTAGAGCAGATCACTGAGCCGGCCAGCCTGCCCTGGTGATGGCCTGGCCGGAAACTTCACGAAGGAGGCAGTGGGGAAGTGACAAGGCCGCCCGGCCTCCATGGAGGGCACGGGGACACCTGTGTCACCGCGGCGCAGCGTCCACGAGCCTGAAATCCCATCCAGAAACAGCAGCTGCGGTTCTGTTTGTGCCCGGAGCTATTCTTAAAATCGCCCATTGTATCAAAACGGGAACACGGAGCCGGTCTGAGTGTGGGTGGCAGCCACCCCGACACTCGGTCATCCTCTGGCCACAGCTGCCCGCGAGTGCAGGCGCTCCACGCTGACCTGTGCTCTGGGAGGCAGCTGTCAGCGCCCCGGGGCCCAGCACGGGAAGCGCAGGCCTCTGGGAGCCGGCAGTCGGCTTTGGTGTTGGTTACGGTCCTGTCAGGTGCCGATTCTCTTATGGCACTACTCCAGAGCCGGCGCTGTGGCACAGTAGCCTAAGCCTCCGCCTGTGGCGCTGGCATCCCATACAGGTTTCAGTTCATGTCCTGGTTGCTCCTCTTCCAATCCAGCTCTCTGATCGTGGCTTGGGAAGGCAGTGGAGGGTGACCCAAATGCTTGGGCCCCTGCACCCATCAGGGAGACCTGGAGGAAGCTCCTGGCTTCAGATCAGCCCAGCTCCAGCCGTTGTGGCCATTTGGGGAGTGAACCAGCAGATGGAAGACTTTTCTTTCTGTCTTTCCCTCTCCCTGTCTCTAAGTCTACCTTTCAAATAAATAAATCTTTTAAAAAAGAGAGAGACACATATTTTTGGGAAGAAAACTAGGAAAAGATGGAAAATAAAAGAGAAAGTTAAACTCATCCTTGACCATTATCCTTCGTGAATGGCCACCCTGCCTCCCTCTGCTCCTTCACATCTCAAAGCGAAACCGTGAGCGTTTGCAAAGCCAGCGTCGTGCGGTTTCTGTTCCCTCCCCTCGGCACACGAGGTCGCCTCCTTCCTCCCCGATGCCATCGGCTACGTTTCCCCTCGCTGTTTCCACGTGTTCATTCTCACACCAAGATCGCCGCTTGCTGGGGCTCACTGTGGGTGGGGTGCAGGAACCTCACCTTGCCAAGTGGCAAACACAGTGTCCTCAGGTGCTGACCCCCGTGGGGCTGTGGGGTGCGGGTGATGAGACGGGAATGTGACAACAGCCACCGTCGCGGGCTGGCACACTTGGGCTTTGTCTCAGACGACAGACGCTGAATGGTCCCGAGCGAGGGCATCACGGGACCAACCTCAAACGTGGGGTTCTAAAGGGTGACTCTGGTGGCACCGCAGGGCAGTGGAGGGGACAGGACCGGGGCCAGGAAGGCCAGGGCAGAGCGGGGGTGTGGCAGCCGCCACGGCAGTGACAATGATGTAAACACGGCGCACACAGAGTCCCTGACTCGCCAAGCAGCCCAGCTGCAGGTCTGCCTGCACCAACAAGGGGCTGAGTGACACAAACGGAAGTGGCTGAGCGAGGGCCTGAACACGCACGGGCTGGGGCACAGCTCGTGCCCGAACTGCGCCGTTGTCCCCAACAGACTAGGCTGCAGACAGGGTGGAGCCAGAGAGGGGAGGCGGTTTTGTACACTGGACATTGAAGCGTTTGACCTACAGCCTGGACTTGTATGGGAGGAGACTGTGCCACCCCCACACACATCCAGGGGGCAGCACAGGGTGGAGCCGGTCAGCGTGTGATGGAGCAGGAGAGCACGCTGGTAGCTGGTGTAGCCCAGGGTTAAAATGCACAGAGCAAGAAAGCAGAGACCCCGCGCCCCTGCGCCCCTGCGCCCCCGCACCCCTGTGCCCCCGCGTCCCTGCGCCCCTGTGCCCCTGCGCCCCCACACCCCTGTGCCCCCGCGCCCCTGCGCCCCTGTGCCCCTGCGCCCCCACACCCCTGTGCCCCCGCGCCCCCGTGCCCCCGCGCCCCTGTGCCCCTGGTCCCTGCGCCCCTGTGCCCCTGCGCCCCCACACCCCTGTGCCCCCACGCCCCCGCGCCCCTGCGCCCCCGAGCCCCCGCATGCTAAGCTGCCTTCTCAGAGAGCCAGGACTGGGCGCTGCAGCTCGGGCCCAGGGCTCCTGCACGTTCCCCGGGCAGGGCCTCCCTTGCACCTCTTCCCCCAGCGCCCCTGCTTTCTGACTTATCACAGCACAAGGCGGGGCCCAGTCACGCCGACTCCATCCTGGCGATTTCTCGGTCCTAACCGGTCATTTCCTGTGTGACTTGCAGTGAGGCTGCGTGCGTATTTACGGGAGATTGGACAAGTGCGTCTCTACCAAGCGGAAAGATCAAATGTGACGGCTCGCATGTCGGGAGCCATTTGGCAACAGTGGCCGTGCCGGCAGCCTGGGCGCCATTCAGATTAAATGTTTGCCGGCGCCTCATGAGGCAGTGAGAGGACCAGAGGAACACGCTGCATCCGGGGTGAGTCACCCTCACGCAGGCTGACATCCCCACCCCAAAATAGGGGAGCCGGTGACCAGGGGAGATGGAATCCCACGTGAAGTCATGGCCAGAGTCTCAGCACCCAGTGTTCCCGGCGGCCCGATTCACCCGGGGCCGATCCAGGACAGACCATGGAGGCCAGGTCACACACCGGGGCATGGGAGTGACGGCAGCTGTGGCGTGGGAGTGACGGCAGCTGTGGCGACCACAGCTTCGGAGGCAAAGCTGCCCTGCTCAGGCGTCTGCAGAGAACAGCAGGTGCTGCTGAGACACCAAGACTGCGCCGGACCAGGGCCGGGACTGCAGCTGCCACGCTCCCTGCCACAAGCCACGGCCACAGCGGGCCCCTGTGGCCCTGCTTTCTGGAGACGTGGTAGCTTTTAGCCCGGGCTTCTATCCCAGTGCATCTCTCAGTGCCTGGAGTGTGCATGGCACGGGCTGGGGCGGCCGGGTGCTGAGCACGTGTGCAGCTGGGGGAGTGACCAGAGTGGTCACAGCCCCCGTGGTCTCACCGTGAGCCGGGCCTGAGCTGCAGCCCCCCGGACCCCGGACCCCTTGACTTCCATAGCCTCTGCTGTGCCTGGGCCGGGGAGGCAGCCACAGCGATGTTTGCGGTCAGCTGACCAATTCAGAGCCAGCGTCCAGGGCCCGTGATGACTTCCCTCCCCTGGGGCAGCGCCACCCTGGTAAAGGCTGAGGGTCCCTCTGGAGGAGGCGCCAGGCTGCGTCTATGGGGTCTGCCCTCAGCAGGTCCCAGCCTCCCTTTCACCCAGAGGAGCGTGGGGGTTGTGAATCGGCCCCGTCTGGGGACTGGTTGAGGGCAGCGGTCCTGTCTCCAGGCCCCAGGGCAGACACCTGTCCCCTGGACCTGCAGCTCCCTGGTCAGACGGGCCTGGAGGGATCGCAGTCGGCCTCAAGAACACCTTGGTCCACCAGCCCCGGGAGCCATGGACTCACTGTCCTGACCCCGTCCACGGGCCTCTGGTGGCCAAGCGGCCCCACCCTGGGTTCCGGAGACCACCGGCTCCTGCAGTGCAGTGCCGCGGTTTCCAACTTCATGTCTCACAGTGGTGGCAACAGGTGTGTCGCTGGACCCGCCCACAGTGGGTCCCGCCCACAGTGGGTCACGCCCACAGGGTAATCCACTCCACCTGTCCAACTCCCTTTCCACAACTTCCACCATAGCCCGCAGTGGTCTGGCCTCTTCACGTCATTTAGCCCGGCCCCTCTAGGTGTGTGTCAGCCAAACCAACCGAGCAAGCCAGCAGAACCCTGAATCCACCGTCTGCATGGAGGCCTGCGCCAATGAACACAGCCTGCCGCGGCATACCATCGGCCAGCGCTCTACGCCCGTGCCCACACGCACTCCGCAGATCTCCCTCTGCATGAATGGAGCCCAGTGCACCTGCCATGGGCCGCACGCGGGCCTCACCTTTGCAGCCCCGGGATGTGGGTCTAGAAGCAAAGCGGACGGGTGGGCCACATCACCAGCACTCAAGCTTGCTTCACCAGGATTGGCTGAATTGCTGCCTCTCACCTGGGCCGCCTTTGAGAATCAGCCATGGAAACCAGAGCTTCCGCAGCTGCGCTGGGCTCCCAGCAATCAGAATACCGGCAGGGTGTGGCACTACCTTTCTGAGTGCCGAGGGTGAGGTTTAAGGAGCACGGTTTACAGAATTCTCATGGTTCAGGACTTGGGGTGTAACCCAGTTAGACTAACTCCAGTGAAGACTACAGCCACACCTTCGAAGATCCAATGTCACCAACAATTCCACTGACAGCAAGAGCAAACTTCCACATCCTTCCTGGGCAAACAGCACGAGTTGTCTGCACTGTAGACCAACGACAGCATGCAACAAACGGCAGTAATGGACTGCTGAGACGTAGGCAGACGTGGGGCCGGCGCTGTGGCGCAGTAGGTTGATCCTCTGCCAGTGGCGCTGGCATCCCATACGGCACAGGTTCTAGTCCCGGCTGCTCCTCTTCTGATCCAGCCCTCTGCTGTGGCCAGGGAGTACAGTGGAGGATGACCCAAGTCCTTGGGCCCTGCACCCACGTGGGAGACCAGGAGAAGCACCTGGCTCCTGGCTTCGGATCGGCGCAGCTCTGGCAGGTGCGGCCATTTGGGGGGTGAACCAGTGCAAAGAAGACCTTGCTCTCTCTCTCTCCCTCTCACTGTCTGTAACTCTACTCTCAAATAAATAAATAAAATCTTTTAAAAAAAATAAAAAGCAGGCAGATGGGACCTACCTCAGGACAAAGGCGTCTGTAGTGATAGACCGACCATGACCAAGACTTCTCAGTGGGGAAGCTGTCAGATGCTGCTACAGACACGCCCACGGGCTGGAAGTGAACAGGTGAGAGATGCCAAGAGAGGAATTAAAACTATAGAAAGAACACATCAAAAATTCTAGAACTGAAAATTAATATTTAAAACAAACAAACAAAAAACCAACAGGGATTAACAGCAAATTGCAGGGGCCGGCGCTGTGGCATAGCTGGTAAAGCCACCACCTTCAGTGCCAGCATCCCATATGGGCGCCGGTTCAAGTCCAGGCTGCTCCACTTCTGATCCAGCTCTCTGCTGTGGCCTGGGAAAGCAGTGGAAGGTGGTCCGAGTCCTTGGGCCCCTGCACCCACATGGGAGACCCAGAAGAAGTTTCTGGTTCCTGGCTTTGGATCAGCACAGTCCAATTGGTGAGTGAACCTCTCTGCCTCTCCTCTCTCTTTCTCTCTCTCTCTCTGATTCTGACTTTCAAATAAATAAATAAATCTTTTTAAAAATACCAGTAAATTGCAGAAATTGCAAATGGAAAAAAATCGGAAATTAAATCTAGTAAAATTTAACCCATCTGAAGAGTACAGACAAGTGGGCTGCAGCATGGTATCCGTGAGCTCTGTGGAGACACAGAGGGTTCTCACACACGCGCAACCGGTGCCCAGAAGGAGAGGAGAGAGCGAGGGGACAGGAAGACGTTGGAATACAACAGTGGCTGGAGATTTCCCAGATTTGGTGACAAAATGAACCTACTGATCTAAGAACCTCCAAGTAGGACCCCTACAGAGAGAATCGCACGTGGCCCAGCACAGCGAAGCCACGAAGAATAAAGGCACATGGCTGGCGTTGTGGCAGAGCAGGGCAGGTGTCGCCTGGGAGGCCGCCATCCTGTATGGGCAATGGTTTGAGACCCAGCTGTTCCACTTCCAATCCAGCTCCCTGCTAATGCACGTGGGAATGCAGCAGAGGATGGCCCGAGTGCTGCTTGGGCCCCTGCACCCTCGTGGGAGACCTGAAGAAGCTCCTGGCTCCTGGCTTTGGCCTGGCCCAGCCCCAGCTGCTGAGGCCATCTGGGGAGTGAACCAGCAGACAGAAGATCTCTCTCTCTCTCTGTCTCTCTCTCTCTCTTTGTCTCTTCCTCTCTCTCTGTACCTCTGACTTTCAAATACATAAATAAATAAATCTTTTTTTTAAAATGACATTGCTGATTTTACAATTATGAAATAGAGCACAAAGAACTTAATGGAAAATTCAAGAGAGAAATTAAAAGAGAATTCTAAGAGACATTCAGTTACTCCAAAAGAAAACAGGATCTAAAGAGAGCAGAAGTGCAAAACACAGGGAAAACAAAAAAGCAAAACAGCAGCTCAAAATCCAAACACGTCAGCAATCACATTCGATGTAGATGAGACTGAACACTCCGGGGATTGTTAGACGAGTGTAAAAAATAAGACCTAAGTCCAAGCTGATGCGACCCGTGCCCTCTAGGAGTAAGAACAGGAGCAGATTAAATAGCAGTAAGACAAGAAAGTGACCCACGACGCAAATGATACTGGCACCCTGCAGTGGTGACACTCGGATCCAGGCGGCGGCGAGACAACGCGGAGGACCGGAGCAGGGACATTTCTCCACGCTAGAGGGACTCAGCCAGGAGAAGAGCGATCACAAGTGTGTACGCGTTCAACAGACAATCCAAACACGTGGGCCAGCGCGAGAAGTGAAGGGAGGGACAGACCAGACAGGTGCACGGTCACAGGCGGAGGTTCTGTGCTGCTCCTCAGGGACTGACGGATCAAGTGGACCAGCAGTCAGTGAGGATGGCGGCCTGGCTGCACCGTGGCCCTCCTTGGTCCAACTGACGCACAGGCAGAACACACTTCACACGCACGTGGGATGTGCAAGACCCCGGCAGAGACGTTACATAGATCTCAAACAGTCAACCTCATGGAACAGTTCCCCTGACTGCGATGGAATTAAATTAGGAGTCGTTGGCAAAGCACACCGTCAATGACCCCGCACTGGGAGAGTCGACGTTCGTTGCAAAGGGCTCACACCTCTTGTGCGGACGTTGGCGTGATTTCTGCTTGTAGCCGTGGTCTTGTAGTCAACATCAGGGTCACCTTTGTCATCGCCACAGTGTCTGTCGTGGTGCTTTGCTTAAACAAGACCTCCACAGACGCTGGATGGATGGGCCAGAGCACCACCCTTGGGAGGAAGACAGAGAGAAAGTTCGTCCAAAGAAGAAATGCCTTAGTGCGAGACGTCCAGAGGGCAGGGCAGGGAAACAGGTGGGCATCGTCTTGAAATGAGAGCACAGGTGCACACAGGTGCACACACGCACCCCACACAGCACTGGCGCCGTGGCCTTGGACGGCTCGCTTAGCGTAAATGCCGGTGGGGACCAGCGTCCTGCAGCTGCCCTCCTCCTCACGCATGAGGCCCCCCCTCCCCGCTCCGTGTGGACAGAGCAGAGGTGGCACCTCAGCCCTGCGGTTCCAAGAGGCCGCAGGGCTCATAGTCCCCAGGCCAAACCAGACCCGCCGGTCAGGCCTGGACAGCCCAGCCTACGTCTCAGCTGCGTGTGGACAGCTGCCCAGGGCCTCTGGACCAGGGCCGCACGTCGGCCAGAGCACGGGGACGCAGTGGCGGTCCTGCTCTGGGGCCCTGCTTGGATTTTATCCTCTCTCCAGACCCGGACAGACACAAACCCCTGGGAACCAGCGTCGGCTTTGGCGGGCCTGTTTGTCTTCCTGGCTAGAGACAGAAAACCGCTTCCAGGCCGGTGAGATCTAGCAGGGCTTTGTGATGAGCCGGAGAGCGTTCCGTCTCCAGGAGCCTCAAGCAAGCAAACCAAATTTCTCCAAAACACGAATAATCTTAATTTGCGTTACTGAGCGGTCAGAGTGCCCCACGAGGGAGTTCTGTGAAGAGCTGCACGGAAAAAATGACCAACGTCACCGCTCCAGGAACTCTGCAGTTCCTGGGCCAAGTTCTGACCTTATTTGGAAGCGGGGTCACTGCAGATGTCGCTAATTAAGAGGAGGGCCTATCTGGGGGATCGGCAGCATGACTGCCGACGCTGGGCGCCAACGCACGCTGGGAGAACAGCGGGCGAGACAGCAGAGGGCGCCATGCAGCCAGGGTGCGCCCAGGGGCGCTGGCAGCCACAGGAGCCGCGGGAGGCCTGGGACAGAACCAGGCCCACTCAGGCCTTGATCCCCGCCTTCTGCTCTTCAGACTGCGAGACGATAAATCCCTGCCGTCGCCAGGAGAACACACAGTTTACAGTGACTGTGGCTATCTTCTTTCTGATTCTGTTTATTTATTTGAGAGACAGACAGAGAGCTATTCTGTCCACTGGTTTATTCCCCCAAATGCGCACAACAGCTGGGGCTGAGCTAGGCCAAAATCAGGAGCCAAGAGCCCAATCCAGGGCTCCCACAGGGCGGAGGGGTCTGGCCGGCGGGGCCATCGCCGGCTGCCTCTCGAGGTGCACACAGCAGGCAGCTGGCGTCGGAGGCAGAGCTGGGACCCGAGTCCAGGCAGGCTGGCGTGGCACGTGGACGTCCCAGGCAACGTCTCAGCGGCTGTGCCGAGCGCCGAGCTAAGCGACCGGGTGGGAAGTCACGCTGAGTGCTCACGAACAGCCTCCCTGCCGCGGGCCGGCCGAGTAGACCTCATCTCAAAGGATGGAGGCGGCCAGAGGCAGCTGCTGCCGAGACTGGGGTCCCTTCTCTCTCTGGCACGACGCCGACGTGAGCCCGGCTGCTGGGGGCGTTTCAGTCACTTTCTCCCGATTTGACTCTGAGGCGGTTTCCTGCTTACAGAGGAGCGCCAGGAATTCCACAGCCCGTGCCCGCGACCACCTCACCCGATCCCCTCCAGGATTCCACGGGTTCTCCGCCACCCGTGACCACACAGGACCGAGACTGAGTACCGAGGCCTTGCTGGGCCCCATCAGGGCCACGTGGCGCCGGCTCTCACCGCCTGGTCCCGGCAGCCCACCAGGCTTCTCGCTGCCTTTTCCCCTTGGTGGTGGCTACAGATTCGTAAGCACACAGGTGGACACGGGTTCGTCATCAGTGAGCCGAAAACCCCAGTCCTAAAGGCTCCACGTTCAAATGCAGCACGACGTGCTGCCACGAGCAGGAAGTCCCACACCTGTGCAGTCCCACAGCCCCGGGACAGGCTGCAACCAACACGCAGGTGCACTGAGGCAGTGAGCGTCTTCAGACTGCGTGTAAGGTGCACACGGAACCTCAAGGAGTTCAGCCTTGGGGCTCACCCCAGGACGTCCCGCAAACATCACCCCATCCAAAACTGAAACGTCACAACGCTGCTTCCCCAAGCGCTCAGGGGAGAGACACTGCACTGGAACGGTTTTACAGAGCGGTCCTCTCACACCATGCGCACAGGAGTCCCGGCACCGTCCCCGGCTCGCTGGCTGACGCAGCACATAAGGACGTCTCTGCCCCCTGTTTCCGTATCTATTTGTTTGTGTGTTCGAACCACACTTTAAAACGTTAGCGTGCATCACACCACACATTTGCAAACCGAGTGAGTTACTGACTGACCACTCCGAGATGTCCAGTTCGGCTACAATCACCCACCTTCTCGGTGACATTCGGTCCCAGAAAGCCTGGCCTCAGCGTCATTCTCTGAATCGCCAGCCCCATCTGTGTCGTCAGCTCAGTACTGATGATGCGGTCCAGGTGGCCGGTCAGAGATGCGAGCAGGACCTGCCACTCCCACGGTCTCGAGCACACGCTGAGGAAGCACAGGCCCACCCGGTCCCGGGGACAGCGCGGCAGAAGCTATGCAGTGTCCTGAATCGTCCCTCCTCCTCGGCTGAAACGCACGATTCGAGTCCCTAAGTAGAAAACACCGGCACATGGTCTCCAGCCCCACGGGAGCCGTGTTTCCCTGTCTGAGATGGCATAGCATTCGCCCGTGGTCAGAACGCATGTTTAAAGTATCTTACAAAATGTGTGTGTGTCTGTGTGTATATCTGCATTTGTGTGTGTACATGTATATATGTGCCAGTATGTCTGTGTTGTATATGTGTATGTATGCATGTGTGTGTTGTGTGTAGGTGTATGTGTGTGGTGTGTATGTGTGTAGATATGTGTGTATATGTGTGTAGCTGTATATGTATGTATGTGTGTAGGTGTGATTGTGGATGTATGTATATGTATGTATGTGCCTATGTGTTGTCTGTGTGTCTCTCTGTGTTGTATATGTGTATATATGCATGTGTGTATGTTGTGTGTAGGTGTGTAGGTGTATATGTATGTGTGCATATCTGTATGTATGTGTGTGGTGTGTATGTGTGTAGATATGTGTGTATGTGTGTATATGTGTGTAGCTGTGTATGTATGTGTGTAGGTGTGATTGTGGATGTGGATGTGTGTATATCAGTGTGTGTACATATGTATGCATGTGTGTGAACATGTGTGTAGGTGTGTGTGTATGTGTAGGCATGTGTGTGTACACGTGTACCTAAAACCCATTACTCCTGCTTGTGTCAGACTCGCAGACACCTGCGTGACGTGCCAGGTTTGAGCAGAAATTGCGAGGCTTCCCTGAACCCCGTGGGGGGGCTTGTCTGCCGCGCTTACAGACCAGAGCGTGTCTCTGCGGCCAGGCAGCGCGGGCTGAGACGGAGCGTCTCCGCCGAGACCCACCGCGGAACTCCCACTGCGCTCCCCTGCGCCTTGGGAGCTGCTGGCAGCTGGGTCGGGCCCGCGCCGCGCAGCCGTCCAGGGACTGCTCCGGGGAGCCGTGTGCCAGGGCCCGCCCTGCGGCTGGAGCGGCTGCACGTCAGGGCTGCTTCCGGGGCTGGGAGTCGGCAGTTTCCCGCCCGCATCTGCCGCCACCCGCGTGCTGAGTGCAAGCCGCTCCACCTGGACGTGGGCCTGGGGCCCGAGCAGCTGGGGCCGCAGCCCAGGGCTGAGTTTGGCCTGCAGAGTTTCAGCTGCACTTCAGAACGCATTTCATCTTTTAATTGGGTAGACGCAGTTAGCAATCTCACAAAACACCGATTTCTGACTTGCTTTGGACAAATGGGGCCAGCAGATGATATGGGGGGCACCTGAGGACCCCCACCCCGTGCTGCCCCGGGGTCCCCCCCTGCCAGTCACCTGGGCCCAGCCCCCGCCCCTCTGCGCCTCAGGGCTGGTGCCCCACTGTGCACAGCCTTCCGCTGCGCTTACCCGACAAACAGCGGCACCTGCGGGTCAGGGACGCGAGTAGGACGAAAGAACGGCCACAGCGGCCCACGCAGGCGGGCGAGCAGGGCGGCGCTGGGGAGGGGCTGCCCCACGGAACTGCTAGGTCGCTGCGCTGCGGCTCTGCCTCTGCCATCAGCACGTGACCTCAGTGGGCGCTGGGCGCTGTCTGGAGGCCCTGAGGGTCGTCCCAGCTCGGGTGCGGGCCAGGACTCCTGCGTGCACAGGAGGGCCCCCAGCACAGGTGTAGTCCCCGGAAACGGGATCGTGAGGGGAGACGGTTCAGAAAGCCGAGCATGCTTACGACCTGCTTACATTATTCCATATCCGTTGTGAATATCCCCCACGTCTATACATGCGTGTTGCGATGACTAAAACAGACATTTTCTAAAACACAGCGTCCGTCTGACTGCGTGCGGCACCCTCTGAAGATCTTGGACGGACACGTCGGTGGTTTCCCACCTCTCACACAGCTGAGCAGCCACATTCACCCTGTGCAAACGCGGCGCGCGCTCCTGGGGTACGGCCTGGACGTGGGCCGCAGGGCGGACGCTCCACAGGTGCTGCCGGCCCCCTCGGGCACTCGGCGGCTACCCCCGGGGCACAGCCTCTCTGGCCAACAGGCCAGGTCGCGCTGGATCCGGGAGACAGCATGTTCTCACTGCAACTGTCCACCCTGGGCGAGAATCCACTTCCGCGGACGACTGAGCCCTGTGGTCTCTGCGCTTCTGCGCGTCGCGCGCTTCCTTTGCGGTGCCCCTTCCTGTGGACGGAGCTCTGGGGCCCCTTCTGTGTTATGGTGTCCTTGGCCCTGATCCCGCCAGTCTTTGTCTTCAATGCCATGCGTGCAACTGAAGTGGTCCCTTCTAGGATTGACCTGGCGTGTGTGCCTGCAGCAGCTAAGCGTGTTTAACCATGCTCATCACAATCCTTCGGTTCCTCGCTGTTGGCTCGCAGCCATGCCCTCTCGGCCGTGGCAGATCCGCGGGCGCCTGGGGAGGGTAGAGCCCTGTGCTCCACGGGTTCTACTTTTCCCCACACTGCACACCCATGGGAGGGCTCAGCTCATAAATTCATACAGTAAGAGGCCGACAACAACCACCAGCAAATTACAACAACCAGAGACTGAACTGTAACAAAGGGGGTGTGGGTGTGCGCTCGCTCCCTCCCTCCCTCCCTCTCTCTCTCTGTCTTACCAGGCTGTTATAATGTGAGATGACAGTGCCCACGTGACGAGAGGACGCGAGGTGGACCACGTGGGCACCCTGGCATCCCCCAAGGCTCTTCCCTAAGGGTGACCTGAACGCCAGCCCCGCAGGACCTCGGCAGGAGACCTGGTAACCCCGACAGCCACGCGGCGAGCACCCGGCGGGGGATACACAGCGCGGGCACTCGAGGGACGCAGGGGGATTTCGGTCACGCCGCTCACAAGGCCGTTTAAAATGTGTGAATGGGCCACGTCTGGAAATGTCGGTTTAATCATTTCAGAGCGAGACTGTGGGTAGCAGACACCACGGAAAGCAGGGACCACTGTGCACCATCTTAAAGAATCGAGACTTTTGTGCGTTTGTCCTGTTCAGTGTGACCCGTCCCCCCCCCACATACACACTGAGTCTGGCGCAAAGAGCTGGAGGGACCCCAAGGGCTGAGGGGTGAGGCTGACCGGCTCCTGTCCTGCCCTGGGCTGGGAGGGACGGGGAGCCAGCACACAGCACCGGCTCGTCCACGGGACTCGGGGTGGGGACCAGCGCACCTGAGTGGCTTCCTGACCGGACGCAAACCCCTGTGGATTGTCCACGGTTTCCACCACGATGTGAGCATGTGCTCAGTGCAGTCATCGTCACCGTCCCCAACGCATTCCTGGCCGCGGCACAGCCCCCTCCTTGGCCTGCTCCCCTGCTCCCAGGCGGGGGTGGGCTGACGCTCTCCGGGCCGCCCAGCCACACTCACAGATCCGCTCAGGAGCTGTGTCCACTGCATGGATCCCCTCAACCGTAACGAATGCAAACATCATCGCTTTAACAAAGACGGTGACTCGCTGCTGATGGAGGGGGACGTTGGCTCCACGGAGCGTGGCTGGAAGGGTTCTGAGCACAGAGCTGGCGCTGAGGCCCTGCCCCGGTGGGGGGGCGGGGGGGCTGCGGCCCCTTCCGCCTCCTTCCTGTCAGGACTCAGAATTGCCGTGAGGTTTGGACCCTTCACAGCGGTGAGACCCAGCCTCCCACTGGGGGTCATGGGCTGTGTGTGTGCTCCACAGCCAGGAACTCCAGCCCATGAGCAAGGTTCCGCAGGAAAACCAGTCTCTCCCTGTCTCCCCCCACTACCCTCTCCCTCTCTTCTCTCTCCCTCTCCCTCTCTGCTCTCTCCCTCTCCCTCTCTGCTCTCTCCCTCTCCCTCTCCTTGTCTCCTCTTTCTCCACGCCCCATGACGGGGGGTGGGGGGATGCCAGCAGATCCCGCATCACGGGTGTGCAAGGCCCTCCTGGTTCAAAGGACCCCTCCCAGTATGCGTGCCCACCTCCCCCGCAGGGCAGCCCCAGCTAAGGCACCTCTGTCCAGCCACGATGCAGGGGCTTTCAGTCTGGGATGGGTGTGCGTTGTGCGGAGCCTCACGGGGGGCTCAGGCCCGAGCTCAGCCCCCAGACCGGCCTGAGCAGCAACGTACGCCCACTCCCTCGCTTCCTGTGTGTGTCGCTCAGTTTGTACCCCGGGTGGGGGAGTGGCAGTGGAGCCCAGGCCCCTCCCCGCAGCACAGAGCCTCCTGGAACCATGGGGCCAGGGGAACGCAGGGCCGTGGGGCCACTCCAGCAGGAGGGGAGCTGGCAGCAGCGCCACCATGACAGTTCCTTCCGGAAGCCCGGACAGGCCTGCACCCGCCTCCTGACATTCCGGGGGCCCAGCCCTGGTTCCAGGCCTGGAGAGCCCCACCCGAGAGAGCTGAGACACAGGCTGCCGTCGCCACGTGAATGCTGCCAACGTGGTTCCCATTCACCTGAGTTTTCGCGTCACGCCTGCTCGCCCAGCCCAGACCCCCGCCCTGGGGAAGCAGAGGGGGCTGCGGTGTCGAGGACCCTGGTGAGAATCCCAGCCCAGCCTGGGGGTTGTCACCCCTTGCTTGCACCTAAGTGTGAGGGCTCAGGCGCACCTCCTGCCAGGCTCTTGTGAGCCCCCGAGAGTCTGGGCAGAGCGAGGGGCATGGGAGCACGTCTGACCCTGCAGGGCACCCTGGACCGGGCTGTCCCTGCCCTGGAGGGCTGTCAGGTGCTCAGACCACTCCCTCCCTCCCCGCCCCCTCGCACAGCTGCACGGAGACCCGTCCTCTGCTCCCCTGTGCTGACTCGGTGTCTGGCACACAGGAGGGGCCGCCGGCAGGTCCCCACCTGCTGGGTAGAAGGGAAGACAGGCCATGGAAGGTGAAGTCTCGGGGGACCCTGAGGATTGCCCACTCGACGGATCACGACAGTAACGGGTGGAGGTTTCGGCGCTGAGCCGAGGATTCCCCAAGGCCCGGCAAGCGCTCCCCCCCGGCCCTGCATGAACGCAACTGCCTGAGCGTGAGCTGCACACACAGTGCTAGAGGGTTGCTGTGTGCACCCTCCTGCCAGGTTCTCCCGGGCGTCGGTGGCTGTTAGTGACTCCAGTACAGAGGCTCTGCGTGGGCCCCGCAGGGACGGATGGAGATGGACGGGGATGAGGGATGGAGGTGGAAAGGGACAGACAGATGGAGGTGGACAGGGACGGATGGATGGAGGTGGACAGGGATGATGGATGGAGGTGGACAGGGACGGATGGATGGAGGTGGACAGAGATGATGGATGGAGGTGGACATGGATGGACAGATGGAGATGGACAGGAACAGATGGACAGAGATGGACAGGGACGGATGATGGAGGTGGACAGGGACAGATGGATGGAGGTGGACATGGATGGACAGATGGAGATGGACAGGAACAGATGGACGGAGATGGACAGGGATGGATGATGGAGGTGGACAGGGACAGATGGATAGAGATGGACAGGGACAGACCATTGAGACGGACAGTGATGATGGATGGAGATGGACAGGGACGGATGGATGGAGGTGGACAGGGATGGATGATGGAGGTGGACAGGGACAGATGGATGGAGATGGACAGGGATGACAGATGGAGGTGGACAAGGATGGAGGGTAGAGATGGACAGGGATGGATGGTGGAGACTCTCAGAACAACACACGTTTGCACCAGGAAGTGCTGGTTTTCTTCCCCTCCCCTCCTCCCTCCCTCCCCGTACTAAGATTTCTTTATTTATTTGAAAAGAGAGTTACAGAGAGGCAGAGAGAGAGAGAGGTCTTCCATCCACTGGTTCACTCCCCAGATGGCTGCAATGGCCAGAGCTGCGCCAATCTGAAGCCAGGAGCCAGGAGCTTCTTCCAGGTCTCCCATTGCTATCCCAGGCCATAGCAGGGAGCACTTGGGCCATCCTCCACTGCCTTCCTGGGCCACAGCAGAGAGCTGGACTGAAAGTGGAGCATCCGGGACTCGAACTGGCGCCCATATGGGATGCCAGTACTGCAGGCAGTGTCTTTACCCACTAAGCCACAGCCTCACTCCCCAACCCCGTTTCTTCATCTACTCAGTGTCCTGTCTCTACCACCCGCAAGGCACCATGGGAAGTCCTACTCAAGGTCAGGAGTGACAGTGCTTGGCCAGGGGATGTGGAACACCCGTCATTCCCGAGAGGGGCCTGTCTCCTGGTGGGGGCTCCAGCTGAGTGAACGCTGGAGCCCAGGCCTCAGGGGCCACCCGAGAGCCTCCCCAGGGTTCGCCCCGCAACGTCCTGCTCCCAGGTGCCAGTCCTTACAGACTTGTCCCGGCTGCTTCTGGCTCCTTGCGTTTCTTCCTCCCCTTGGCTTCTCTGGAAACCTTCAGAATCACCAGCCCGGCCGGATCGCCACGTCTTGGTCTTGGGGAAGCTCGTCCAAGGAACAAGCTGCAGATAGCCCCGCAGGCAGGACGGGCCCGTCACCTTCGGAGCCCTGCCCTGCGACCCCACAAAAGCCGGGCGTGAGCAGAGGCCGGGGTGGGGGTGTCAGTTCCTGGCAGCTGCACGGGGCTCCACCTGGGCCAGGCCCCCAGCCGGGAGGAGACCAGCGAGGGTTAAGCCAGCTCGGCTTTCCGGGCAGCTGACGGGAGGGAAACCTTTATAAATAGCAGCAGCTGCTGCTTCCTCCGGGCACGGCTGGAAATGTGTCCGCTCGGCTCAGGTGACGCTTGTGAGTTTATGTGAAGCACCCGGTGAAAAATATCAAACAGTAATCTGGCAAATCAGTCAGTCCCGGGTTCACATTTGCACGTCTCACACAAATACAAGCAGGCCAGACCAGGGATAATGTAGAACTCGGACCCGGATCTGCAGCAGTACGCCTGTAAAACAACCCCTTGTCGGGCCGGCGCCGTGGCTCACTGGTTAATCCTCTGCCTGCAGCACTGGCATCCCATATGGGTGCCGGGTTCTAGTCCTGGTTGCTCCTCTTCCAGTCCAGCTCTCTGCTGTGGCCCAGGAAGGCAGTGGAGGATGGCCCAAGTGCCTGGGCCCTGCACCCCATGGGAGACCAGGAGGAAGCACCTGGCTCCTGGCTTTGGATCAGCGCAGCACCAGCTGTAGCCGCCATTTGGGGGGTGAACCAACAGAAGGAAGACCTTTCTCTCTCTCTCTCTCTCTCTCTCTCTCTCTCTCTCTCTCTCATCTATAATTCTACCTGTCAAATTAAAAAAAAAAAAAAAACAACTCCTTGTCTAGGGAACGCAGCCACTACCACCTCCACTGACAACTCAGGTAGCTGAACAACGGCTTCTGGAACAATCGGCCACACGAGGCAGCTTCCCTAGTGTGTGTCCCTTCTTCCAGAGAAAGTCCAACATGTCCCCCTAAGGAGCCGGGGGACATCTGCCTTCCAGCTGGCCGCCGCCCGCCTCCCGGCCGCAGCCTCCACTCGGCACACCTGGAGGCTCCCTCCCTGCCAAGCCAGGAGCCAGTGGCTGCCTCCCCTGCCGGGGCAGCTCACACAGCTGTGCCCCTTCTCCCTGGGTGCTCGTTCTAGCTCCGCAGATGCTGACGCACGCGTGAGCCCCCTGGACCCTGCAGACGGACAGAACATGCATGGCTCTGTGTCCTGCTGGATGTGAGGCCTCGAGTGACCCTGCGAGCCGCTGCTGGGAAAGATCCCGCAGTGACCCCAGGGGGACGATCGCCACGGGTGTGGGGACTGCTGTCACGGGGCCTGGCCTTGGCTCAAATACAGCCTGGACACGGTGGGGCTCAGAGCAGAGGGGAAAGGCGGGGCCGGATGGGAAGTTGCTGAGAGAGAGGAAACCCCGCAGGTGAGGAGGATTCTGGGACACTGACCTGACGAGATTCTTACTGCAGACCGGCTGGGGAACCAGACCTGACCTGGGGGTGGCGGGGCCCAGGACCTGAGGAGAGGCCAAGGGACCAGGTGCAGGATGGGGTGGGGTCTCACTGAACTCTGCAGTGGGTTCTTGCTAAACTCAGATAACGGAGATGCACACGGAAGTCCAAACACAGGGGCGCTGGCTGAGGGTTTGGGGGAGCCGAGAACGTGGCCGCCCGTCGTCACCAGAGTGTCTCCCGGGGCCTTCCAGAGTCCACCATAACCATACCCAGCACCGTAACCTCGCACCCGAGGCAACACCGGACAGCGAGGGTCTTCCGGGTAAACCAGCGGGCTTTTCTATTTGGCTTTGACGCGTTCATTGGCTTCTGCACAGGCCTCCTGCTCCACCCAACCCCCTCCTCACACTCTCCCAGTAGAACACGCTGCCTTCTCTTCTCTGTGGTGAAGGCTCCATGGGGTGTGGCTGAGGCCCTGGGTGGCCGTGGCCCCTCGTGGCCCCCCTTCCACCCAGACACCCCCTGCTCGGATCTTCAGCCAGAGCGCAGCTCTTCCTGCCAGTCCAGGGTGCTGACCTGAACGGAGGATGCACCAGCGCTGTACCCGGATGCTTCCGTGCGTAAGCGTGCGAGCTCCCATCAACTCAGTGTCACAGGCGAAAAGGTACGAATAATATCACAGAAAGTCAAACCAAGCCGTCTTAGCCTGCCACGGCCGAGGACCCCTGGGGTCCCACTGGGCCCAGGGGCGGTTGACCTCTGAGCTGCAGGTTGTATTTGGTATATGCGCACTTTCTGGGGAGAAGTTCCATTGTTTTTGTTAAAGAGCAATTAAAAAAAAAAAACTGGAATCGTGACAGTCATGGAAAGCGTTAATGAGCACATGTCAAATACCCTATTTCACTCTCAGTTCTCGGGGGAATGAGGAGGATGTCCAAGCTGATGTCACGAGGAATTCAAAGAGCATCACGTCACAAAGGGACACAGGAAGGCACTCGCCACGTCAGAGCTGGCTCACAACCACAGGGCGACAACCACCCGCACGCAGCCGTCAGAATCCACGCTGCTGCGAGCCACTGCTGCCGACGTCCCATAAATTACCAAGTTGTAAAGCAGCCCTTGGCCAATCAGAGGTCAAGGTTGACGGGACCACCGGTTCTGTCTTCCTGCTGCCTGCTCCTTTGTGACCACAACCATCTCAAAGACCCCTCTTGAACACAGGAAGGCTGGTCTCCTTACATCTGCCTTTTTTTTTTAAGATTTTATTTATTTATTTCATAGGTAGAGTTACAGAGAGAGAGAGAGAGAGAGGGGCAGAGAGGTCGTCCATCCCGTGGCTCACTCCCCAAATGGCCACAACGACTGGCGCGGAGTGGAGCTGATTCGATTCCAAGCCAGGAGCCAGTAGTTGCTTCTGGGTCTCCCACGTGGGTGCAGGGCTCAAGCACCTGGGCCATCTTCCACCACTCTCCCAGGCCAAAGGCAGAGATCCAGATCGGAAGAGGAGCAGCCAGGCCACGAACCAGCGCCTGTGTGGGATGCCAGTGCTGCGGGCCAGGCTTGGCTGGCCCTGATCTGCCCGAGTTTTTACGCAGGTGCCACAAGGGTGTTAATTCTCCATTGGGCCTGCTTGAGCTGGCCCAGCCTTAGCCATGGCAGCAAGGGAGGAGTCAGAATGAAAGCTGCTGCCTTCAGTGCAGCGGTGCTCACACTGCCTCCCCGGAGTGGGAAGGCTGGGTCAGATCGTAGTCTATACTCAGAGCTCTGTCTTCCACAGTGGATGTACCAGCTTACACTCCCACCCACAGTGGACTAGGGGACCTTTTTCCTCGCATCCTCGCCAGCATTTGATGTGTGTTGATTTCTGTATGGGAGCCGTTCTGACTGGGGTGAGGTGAGACCTCACTGTGGTTTTGACTTACACTTCTCTGAGGGCTAGCGATTCAGGGCAAGTCTCATGTGTCTGTTGGCTGTTTGATTTCCTCTTCTGAAATCCACCTATTGCCTACGCCAATGTCTTGCAGAGTTTCCCCAGTGTTCTCTAATAATTTGAGGGTGTTGTGGCATAGATTTAGGTCTGTGATCCTTTTGAGTGGATTTTTGTGTAAGGTATAAGGCAGGGGTCTTGCTTCCTCCTTCTGCATGTGGAGATGCAGTTTCCCCAGCACCATTTGTTGAAGAGACTGTCCCTGCTCCACGGATTGATTTTAGCTCCTTTGTCAAAAATAAGTTGATTGGAGAGACTTGGGTTGATTTCTGGTGTTTCTATTCTGTTCCACTGGTCTATTCACATGTTTTTGTACCCGTAACAGGCTGTATTGATTACAACTGTCCTGTATTATGTCTTGAAATCTGGTATTATGATGCCTCTGGTTTTATTTTTTTTATATTTTATTTATTTGGCAGGCAGAGTTAGACAGTGACAGAGAGACAGAGAGAAAGGTCTTCCTTCCGTTGGTTCACCCCCCAAATGGCCACTACAGACAGTGCTGCACCGATCCGAAGCCAGGAGCCAGGTGCTTCTCCTGGTCTCCCATATGGGTGCAGGGGCCCAAGGACTTGGGCCATCCTCCACTGCCTTCCCGGGCCACAGCAGAGAGCTGGCCTGGAAGAGAAGCAACCGAGACTAGAACCCAGTGCCCACATGGGATGTCGGCGCTGCAAGCGGAGGATTAGCCAAGTGAGCCATGGCGCCGGCCCCTCTGGTGTTATTTTTGTTGTACAAGATTGCTTCAGCTATTCAGGGTCTCTTGTGTTTCCATACGAATCTCAGCATCATTTTTTTTCTATATCTGAGAAGAACGTCCTTGGTATTCTGATTGGTATAGCATTGAATTTGTAAATTGCTTTCAGTAGTATGCACATTTTGATGATATTGATTCTTCCAGTCCGTGAACATGGAAGATTTTTTTCATTTTTTTGTATCTTCTTCTAGTGCTTTCTTTAATGTTTTATAATTCTCATCATAGAGAACTTTGACATCCTTGGTTAAATCTATTCCAGGTATTTGATTTTTTTCTATTTATTGTGAATAGGATTGATTTTTTAAAAAATATTTATTTTATTTATTTGAAAGACAGAGTTACAGAGAGAGGTAGAGACAGAGAGAAAGGTCTTCCATCCACTGGTTCACTCCCCAGATGGCTGCAACAGCTGGAGCTGTGCCAATCCAAAGCCAGGAGCTAGGATCTTCTTCCAGGTCTCCCACATGGGTTCAGGGGCCCAAGGACTTGGGCCATCTTCTACTGCTTTCCTAGGCCATAGCAGAGAGCTGGATCAGAAGAGGAGCAGCCAGGACTAGAACCAGTGACCATATGGGATGTCAGCACTTCAGGCCAGGGCTTTAATCTGCTGTGCCACAGCACCAACCCCTGGGATTGATCTTAGAAGTTCTTTCTCAGCTGTGGCATTGTCTGTGTATACAAAGGCTGTTGATTTTTGTGTGTTGACTTTGTATCCTACTACTTTACCAAACTCTTCCACGAGTGCAATAGTCTCTTAGTGGAGTCTTTTTGCATCTCATATATATAGAATCACATCACCTGCAAATAGGAATAGCTTGACTTCCTCCTTTCCAACTTGTATCCCTTGATTTCTTTTTCTTCCCTAATGGCTCTGGCTAAAACTTCCAGGACTGTATTGAATAGCAATGGTGAGAGTGGCATCTTGTCTGGCTCCAGACCTCTGTGGGAATGCCTCCAACTTTTCCCCAGTCAATATGATACTGGCCGTGAGTTTTTCATAAACTGCCTTGATTGTATTGAGGAATGTTCCTTCTATACCCAATTTGCTTAGAGTTTTCATCATGAAAGGGTGTTGCATTTATCAAATGTTTTCTCTGCATCTATTGAGACAATCATATGGTTTTCTTCAGTTTGTTAATGTGGTGAATCACATTTGTTGGTTTGCAAATGCTGAACCATCCCTGCGTACTGGGGATCAATCCACTTGGTCTGGGTGGATGATCTCTCTGGTGTGTTGTTGGATTCAGTTGGATTGTATTTTGTTGAGGATTTTTGCATCTATATTCATCAGGGAAATTGGTCTGTAGTTCTCTTTGTCTGTTTTATCTTTCCGGTTTAGGAATTAAAGTGATGCTGGCTTCCTAGAAAGAATTTGGGAGGACTCCCTCCCTTTCAATTGTTTTGAATAGTTTGAGAAGAATTGGAGTTAGTTCTCTAAATGTCTGGTAGAATTCAGTAGTAAAGCCATCCAGCCCTGGGCTTTTCTTTTTTGGGAGGGTCTTTAATACTGATTTAATTGCCATCTTGGTTGTCTTTTTAGGCTTCCTGTGTCTTCATGGCTCAGTTTAGGTAGGTTGTAGGTGTCCAGGAATCTGTCCAAATTTCTAGGTTTCCCAGTTTTTGCCATGCAGCTCTTTGTAGTGATTTCTTTTAAATAGCCAGGTTTCCTGTAATTAGGTGCATATATATTTATAATACACGTATCTTCTTGTTGAATTGATCCCTTAATTATTTCATAGTGCTATTCTTTGTCTCTTTTAACAGTTTTTGTGTTAAAGTCTATTTTGTCTGATATTAGGATGGCTACACCAGCTCTTTTGTGGTTTCTGTTAGCATGGAATATCTTTTTCCATCCTTTCACTTTCAGTCTGTATATCTATGTTTGTAAGACATATTTCTTGTAGGCAGCAAATAGATGGGTTTTATTTTTTTAATCCATTCTGCCAGTCTGTACCTTTTAGCTGGAGAGTGGAGACCATTTACATTCAAGGTGACTATTGATAAAGAATGACTTGGCTCTGCCATTTTTCCATAAATATTCCTATTGTGTACTTTGGATTTCCTTTGTACTTTTACTGGGGATTTTCTTCCTTTACCTTATTTCATAGTGATGACCACATTTCTGTGTTCCTATGCGCAGCACATCCTTACACATCTT
This sequence comes from Sylvilagus floridanus, assembly GCA_949820135.1. NCBI lineage: Eukaryota > Metazoa > Chordata > Mammalia > Lagomorpha > Leporidae > Sylvilagus > Sylvilagus floridanus. The sequence continues at coordinate 131,476,838 of OX463230.1, read as the reverse complement.
TTACAGGGCTGGATGGGTGGTGACAAATTCTTTCAATTTCTGTTTGTCATGGAAGGTCTTTACTTCACCTGCATTCATAAACAAGAATTTTGCAGGGTACAGTATTCTGGGTTGACAGTTTTTTCTCTTAAGACCTGGAATATATCTCACCATTCTCTCCTAGCCTGTAGGGTTTCGGGAGAGAAGTCAGCTGTGAGTCTCATTGGAGATCCTCTGAAAATAATTTGGCATTTCTCTCATGCACAGTTAGAATCTTTTCTTTATGTTTTACTGTGCAGAGTTTGACACAATGTACCATGGTGAGGATATTTTCTGGTCATGTCTATTAGGAGGTCTGTGTACTTCTTGTACTTGGACGTCCCTTTCTTTCTCCAAATTAGGGAAGTTCTCTGTAATTATTTCACTAAAAAGGCCTTCTAATCCACTCTCTCTTTCCAAGCCTTCAGGAACTCCTATGGCCGTATGTTGGGTTTTTTGATAGTATCCCATAGATCTCCAACACTGTTATTTAGTTTCCTAATTTCTCCTTCTTTTTTTGGTCTGACTATAAAATTTCCAAGGATTTGTCTTTCTGGAATATTCTTTCTTCTGCCCCACCGAGTCCGTTGTCAAGGCTCCCACCACATTCTTTATTTGTTCTATCAAATTCTTCATTTCCAAAATTTCACTTTGATTTCTATTTAAGATCTCAATTTCATGGGAGAAATTTTCTTTCATGTCATGTACATATTTCATTAGTTTGTGGATTTGCTTCTGATCATTTCTAAGGAATCCTATGATCAATTTTTTAAATTCCATTTTAGGCATTTCTTCAATCTCTTCATCTTCACATTCCTTTTTTTAAGAAAGATTTATTTATTTATATTTGAAAGGCAAAGAGTTACAGAGATGCAGAGGGAGAGAGAGAGAGAGAGAGAGACTGACTTCATCCACTGGCTTACTCCCCAAATGGCCATAGTGGCTGGAGTTGGGCTGATCTGAAGCCAGGATCCAGGAACTTCTTCAGGTCTCCCACATGGGTGCAGGCGCTAAAGGACTCGGGCCATCTTCCACTGCTTTCCTAGGCACATTATCAGGGGATCAGAGGTGGAGCACCCATATAGGATGCCGGCACTGCAGGTGGCGGCTTTACCTGCTGTGCCAGAGCGCTGGCCAATCATCTTCACATTCTAGTATTGAAGTGTTGTGTTTTTTGAGACATCGTGTTGTCTTCCTTATCCTTGTTTCTTGAGTTGTGGTGTTTACTATTCAGCATTTGTGGAGATACTTGTTGGTTTCTGTTTTGTTTTCTTTTTCCCTGTGGTGGCTTTTACCTGGACTATGCCTCCGTGGCTGAGTGGAGTGTCTGCTTTCAGTGAATGCCCAGAGGCTTGTGGTGAGTGTGGCCAGGGAGCTCCAGGGTGAAGGAGTGTCCAAGGTGACACCCAGGTTGGGCATGGTAAATCCCTCTCTCTCTTTTATTTTAATCAGAGGGAGGTTTTTTCTGCGCTGTTGCTACAGTCTCACACTCACCTCCTCTTCTCCAAGGAGACCAGTGCCTGGGTGCTAGCCCCAGTGGGTACAATATTCATCCACGTTACCACAAGAACCACACAAAGGATCTATTTAGCCCTCTGTGTAAGCATGGATCCCACAGCAATGACCCTCATCAGGGCATCAGGGAGACCCAAGAGTGTGGAGCCACCCACAGTGACTGCCCGAAGTCCCAGCCACACCCTGCACCCTCCCACGCAGCCACAGTGTTTTCACAGGCCCAGCACACAAGCCTCCCACAGTCATGAGCACCCTGCCCCCTATCAATGCTCCTGCCAGACTCAGGTGGGCACGAGGACATGAGCTGACCCAGCCGTTACATATGTCCAAAATGGTGCACGTCCTCTCCCAGCTCAGTACAGGACGCCGGTGCAGGGTGGTTGGTGAGAGAGAAATGTGCCCCCTTTTTTCTCCTCTAGGTTGGTGGGTACACTGTCCCTGCAGGGCTCCAAGCCGGATTCCCTCCAAGCCTTTCCTGCAGCCTTATCGCCAGTGGCTTGGGCTGCTGCGCTCTGGTCTCCACTCACTCTGCAGAGCTCGTGCTGTGGCTGGGCTCTGAGCTGTGCGCATCCACACCCCCCATGTAGGTCCACAATGCCCCTCTGATGTGCATGGCGTTTCCTTGGCTGTTTTTTCCTCTCTCCACTTTTTAAAAATTATCTTTCCCTGGACTAGTGCAGTAAGCGCCCGCCCTATTCCGCCATCTTGGGTCTCCCTCACAGTTATGTTTTATTTTTTTTCCTCGATTCTTTCTGCAGTTGACATAATGGTAGAAATTAAAGAACCTTGAGTGGAAAATGCATCAATAAAATAGAAGCGTATTGCAGTTACATCTGACCTTGGTTTTTTCCTCTGTAACTATATATTTTTCACAGAATTAATTACCTGCTGAAGTGCACCACGCTCTTTGTGTTTGCTCCGAGATGTTTGCTCGTGGAGTGAGTGCACGCAGCTTTGCTCTCAGAACTTCCAGAGACGACTGAATGGCCCGAGGTTTTGTGGTATAAATTAAATTTTCCTATCGCTCACACTGATGAAAACCCGGCTGCACTCGCACTATCAGGCTAAATGAATGTGTCATCTGTCAAAACTGGCTCTTGGTGTCAGAGAGGAGCAGGTGAGGCCCAGAACTACAGCATACCTTCCGGTGACGGTGGCCAGACCACAGGCTGGGCTTGCAAGATGCTCTGGTTTCTGTTGGAAGTCACGGAATCGTCTGTCAGGGACCCTGCGTTGGAGGGTGCAGGAGACGCGGCCATGCCCTCTCCCGAGAGCATCCGGGAAAGGCGCAGCCGCCCACACGAGCACCTGTGGGATCGCAGAGCCGTTTGCTTGGTCGTGGCTGGGAGTCGGTGTTCCCACTGAAGATGTCTGCAGAGAGCGTGTGGTCTGGGCAGACCAGCTGGACACACTGGGCACTGGCAGAGTCCCTCCGTGGCGCAGCCGGGGCAGGGGCTCATCCTGTTGCCCCAGGCACAGCACTGCCATGTCCCTTCCCGCGCACTCCTCAAGCCCGATCCTGTGTGTCCCTGGGTGGCAGGGGGCGGCCCAGTTCCTGGAGGTGAGGCCTCGCCCACCCCACCGTGCCGCAGGTGCTGCTGCTGGTGTTACTGGACATCAAGACAGGGCGGGCCTGCAGCCTGGCGGTCAACACCCCGGGGAAGCCACATGATCCCTGAGTCTGTCTCCACCTCAGGGCCCTGACCGTGGCTCCCTGCTCATGTGCACCCTGGGAGGCAGCGTGGAGGCTCCGGGAGTTGGGTCCCTGTCTCCTGTGTGGATTGAGTTTATGGCTCCCAGCTCAGCTCAGCCCAGCCCAGGCCCAGGCCTTGCAGGCATTTGGAGAATGAACAGCAGATAGGAGACCTACCTCTCTCCCTCTCCCCCTCCCCCTCCCCCTCCCCCTCCCCCTCCCCCTCTCCCTCTCCCTCTCCCTCTCTCTCTCTCTCTCTCTGCCTTCCCCATCTATCCGCCTTCCAGATAAATCGATTCTCCAGGGGCCTGGCATGCTCCAAGTGTCCCCCGTTTCTGCCCACACGTGCTCCAACTCTTTAATGGCGTGGCGTGTGGTGGAGCCGGTCACGGTGTCACACGTTTCTGATCACGCAGAGGTAAGCAGCCTGACTTGTTGAGGCTGCTTCAGCTTGTATCTGTTCACTGAGGTTTGTATCTGTCACTTTTTCTTAAAGATTTATTTATTCATTTGAAAGTCAGAGCTACACAGAGAGAGGAGAGGCAGAGAGAGAGAGAGAGAGAGAGAGAGAGAGAGAGAGAGAGAAAGGTCTTCCATCCAATGATTCATTCCCCAAATGGCCGCAACGGCCAGAGCTGGGCCGATCAGGAGCCAGGAGCTTCTTCTGGGTCTCCCAAATGGGTGCAGGGGCCCAAGCACTTGGCCATCTTCTACTGCTTTCCCAGGCCATAGCAGAGAGCTGGATCAGAAGAGGAGCAGCCGGGACTCAAACCAGTGCCCATGTGAGAGGCTGGCGCTTCAGGCCAGGGCATGAACCCGCTGCACCACAGCGCCGGCCCCTGTATCTGTCACTTTTAAAAACACATTTCTTTGAGGAACTGCCAGGGCAATGGTGCCGGTTAAGGTGGCGATGCCACTGCTGGTTTCTGGCAGTCTCTGCCGAGGTGTCCTTTGGCAAATTCAGCGGAGATGCAGGGGCATGGAACAAGAGCAGGGCTGGACCAAAAACATCTGAAAACTTGGATTTCTTCCACCATCGGCTGGACCAGTGTCTTCTTAGAAATAACTAGAAAAAGTGAACTATTTGATGCTTAAAATTCTGACAAGCTTTAGAAAGAAATCATCTTAGATCATGAACTTTCCTTTGTTCTTTGCCTAATTATTCTTTGCAAATATTTATATGCTGCTGACCAGATGTTGGGGGAAGTGTTTTTGTAAAAATATCATACAGGTCACATAAATCTGCCTTTATTATGTTCTAAAACTGAAAACCTAGAGAATTAAAAACAGTTCTCTTCCAGCTGCGCCTGTGGTTTCTGGAGCGCTCTGTGAGGAGGTGAGTGAGTCGGCGCCAGGTCTGGCTGAGGGTGCTGGAAGCTGACGTCCTGGGCGGGGCGGCAGCACGTGGATTCTTCCCTCGGCAAACCAAGAGGTCGGGCCGCGTGCAGTGCAGTGCGGAGGCAAGAGGGGCCCTGCACTCGGTGCTGATGGGACGCGTCCTGTGTGTCCCATCTGACTCCCGTGGCTGTGGGTTCCCCCAGCAGTCCCGTGTGTCCCATCTGACTCCCGGGGCTGTGGGTTCCCGCCATCAGTCCTGTGACCCCATGTGTGACTCCCGGGGCTGTGGGTTCCCCCAGCAGTCCCGTGTGTCCCATCTGACTCCCGGGGCTGTGGGTTCCCCCATCAGTCCTGTGACCCCATGTGTGACTCCTGTGGCTGTGGGTTCCCGCCATCAGTCCTGTGACCCCACGTGTGACTCCCGTGGCTGTGGGTTCCCCCAGCAGTCCTGTGACCCCACGTGTGACTCCCATGGCTGTGGGTTCCCGCCATCAGTCCTGTACCCCACGTGTGACTCCCGTGGCTGTGGGTTCCCCCAGCAGTCCTGTGACCCCACGTGTGACTCCTGTGGCTGTGGGTTCCCGCCATCAGTCCTGTGACCCACGTGTGACTCCCGTGGCTGTGGGTTCCCCCCATCAGTCCTGTGACCCCACATGTGACTCCCGTGGCTGTGGTTCCTGCCGTCGTAGGAGGGCAAGCAGGAGTCTTCAACATTGCAGAAAGGAATCCACGGCCGGGACTCAAACCGGTGTCCATGTGAGAGGCCGGCGCTTCAGGCCAGGGCATGAACCCGCTGCACCACAGCGCCGGCCCCTGTATCTGTCACTTTTAAAAACACATTTCTTTGAGGAACTGCCAGGGCAATGGTGCCGGTTAAGGTGGCGATGCCACTGCTGGTTTCTGGCAGTCTCAGGACAGCACAGAGCTAATTCACGATCAGCTACAACCTCCCCCAGTCAGAGACCGGGGGCAGGTTCTCTCTGCAGGTCCCAGCTCCTGTGGTGCGCGGTGTTTCTCTGTGTGGCCTGCTCTGGCCTGGCTCTGGGGATGGATCGTCTGGGAAACCACACTGGAAAACGAGCGGCGAAGGGAGGCCAAGCTGCTTGCCTGGGACCCGCAGTGTCAGGATCAGGGGCGAGAGTCCAGGTGAGAGCCCCTGACAGACACCAGAGCCGGGCGCACTTCCCGTCAGCCACCACCAATCGCAGCGCAGCCCTGAGAAACTCCACAAGCAAAACCAGAGAGGCAAACAGCAGCAGCCGGGCTAAAAACCTCTTCTGGAGCAAAAGAACTTGAGATAAAGAGGTGTGGAGCCTTGATCTCCCCACAGCCCCCTCCAAACTCGGACCCAAGGATCAGCATCTGTCACAGTCGAATGTGAGCGAGAGCCCATGTGACGTTTGGCAAAATTCTTTGAATAGTTGTCACATCTATGAACAGGGGAAACTGTCAACGTGTTTTAACCAACTAGTAAAGTTCTAACTTTAGATACAAGGCAAAATTAAGACAGGATCTGGGGCCAGCGCTGTGGCACAGCGGGTAAAACCGCTGCCTGCAGTGCAGGCATCCCACATGGGCACTGGTTCGAGTCCTGGCTGCTCCACATCTGATCCAGCTCTCTGCTATGGACCGGGAAAGTAGTGGAAGATGGCCCAAGTCCTTGGGCCCCTGCACCTGCGTGGGAGACCCAGAGGAAGCTCCTGGCTCCTGGCTTCAGATCAGCACAGCTCCAGCCATTTAGGCCATTTGGGGAGTGAACCAGCGGATGGAAGACCTCTCTCTCTCTCTCTGCCTCTGCCTCTCTGTAACTCTGCCTTTCAAATAAATAAACAAATCTTTAAAAAAAAAAAAAAAAGACAGGATCTTTAAATGAGAATTTAAGGTACTTACCTTAATAAATTGAATAGATATGGATACTGACATCGTAGCTCATCTTTAAACAATGAAGACCTGGGAGTCTGTCTTACACTCTTACGTGTCTTAAAGGACTAGCTCAAGTCATGAAAATGAGTGATCACAAAACCAACAACAGGCCAGACCTCAGTGGAAGGAAGGCTACGCCACCGTGTGTTCTCCTAACAGGTGGGAGGAAGTGTGCACCTGGACAGAGGAGATGAGGGACCCACGGGTACCCCACAGCATGCAGAGGGCGCGACACTAGGCATGGGGCAAAGAGCGTGGCTGTCCACGTGGAGACGGACTCCCCGCTGAGACAGGAAGCACTTGTAAATCAGCCAGAGGTGTTTGCTCTCCCAAAGGCGCCAGTGCCCAGGCAGCGACCGCAGCCCCTGCGCTCCTGTGGGAGAGGCTTGTCCACTCCCTGGCCGCTTGGTGAAAGTGAGTGAAGTCGGCTTTCCTGATTCAGAATTGCAGCTCACATGTCCCATGGCAAACACGTGTGCTGCACAAATAGAAACTTGGGGTGCCTCGCAGGGGACGAGGGAGCTTCCCTCATCCCTTCACGTTCCATGGCGAGAGCTTGCGAACAAAACTGACAAAAGACAGAGTAACAGGAGAAAGGCACACAAGTTGTGTGGATATTTTCAATTCTACCTGCTAAAAGGCTTCACAAATAAAAACAAAACCACCACCCGAATCAGCAGTTAGACTCGGGAGTTCACATACCATGTTGACAGCGGGCCATAAATTGTGGGAGATGAGTAGGCAAAGGAGAGGGGCCTTGAGCTCCCAGTGGGGCACAGAGAGAGTGAGCAGGGACTACAAGGAGGACTCACGGAGGGGGAAGGGCTGTGTCAGTAAGCTCTGTGCAAATCTGTCTGGATCGCCAGTGGTGAGGGCTGCCTTCCTTGGCAGGGGTGGGGTGGGGGAGTGGTCCATCTGCACAAAAGGAAATTTGAGTTCTGCTTTTAGACAGAAAAGGGAGAGAAGAGAGCTTTGTTGATTCTCAGTTGCCTTCTGCTAAAAATAATCTTTATGTGCAAGTGGGATATTTTGGGGAAGCGCATTCCAGATCCTTTCAGTATCTTTATGCCTAAAATGTCAGGTTCCCTAGACTCAAGTGAGGGCGCTGGCCTGTGCTTCTGTCACGAGTGTGGTTCTGAAATGAAATCAGCCCGATTCCTCATCCCAGGGGAAACTGTCTCTCCCTCTCCACTCTCAATCGTTTTCACCACAAAGCCGCATTGAAGAACCATGCCAGCCATCGCCGAGGTTTGGAATTAAATGTAGCTCGTGTCGGTCAGTAGAAAAGAAATCAAACTAAGAAGTTGGGTTGTTTCTGCAGATAGATCTCTTTGTACAAAACAACTTTGCGCTGAACTCTGGGCCTGCAGACTCGGAGCCGCTGGGCATCCCGGTTCAGGTACACTAAGGTACTGGCACAACTTTTATGAGCAGATATTTGCAATGAGCTCTATGAAAATGGAATGATTTTGTCTATTCACTTCCAAGATCTATTTGTATAAAAATTTTTGAAATTCAAAATTGGTCGTAAGTGTTCAATTTCAAGTTGAAAAACAAATTCTGCATTTGCAACCCTGTCTCAGCTATCTGATGGCTTCTGATTATCTCATTACTTCATTGTAATATGATTTTAAATGCTTTGCTTTCTCAGTTAGTCAGTAAGAAGTGCAAGAAAAATTCACTTATCTAACGTTTCTACAAAGGTATCAGAGGTTTTGATTCTATCCCTGATGATTGTTCCCCTAATAGTTCTCACTAAGCTGTTGTCTCTTTTTTGCCTTTTTAAAATTTTAAGCTGCTTCACAATGTTTTATGTGTTATATTCAATTTTTTGAAAAGTATTTGTCCATTTTTATTGGACAAGAAGAAACCAGTAAAAACCAGGATCTGGAAGGTCTGATTGAGTTCAGTCATTCACCTGGACTAACCGTCTAGGTAACCTTGGCTTTCACAAACAGCTCTGAGCTCTATGCATCCGGTTTCAAAGCCCTTCTAAACTTAGCGACTGTTGAAAATAAAAGATACCAAGGGGTTTATTTTCCTGCATGTGGAAATTTATAACCAATCCGATTCTCTGTGATAGTAACATAGAAACCTGATTCACTCAGAAAATATACTCTTCAAGAAGACAAAAAACTGAATGAATGAAGAAAGGGATGAATGGATGGACAGATGGGTGGATGAGTGGATATAGATGTGTGTATGAGTGGGTTAATGGGTGAATGGATGGATGAATGGATTGATAAATAGATGCATGACTGGGTTGGTGGATGGATGGATGGACGAGTGGGTGAATAGATGGATGGATGGATGGGTGGGTGGGTGGGTGGAAGGTTGAATGGATGGGTGGGTGGCTAGGTGAGTGGACAGGTGCATGACTGGGTTGGTGGATGGATGGATGGATGGTTGGATGGATGAGTGGATAGATGGGTCTATGAATCGGTGGTTGGATGGATGGATGGAAGGAAAGATACAGAAATGCATTAAAAGGATTTCCTTATTCTACCAAACACTTCACTGTTTCTTTCCCAGAAGAGGTGACATTCCCATGACATCTCACTTTTGGTCACCAACTTTGGAATTCTTAGCAGGGAGGTCTCCGGAAAGCACACCTAGTAACACCCATTGAGGTCAAGGCTGATGTCCCCAAGGGTGGCAGATTCAGGCCAGTGAGCAGCAGGGATGGTCTGCACGGACTCCCCTCCTAGGAGCCCTCTGTGCCTGGCACCAGCCATTGGCCATGACCCCACTGTGACCGCCGAGCTAGACCTACGTCTCTTCTGCCTTCTACAGCACCAACTGCACAACTCTGCAGTCAATGGGTCAGTCTCCAGCAGGTCCCGACACCGTGTGTTGTTCCCAGTGTCTACACGTAAAGCTTTCTAGAGACAATGACGCAGACTGCGGAGACTAGAGTAAGAGGAGCTTGGAGAGAAAGTATTCAGAGTCAACCACGATGTGACACGAACAGCTCAGCAAACAACAGTGCAATTTCCCAGCCACCTGAATACAGTCACATGCCTGATCAAACACCAACAGCATACACCCGTAAAGGAAGATTGTAAGTTGTCATACATGCTTGCAAGGAGCAGCATATTAACCACTCTTTGTATACAACCAGCATCACATAAATGTTTTTGGTATTCTTAAAATTTATTTTCACTGTATTCAAAAGGAGGGAGGGAGGGAGGGAGGGAGAAAGAGAGAAAGAGAGAAAGAGAGAGAGAGAGAGAGAGAGAGAGAGAGAGAGAGAGAATGCCCTTAATGCCTGCAACAGCAGACTGGGGCCAGGTTGAAGCTGGGAGCTGGGACCTCAGTCCAGGTCTCCCACGTGGGTGACAGGAGCCTAAGCACTTGGACCACTTCCTGCCATCTCACCAGAAGGTGGATTTGGGAGCAGAGCGAGGACTTGAACTCAGACAGTCCAATACGAGATGTGGGCATCCCAGAGTTTCCTAACCACTGCATCAAATGTCCACCTCCTCCCTCAAAAGTGTTTTTAATTAATTTATGTGAGAAGGAGAGAGGTGGGGGGAGAGAATGTGTGTGTGTGAGTGCTCCTATCAAATGCCCCCAGTGGCTGGGACTGAGCCAGGCCACAGCCAGGAGCCAGGGACGCAATCCAGATCCCCACATGGGTGGCAAGGACCCAGTCACTTGAGTCCCACCTGCTGCTGCCCACAGTCTGCACTGGCAGGAAGTTGGAGCCAGAAGCCAGAGCTGAGAATGGACTCCAGGTCCTTCAGCGTGGGATACAGGCATCTAACCACTAGGCTAGTGCCTACTGCATCACCTTTGTTTTCAAAACAGTGGGTGACAGACGTGTTGCCAAATGACAGGTCTGTAGGGTGTTCTCATCGGTGACGACTGCAAACGTCCTTTGATGACGTGGGGAGTCTGCTGCGATGGACAGCACTTCTCAGGTGGGGACGTCTCCATTTGTCATCCCCAGCTTCCTGGGAGCCAAGATTTATTGCGTGAAAATGGAAACCTAAGAAAGATGAGGCTCTTCCAACTCCCCCTTCCTTTGCTCCACCTCCTCTCCCAGCCCCGCTTTGTTAGTCCAGGGACAGATCCCACACACCAGTCCTCAAGCTCCTTCCTGGAGCACGGTATGAGGAGGTGAGGGCGAATCACACAGACTCAAGGAAGACGGAAGGGGGCTGGCGCTGTGGTGCAGCGGGTTAAAGCCCCGGCCTGCAGCACCAGCATCCGATATGGGCGCTGCTTCGAGTCCCGGCTGCTCCACTTCTGATCCAGCTCTCTGCTATGGCCTGGGAAAGCTGTGGAAGACGGCCCAAGTGTTTGGGCCCCTGCTCCTGCATGGGAGACCTGGAAGAAGCTCCTGGCTCCTGACTTTGGATCAGTTCAACTCCAGCCATTGTGGCCATTTGGGGAGTGAACCAGCAGATGGAAGACTTTCTCTCTCTCTCTCTCTCTCTCTCTCTGTCACTCCTTTTCTCTGTAACTCTTCCAAATAAATAAAATAAATCTTTTTTAAAAAAAAAGAAGATTGGAGGAGAGTCAATTAGTCACACACCCTTTATTAGAATAACACCTGGGATGCCTGCCCAGGAAGATCAAGATTCAAAGAAATACAGGGAACTGTACTGCCTAATACAGTAACAATCCAGGCAAATACCAGGCAGGCAGAAGGCCAACCGGAGCAACAGCACAGAGGAAGCGTAGTGTGAACGGCCGGAGGAAAGACCTCACAATTCCTCGTCTACAGAAAAGCTGGCACATCACAGAAAAGCCCAAGCATGGAGGGGGAGCCACAGCAGAACTGGATACCCGGGGAGAAGAGGCATCACCCTCAGGAGCTAACCACGGCATGGCAGAGACAAGTTAGGAACAAGCAACAAGAGAGAGACCTCTGGGACTTCACGGACCTGCACGGACAACGACACAGAGAGCAGCGATGGAGAGATGAAGACAGAAAAGCTCACAGATGTTGAAGACGGGGAAAGTGCAACACAAGAAAGACCGGTGTCGCTGAGGCAACCTCAAGCAGATGGTCTGACAGTGATACCGCGTGCGAGGTCAAAAAAGTAGTTAAAATTCCAGCTCAAACGTGCCTCTTTCCCGGGAAATTGAATGGAGCAGAAAATCACCAGGGAAAATCCTGATTAAGCTGCGGAACGTCCGTCTAGAGGGAGAGTTCGCCAGGTGTCTGAATGCCCCCAGCAACCTGCACGCAGCAGGGGACTGTACCCAGCGGCCCAGCCCCACAGCCCCACTCGGCACTCCTGAAAGTCCCAGCGGCCGTGAGGACCTGCTGCCAGTTTCCCAGTCGACTGGAGGCTGCTCTGCAACGTTCCCGAGCCGAAAACTCCGAGGACGGGACCCGCGTGCTTCCCAGCCTCCGCCTGCGATGCCAGCATCCCATGTGAGCACCCCTTTGAGTCCCGCCTGCTCCTCTTCTGACCCAGCTCCCTGCTAATGTGCCTGGGAAAGCAGCAGAGGACGGCCTGGGTCCCTGCACCCACAGGGGAGACCTGCAAGGAGCTCCTGGCTCCCGGCTTCAGCCTGGCACAGCCCTGGCCGTGGAGGCCATCTGGGGAGTGAACCAGCAGAAGGAAGACCTTTCTCTCTATCTCCCTCTCACTCTCTGTAACTCTACCTCTCAAATAAATAAATACAATCTTTAAAAAAGAAAAAGAAAAAGAAAGAAAGAGCGGAGCAAGGAGGAGGGGCTGGGTCCTGGGGCAATCAGTCCCTGTGCTCATGACCTGGGGCTGCTGGGATGGGGGCGGGGCCTGGGGCCATCAGTCCCTGTGCTCATGACCTGGGGCTGCTGGGATGGGGCAGGGCCTGGGGCCATCAGTCCCTGTGCTCATGACCTGGGGTTGCTGGGATGGGGCGGGGCCTGGGGCCATCAGTCCCTGTGCTCATGACCTAGGGCTGCTGGGATGGGGGCGGGGCCTGGGGCCATCAGTCCCTGTGCTCATGACCTGGGGCTGCTGGGATGGGGCGGGGCCTGGGGCCATCAGTCCCTGTGCTCATGACCTGGGGTTGCTGGGATGGGGCGGGGCCTGGGGCCATCAGTCCCTGTGCTCATGACCTAGGGCTGCTGGGATGGGGGCGGGGCCTGGGGCCATCAGTCCCTGTGCTCATGACCTGGGGCTGCTGGGATGGGGGCGGGGCCTGGGGCCCTCAGTCCCTGTGCTCATGACCTGGGGCTGCTGGGATGGGGCGGGGCCTGGGGCCATCAGTCCCTGTGCTCATGACCTGGGGCTGCTGGGATGGGGGCGGGGCCTGGGGCCCTCAGTCCCTGCTGTCCATGCAGGAGACCAGCAGTCATCAGCCCCTGTGCTCATGACCCTGGATACCTGGATGGGGTGTCTGTGGCCCAGGCACCAGGGGCCGCTCCAGGACACATCCAGTACTGCTCCGTGCACTGCAGCAGCCTGTGCCGGGGTTGGCCAGGTGCTGGGAGTCCTGATCCACAGTCTGCCCTTCAGGCTCTGGGGCCTCGGGACAAGGGAGGCCACGGGTCAGGCAGTGGGAGAGGGTGGGGGGATCTGCTCCCTCAAGACCTCCAGCCACTTCCTCCTTCTCAGTCACAGACCCTGGACGTGACCCCACTGGACACGGCCCAGCTCACTGCCTGGTCTGCGTCAGAGATCCCTGGGTATAGCCTCAGCTCCCTGCCTGGTCTGTGTCACAGGTTTCTGGGCAGGGCCCCCGCTCCCTGCCTGGTCTGACCTCACAGGTCCCTGGGCAGAATCCCAGCGCACTGCCTGGTCCGACATCACAGGTCCCCGTGCAGGGCCCCAGCTCACTGCCTGGTCCGACCCCACAGGTCCCTGGGCAGAATCCCAGCGCACTGCCTGGTCTAACCTCACAGGTCCCCGGGCAGAATCCCAGCTCACTGCCTGGTCCGACATCACAGGTCCCTGGGCAGAATCCCAGCTCACTGCCTGGTCTGACCTCACAGGTCCCCGTGCAGGGCCCCAGCTCACTGCCTGGTCTGCTGTCACCTGTCCCTGGGTAGGATTCCGGCTCACTTCCTGGTCATGAGGTCACAGGTGCCCGACATTCCACGTAGCCAGGAGACCGAGGCTGGGGAGGCGAAACCCCAGGGACTTCCTCCTTCTTCAGCCTGAGGGGCCATGGCAGCGAGCGGAGGAGCCGGGACCGTCTTCATCCTCCTGCTGTGCTGCTGGCGAGAGGCGAAGCTCTGGCCGATAAGAATGCCCCCGGGTGAGTCCCGAGGCTGTGGGTCTGAAGGGGGGACAGGAGCTGAGGGCGTCCCCTCCAGATGTAAGGAGTAGAATCCACAGCAGCAGGTCAAGAGTGAGGCCGGGAGGGCTCTGCTCTCCCCAGCGGGATTCAGGCACCTGCCCACATGGCGTGGCCCTCCCACGTGTGAGAGTGATGGGCACCTGCCCACGTGGCGTGGCCCTCCCACGTGTGAGAGTGATGGGCACCTGCCCACGTGGCGTGGCCCTCCCACGTGTGAGAGTGATGGGCACCTGCCCACGTGGCGTGGCCCTCCCACATGTGAGAGTGATGGGCACCTGCCCACGTGGCGTGGCCCTCCCACGTGTGAGAGTGATGGGCACCTGCCCACGTGGCATGGCCCTCCCACATGTGAGAGTGATGGGCACCTGCCCACGTGGCGTGGCCCTCCCACGTGTGAGAGTGATGGGCACCTGGCCAGGTGGCATGGCTATCTCACATGGAGATGCCAGGCACCTGCCCACGTGGCGTGGCTCTCCCACGTGTGGAATTGTGGGACACCCAGGTGTGGAGGAAGGAGCTGCCGATGTGGTCCTGCTGATGGAGGGGGTTTCAGTGCGGATTTCTCCCAGTGAACCCCAGCAAAATCCCAGCACTCGACAGCGAACGCTCCGTGGAGGTCAGTGCGCAGGCTGCACACGTGGGTGAGAAAGGCAGTCTTGCTTATGTGGCGGAGGGCGGCTCTGAGCCACAGCCTCAGCGAGAGGTGACAGCGGAAGCGGCTCCATGAAGCGGCCCCCTCAGTACCCCCAGAAACATATGGACACACGGACGCCACTCCCCGCAAACACAGGACACAAGGACACACGGATGCCACTCCCTGCAAACGCACGGATGCCGCTCCCCACAAATGCAGGACACACAGATGCCGCTCCCGCAAACACAGGACACACAAACACTGCTCCCTACAAATGCAGGAAACACGGACGCCGTTCCCCACACAGGACACACAGACGCCGCTCTCTGCAAACACAGGACACACGGACACACGGACGCCGCTCCCCGCAAACACAGGACGCACAGACACACGGACACCGCTCCCCGCAAACACAGGACACATGGACACTGCTCCCTGCAAACACAGGACTCACGGACACCGCTCCCCGCAAACACAGGACACCGCCAAACACGAGCTCCCTGCCTCACATGCTTGTTGCTGACTGGCACGAGGCCTCCATTATAATCGCGGCACAGACACGAGTGAAAAGGATATTTTTAACAAAGTGCTGCACGCGCAGCTGTCCCCATTCTTAATGACTCATTAATGTCTCGTCCAAGGAGAACTGTACTTGCGTCTCCTCCGCGAGGTCAGCACACTGGGAAGCCATTGTCAGCCCCGTGCAGACCTCTCTCCCCATCTCCCGCATTGTTCTCAGCGCCGGTGCAGATGAGCCCATTGGGATGCAGATTGTCCGTCATTAAAGCCATTTGGAAATCCGCTTTGTCACTGGTTTAGTGCTGCAACTTCAGACTCTCCCAGAGCTCTGTGCGCTCAGGAGGGGAAGGTGAGCAGGCTCCGCCCAGCCATCCTGGGAGGGGCCGGGCATGCCCCCCCACACACACCCAGGAAACGGCTGACCCAGGCCCAGGACCCGAGGTACTGCGCCTCTAACACAGAAAGTCGCGAAGTTCAGAACCCAGGAAGCGTGTGGTGGGTGCTGCCGCAGAGGGCGTCGGGCTCGGCGTCGCTGCCACACAGCAGCCCCTGTCCTGAGGCAGCGGAGCCGCAGATCAGACGGCCACACGCTGTGGACACGGACGTGCTTGCCCACGCGACTCCCCGGCTCATCTGCACACGGGGGCACCCGGACTGCCTCTCTGGGTCCCCACCCGCACACGGAGCCACACGTGGCATCACGTGGCTCACACCTTTTCCATCCCCAAATCACCCCTCTAAGCTTTCAGATCACTCATGCAGGCGCCGTCCTGGGACAGACGAGTCAGCACCCTCGGAGGTCAGCACGTGTCCTGGGCACTCGGGGATCAGGGGCCAGGCAGCCCCAGGCCACGGGCAGCTCAGCGCGCCATGAGGGGAGGGGCGGGGCTTTATACCCAGGCTCCTGAGCGAGACAGAGAACACGTTTGACTGGCTGGACAGCGGGCTCAGCCCAAGTTCCCCCATCCACGTGACCCCAGCAGGAACCCGAGGCGCCCCCACGGGAAGGACTCCAGGGGCTCACAGAGGAGGCAGAAGCGTGGCTCCTGCAGGGGAGCTGTGTCCCGCCTCCCCCGCATGCTCACAGCAGTGGACGAGCCCCGCCGTCCCGGGAGCTGGGGCATTTTCTACCCCCCCCACCCCGGGGTCGGCCCCCAGACACCAGGCAGCAGGGTCTCAGCTCCAAGCATGCAGGTCATCGTGGGCTCCGTCCTCAGGGCCACACGGGCATGGGCCCCTTCCCCACCTGTCTCCAGATGAGAAACCCCAGTCCCAGGGGACGTTCCTGGGCCATCTCAGCACACACAGGAGGGACAGGGCCCCGCACAGGAGGGACAGGGCCCGCACAGGAGGGACAGGCCCCGCACGGGAGGGACAGGGCCCGCACGGGAGGGACAGGGCCCGCACAGGAGGGACAGGGCCCCGCACAGGAGGGACAGGGCCCGCACAGGAGGGACAGGGCCCCGCACAGGAGGGATAGGCCCCGCACAGGAGGGACAGGACCCCGCACAGGAGGGACAGGGCCCGCACGGGAGGGACAGGCCCCGCACGGGAGGGACAGGGCCCCGCACAGGAGGGACAGGGCCCGCACGGGAGGGACAGGGCCCGCACGGGAGGGACAGGACCCCGCACAGGAGGGACAGGGCCCCGCACGGGAGGGACAGGGCCCCGCACGGGAGGGACAGGGCCCGCACGGGAGGGACAGGGCCCCGCACAGGAGGGACAGGACCCCGCACAGGAGGGACAGGGCCCGCACGGGAGGGACAGGGCCCGCACGGGAGGGACAGGGCCCGCACAGGAGGGACAGGGCCCGCACGGGAGGGACAGGGCCCGCACGGGAGGGATAGGCCCCGCACAGGAGGGACAGGACCCCGCACAGGAGGGACAGGGCCCGCACGGGAGGGACAGGGCCCGCACGGGAGGGACAGGGCCCGCACAGGGCTCCTTCCAGTAAAGCAGGCTGGGAGGATCCTGCAAACTTGGTCCTGTGCAGAGAAGTCGGCGCTGGTCCGCGCACAATGCCGAACTAGAGGGTTTTATTTTCTCCTAGATCCAAGAGCTGAAATGTCATCATCTTTTAAAAATCTGGATGACGACATGGCCACAGTGTTCGGTAAGGAACCCTTCATATCGCACGTCTGGTTTCACTCCAGAGGGCGGGGCTTCTCAGCATTCTCTCCCCAAAATGACCTGGCATGAGCTGCCCTCGGTGGACTACTGGCTTGGTGTGGGGCCAGAACCACGCTGGCACAGCCCACGGCCTCCGCGCCTACCTCTGAGAGTCAGACACCCACAAGATGAAGCAGAATTTTAGGTCAGGAGCCCTGGCCAGCGTCTGGGAGCCTCGCTTCCCCCAGCAAGGTCCAGGGGCCAGCAGGGGCACCCAGAGCGTGCTAGAACCACCTGGGCCCAGGCCCCTCCCAGACCTCCGGAGTCCGATCTGCATCCCCAGCAGGAGAGCAGGACCCGCGAGGACCCAGGCAGAGCCCCGGCCTCCCCAGCTTCCCACCCCGGGGGCAGGACCGACCCCGCCTCTGCCCCAAGCCGACTGCTGCTTTGGTGGGCCTGAGCGTTTCCTGAGAGCTCCCAGGGAGGCTGAGAGTCGCGGGTCCACACGAGGCAAGCCACAGATGCGGCCCCACGCGCTCCACGGCCACAGCAGCGAGACGGGAGAAAGGCGCTCCACAGCTGCCGGTACTGCAACACAGGCTCGAGCCGTGCGCCAGGGGTCATTGCAGTCTTGTTATCACGCCGAATCTTCACCGTGCAGCGTGGACCTGGCACTGAGAGAACGCTGCAGTCTGGGGCAGCCACGTCGTGGCGTGTGGCCATGTGGCCAGAGCTCCCCAGGGACAGCGCCCCTCATTTTACATCCGGGAGGCTGAGGCCTGGAGGATCCTGCTGAGTAGACGGCTGGGACTTGGGGCTGGCATTCCGCCTCCCAGCTTCCTTCTGGGGTCGCGCTGCCCGCTGTGGCCGTTAGAGCAGACCGAGGACCTCCTGCAGAGAGGGAGCCAGGGAATGTTGTGCGGGGACCTCCGAGAGGGGCGCAGGTGCTGCCGGGCCACACGGCCCCCTCTCCAGGAGCTGCAACTGTCAGGTCAGGAGGGCTGGCTTCGCTCCACCTGAGCGGGCTGCCAGTCAGGTCCCGTCATTCGGGTCAGCGGTTAGAGGGCTGTGGCTTGGCTCCCGGGATCGTGGCCAGAGAGCGAGGTGTGAGGAGCTGCAGACCAGCTTCCCAGGTGCTGCAGAGGCGGGGGAGTTCCGTGTGTTTGTGAGTCCCGGTCTTTGTCCAGTCTCCTGACCCTCAGCAGGAAAAGCAGGCCATAAGAAGCAGCCGTAGCTGTCACACAGGTCCTGTCTCCAGCCACGAGTCCCCCGTGCTGGGGGAGCACATGGAAGCTGTGCCGGGCAGCCCCTGAACCCTGACAGTGCCGCGAGCTGTCAGCTCCCCTGGCCCCCACCGCTCCCACTGCTCAGCGAGCAGTGGAAGCCTGCTGCCCAGTACACCTGCAGCTCACGCAGGTCCGCGTCCCCGGGTGGCCACTGCTGCACTGCAGGGCCGGGCAGTGACCCTGAGCACCATCTGCTTATGGCAGAAAGCTGTAGACAGCCCCCGTAGGGACAAGAGTGACCCCAGCAATGCCGAGGGCAGTAGAACCAGACTCCCAGGACAGCCTCTGCGTGGCCCTGAGTTTCCTATGCTCTGCCTGCCCTGCCCGCCTCGGGGGTCCCTCTGCACCTGCAGGCCCGATGGTGATGTGACCGCTGAGGTGCTAGGCACCATCACAGCTGGCTGGAGCTGGAGGAGGAGAAGGGAGAAAATCTCTCCTCCTCCTCCTCCTCCTCCTCCTCCTCCTCTTCCTCCTCCTCCCAGGGAGGACCCAGGCTGGGTCTTCCTTGACCCCCGCGCCAGCACCTGCCCAGGTCTGGTATACAATAGGAGCTCATGGTATGCCCGCTGTCCAAGTGAGAGTCTCCCCTTCTCTGTAGCCCCACAGCTAAGCAGACACCCAGCGCTTTCAGGAACTTCAAACTAGTGCTTCCGTGCCACAGCTGACCAGCTCACCTCCTGGACAAAGCAGGTGCATCCAGAGTGCACAGCGGACAGAGCCTGAGTGGCACTAGAACCACACAGGCTCACAGACAAGGGTCTGGGTTCAGCAGCTTGACGTGAGGCCATCCTGGCCAACACTCAGGCCATGTCTGAGGTCACGATGGCATCCGTGTGCCAGGATCCCATCCACCCCCAGCTAAACCCTGGCAGAGCCCATGGCCTGCTGACCGCAGAGGTCTCAAAGGGACCCCAGAGGGCACACACTGCCTCCCTGTCTGCAAATCCAGGCTCCGTGGGTGCCAGAGGGGGTGACCGTGGATGCTGCCTCCCACGGCCACCGAGCCCACGGTGGAAGCATTTCCTCTTCCCAGGGGTGTTTTCTCCTCTGCCACTTCACCTGCAGTGTGCACAAGCTGTCCCGCGGCCTCCGCTTTGCCTGGGCCCTGGGGCTCCAGCGGGGGACTGTCCACACTGAGACCCAGAGGGCTGGGCAAGCCAGGTCACCAGTGGGGCCCTGCAGCTCATCCCAGCCCTGGCCCTGGCCCAGGAGGCGGCCGTGGTGCAGACGGGTGAACATAGCTGTGGCCCCCAGGCGATACCCAGTGCTGTCTGCCCACGAGCACAGCTGTGGCCCCCAGGCGATACCCAGTGCTGTCTGCCCACGAGCACAGCTGTGGCCCTCACGTGGTATCCAGTGCTGTCTGCCCACGAGCACAGCTGTGGCCCTCACGTGGTATCCAGTGCTGTCTGCCCACGAGCACAGCTGTGGCCCTCACGTGGTATCCAGTGCTGTCTGCCCATGAGCACAGCTGTGGCCCTCACGTGGTACCCAGTGCTGTCTGCCCACGAGCACAGCCGTGGCCCTCATGTGGTACCCAGTGTTGTCTGCCCACGAGCACAGCCGTGGCCCTCATGTGGTACCCAGTGTTGTCTGCCCCCAAGATCCACGCACTCCCATCTCACAGATGGGAACCTCGAGGTCAGAGTTGTGGGGACTTGTCCTGAGGCCTCCTGGGGAGAGCAGTCGGGAGCCCTTACAGGCTCGCAGGAGAGTGTTGTGAGGAGGAGAACATGGCCGCATGTATGCCCAGGTCAGGAGAGATGCTCACTCAACCCACGAGCAGACTGGGACAGTGTCAGAGGGGGCAGAGTGACACAGGGCAGGGGAGAACGGGGGCCCCGACTGGACCAAGTTCCTGGCATGGTGGGTTTTTTTTGGGGGGGTGATGGTTGCCGTCAGGATTTCCCTACAGTTTTGGTGTCTCTGCAGGAATTCAGGGCAGGGCCAGCCCAGCCCAGCCCAGCCCCCCGTGCAGGGGCTCCTGCTCTGTACCCACTGGGTGCACGGACGGCCCAGGCACGGGCGGCCAGCGGGGCGGTGGTGCTGTGGTCCTGTGGCCCGGGCTTTCCTAGGCTCTCGTGTGCTTTTCCCAGATGAGATTCTCGTCCAGGAGATTTTGGATCCGAATAAAACATCAGCGCTTGGAATGCAAAAACCACTAGCAACATTATTTCCAAAAAGTACGAAGGAAAAAGCAAGTACACCTCTTCCCGCCCCAAGTACACCTCTTCCCACGCCACGTACACCTCTTCCCGCCCCAAGTACACCTCTTCCCGCCCCAAGTACACCTCTTCCCACGCCACATACACCTCTTCCCGCCCCACGTATACCTCTTCCCACCCCAAATACACCGCTTCCCGCCCCACTACACCTCTTCCCGCCCCAAGTACACCTCTTCCCACACCACGTACACCTCTTCCCGCCCCACGTACACCTCTTCCCGCCCCAAATACACCGCTTCCCGCCCCACGTACACCTCTTCCCGCCCCAAGTACACCTCTTCCCACCCCACGTACACCTCTTCCCGCCCCAAATACACCGCTTCCCGCCCCACGTACACCTCTTCCCGCCCCAAGTACACCTCTTCCCACCCCACGTACACCTCTTCCCGCCCCAAATACACCGCTTCCCGCCCCATGTACACCTCTTCCAGCCCCAAGTACACTGCTTCCCACCCCAAGTACACCTCTTCCCACCCCATGTACCCCTCTTCCTGCCCCAAGTACACCTCTTCCCGCCCCACGTACACCTCTTCCTGCCCCAAGTACACCTCGTCCCACCCCATGTACCCCTCTTCCTACCCCAAGTACACCTCTTCCCACCCCACGTACACCTCTTCCTGCCCTGCGGTCTCACGCGCCCCTGGGAGTCTGTGGGACCGACCCGGCCCTGCTATCTTAGCACACTGAGACCAGCTGTGCCTGAGACAAAGGCACGCGGTGACATGGAAGAAAGAACTACACACCCACTTCTTCAGGGACAGAGGCAGGGACCCCAGAGTGGCAGGGGCGGCTCCCTGTTCACTCCAGGGTGGTCCCCAGTGTGCCCACTCCAGCACATTCTTGTGCTCGGCTGCACATGGGGTTAGCCCCCGAGGGACAGGTGCAGGGACAGTGGCCATGGCCCAGCGTGCACCTTGCGTGGCACCCTCCAGAGGCTTCGGGGAGCAGAGCGGCTGCTGTTACCCTGTTTGAAGGGAGGTGGGACTGAGGTGTAACACGGGCTGCACCCCGGGCCACTGAGACAGGGCGGGCACACACAGTGCACTCTCCCAAGTGCAGCTTCACCTGGTCAGAAACACACAGGAGAACCAGGCAGCACGCTACCCCGGGCAGCCACGGGGGTGGGGGGAGGCCGGGCCAGCGATCCCACGAGGCACGGGGTGGGCATTTAACGCAGTGGCTAGGCTCACCACACCGCGTGCCAGAGTGTCTGGTCTGGGTCCTGGTTTCACTCCCTAAGCCTGCCTCCTCTAATGCACATCCTGGGAGGCCGCAGCTGATGGCTCCAGGACTTGGGCTCTGCCCCCCCCGCAGGAGCCCCGGGTCGGGCGATGTCACGGTGAGCTCCTCAACACACATTCTAATTCCAACCCAACACTGGTGAGCAGAGCACGGGCCCACACCGTCCCTCAGCGTGTAACCAGGCACCCCTCTCCCGTCTCTTGCACGCTCCTAGAGGAAGAAGCCCTCCTGAGAGAGGACTACACCCTCAGCGTCCCCGGGAAGCAGCACGAGAAGGTGTCCTCCGGGAACACAGACAGACTGTCCTTTGACGGTAAATGCACCCGGAGGGTCCCGCCTAGGGTCCCAGGCGGCTGTGGGACAGAGGGGGCACAGACGCAGACGGAAGTGTCTCCTTTGGGAAGGGGAAGGGCCTGGCTGGAGACCACAGGGCCCGCCCTGGGCACACCGCAGCCCGGAGCTGGGCAGCAAGGCCCTGGGACTTCAGGCTGAGTCACTTCTCCCTAGGGGACAGGGGAGCGAGTGTCCCCCAGGGTTCCCCAGGACGGGGACAGCCTCCCCCAATCACAGATGAGTTTGCTGGGGGAAAACCAATGTGCAGGGGCCCAGAGGGAGACGCTGGAATCTCACAGAGGATGGGGTGCCACGTCTTCTCTGTGCCGAGGGTTAAGAACCAGAAAGGGGGGCGTGTGTCACATGAGGACATAGTGTGGAACATCCCGGTGTGGTCACGGCTCCCACGCTGTGTCGGGTGAGAGGGAGAGTGGATTAAACGCACGTCCCCAGCCCCCAACAGCTCCGGGGGGCCCAGAACTCTGCGCTCAGTCCGCCCCACAGCCTGTCGTGAGCAGCCTCTGGGGCTTGGGAGGCCTGAGCCAGTTCATGTCCTGGTTGCTCCACTTCCGATCCAGCACCCTGCTAATGCACCTGGGAAAGAAACGAAAGATGGCAAAAGTGCTTGGGCCCCTGCACCCACATGGGAGACCCGGATGGAGTTCCTGGCTCCTGGCTTTGGCCTAGCCTAGCCAGCTTTCTTTGTCCTGTTAATGCGTTTGTCCTGTTAATGCGTTTGTCCTGTTAATGCGTTTGTCCAGCAACGTGATCGCGCCATGTAAACTTAGAGACTTGGCTTTATTCTGTGGGTAGCAAACTATTGACACCGATTTTGTTGCTCTGATGGTCATTGGCTTCGCCACTAGGAGTGCCTGTGTCTTTCCAGCAGTCAAGAGACCCCAGGCCCACCTTCTCCCTGGCCCCAGGCCTGGGAGCAGGTGCTTCTCCAAGGAGCCCTGGTCGCTGGTTCCTGTCTGGCGCGATGGTGTTATCGACCCAGATCTGGGCTCCCAGGGTGCTTGCTGCCCCCAGGCCATGCCAGCAGACAGAGCCGGGTGGGCAGAGAGGCATGTTGCCACCGCCAGGGCAGTCCTGTCCTGATCCAGACCTGCACTGCTCGCCCCAGTCGCCCTCTTCTCCCACGAGCCCGCTTGCCCACTCCAAGAACACGCAGGAAGTCATTCCAGAACTGCTGACACGCCCCTGCACACACACGCTGACTCAGCACAGGCCGAGGTCCCTGGACGGCGCACACGCCATCTCACGTGGTGCGCCAAGCGCTGCTCTCCAAGCTTCCTCCTCTCCCACCCTCCTTGCTGTGGCCTGCCCTTTCCTTCTCTTTGCGACTTGCACATTGAGCCCCCCGCCCCCGACTCCTGACACAATTACTCTGGAACGTGTGAAGCACAGCCTTGGCTCTTGGACAAGCAGCAACCCCCCCCAGGGGACGCACGCCAGCCCACTCGTCCCCACTCCCCCCCAGGGGACACACGCCAGCCCACTTGTCCCCACTCCCCCCCAGGGGACGCACGCCAGCCCACTCGTCCCCACTGTCCCCAGGGGATGCACGCCAGCCCACTCGTGCCCACTCCCCCCCAGGGGACACACGCCAGCCCACTCGTGCCCACTCCCCCACAGGGACGCACGCCAGCCCATTCGTCCCCACTCCCCCCAGGGGACGCACGCCAGCCCACTCGTCCCCACTCCCCCCACGCTCTATAGGTCACAGTCTCACTACTTGCTCATTTGTGCTTTCCGTGCACCCATGCACGAATGAACAGGTGCATGTGTGCTTCCTTGCACCCCTTTTAAATGTGGAAGTTGCGCGCTATAGATAACTTGGGCGCCAGCGTTGTGGTACAGCAGGTTAAATCACTGCCTGTGACACCGGCATCCCATATGGGCAGCAGTTTGAGTCCTGGCTGCTCCATTTCCAATCTAGCTCTCTGCTATGGCCTGGGAAAGCAACAGAAGATGGCCCAAGTCCTTGGGCCCCTGCACCCACACAGGCGACCTGGATGAAGCTCCTGGCTCCTACTTTTGGCCTGGCCCAGCTCTGGCTGTTACAGCCATCTGGGGCGTGAACCAGCAGATGAAAGATCTTGTTCTATGTAACTCTGCCTTTCAAATAAATAAACAAATCTTTTAAAAAAATTATCTATTTGAGAGGCAGAGAGAAACAGAAGTGCAGAGAACTCCCACTCACCAGCTCACTGCCCCAGGGCCACAGGCCAGGGCTGGCCAGGCAGGGGCTGACGCCAGGAGCTGCACAACTCAATCCTGGTCTCCCGTCTCCCATGGGCGTGCCAGGAACCCAATCACCTGCTGCCTCCTGGGGTCTGCCCTGGCAGGCGGCAGGACTCAGGAGCCAGGGGCAGGAGCTGCACGTAGGGACTCTGAGATGGGACGTGGGCAGCTCGCCTGCTGGCAAACACCTGCTGCACTTTTCTCTAGTCTGACAGCATGCCCTGGGCCTCCCTGCACGGCCGTCTGCGGCTTTGTGACCCTCACAGCTGTGTAGTGGGACAAACACACTGTAGCTGGTGCTGTTTGGTGTCTGGGTAGCCTCTAATGCCCCTGCGTATCCATGGGCGGTTGGTTCTGGAATTCCAAGCATAGCACAGGCTGCAGATGATCGCCGCCCCCCCCCCAGGAAGTGGCATCGTGTGTGCCCACACCTGCTCCCTGTGTCGGAAATTAACACAGTGCAAATTCCAGGTAGATGAGTGCCATCCGGGCTGCCGAGGGAGCAGTGACAAGGACACACAGTTCTGGGGAACGTAGCTTGAGCTGATGGACTTGGAGGGCGGCTGGGTTTGGAGACGTTGGCTGTGCCGCGACGTGCCACTCAGACACATCAGCGTGGCTGTGTCCCCACGAGCAGGCTGTGCAGTCCGCGTGCCCAGTAGCAGCACCTGTCCCCAGGGGGCCGCAGGGCGAGTGCCCGACACTTCTCCACGTCTGTCCATCCGAGAGGGCTCACTGCTGTTCCTGTTTCCATTTCTCGCAGCCAGCAGGGAACTAGCATATTGCGCGTGCTTGCGAGCTCACCGACCGACTGTTCTGTGAATTATCCACTCTAGACGCCTTTTCTCATTTTGCCAGACGTCAGCTGCTAAGACACCCTCACACAAAGGATTCTAGGCTTCTGTCTGGTGTGCCAGCTGCCTGCTGACGTGGCCCGAGAGCCTGTCCAGCCGCCTCGCGGGGTTCAGGGTCTGCACACGCCGGGCAAGCAGAGCAGTACAGTCCTGGGGGCCCTACAGGGACCTGATGGAGTGACAGGGCAGAGCCAGTGCAAAACCCCCGGCTGCCAGAGTGGCCTCGGCCCAGAGCCCTGCCCAGACGACATGAGAGCCAGTGCACGGTGGGGGAGGGGGAGGCTGGGCACAGCAGCAGGACTCAACGGCAAGAAACCCAGAGCAGGGCCAGTGCCAGGAAAGGCAGGGTCAGATGGCCTGGGACTCCTGCTTCTGCCTTGGACAGAGAGCTGCAAGGAACGCAGCAGAACGGCACGACGTCTCGCACCCAGGCGACGGCTGAGGCCTGAAGGCCACCAGGCGTGTCCCGGGCCTGGCCCAGAAAGGCGGACAGGCACCGGGCTGTGAGCAAGAGGCTGCCAAGGCCGGCTAATTCGGAAAGGCCAAGGGTGGCTGCACGTCAGTGTAGACGAGCCAGGCAGAGGACTCGGGGGCATTTACACCCCTGGGCTTCCCGGCTGTGGCCGGCCCTGGGGGAGAGGCAGCAAGAGCTCACGTCCCAGGCAAACCCCACTTGCTGCTTCTGCCCGCCCCCCCCCCGTGCCCCCAAGAGAGAAGCAGCACAGACTGGCAGCTGACAGTGTGGGCACTGCCTCCTCAGGGCCAGGACTCAGCACGGCCGGCCGCTCTGCAGGAGCCCACTCGCCTGTGTGCTGGGCTGGACCGAGGTGGCCACACCAAGAGGAGGCAGGATGGAACTAAGCGTGGCTGGGTTCTCGGCCACACCCGCCGCCATCTAACGGCTGCTCCGTGGTGAGGTCCCAGGAGATGGAGCGGCCGGCCGGCGTGGCCCGCTGTGCTCTGGGTGGTGACAGCACAGTGTGCGGAGCCTGGCACGGGCCTGAGATGAGGCGTTGCTGTGGCCTGGGGCCAGCCTGCCGACCGGGAGAACTAAGCAGGACCGTCCGTCACTCTGGTCCTCCGTTCTCCCCCCAGAGGAGGAGAAAGAGACGCTCTACCAGATTAAAAGCCTGGCCGCCCTGGAGAAGATCATCGGCAGTCTTCGGAGGGCCATAGGTAGGCAGGGTCCCTGGGGCCAGGCGCGGGGAGGGAGGAGACTCCTGGGGGGGCAGGTGTGGAGAAGGAGGAGCTCACCTGGAGGGCCAGGTACGGGGAAGGAGACACCTGGGGGGGGCAGGTTTGGGGAAGGAGACACCTTGGTGGGGGACAGGTTTGGGGAAGGAGACACCTTGGTGGGGGACAGGTGTGGGGAGGGAGATACCTGGGGGGGCAAGTGTAAGGAAGGAGACACCTGGGCGGCAGGTGCAGGGAGGGAGGAGACACCTGGGAGGCAGGTGTGGGGAGGAGACACCTGTGGGGGCAGGTACAGGGAAGGAGACACCCGGGATGGGGGGCAGGTGCGGGAATGGAGGAGTTCACCTGGAGTGGGGATGCAGGAGCTCACCTGTGGAGGGGGACAAGTGTGGGGATGGAGGAGCTCACCTGGGGGGCAGGTGCGGGGAAGGAGACACCTGGAGGGCCAGGTGCGAGGAAGGAGACACCTGGGGGGACAGGTGTGGGGAGGAGACACCTGTGGGGGGGACAGGTGTGGGGAGGGAGATACCTGGGGGGCAGGTGCAGGGAAGGAGACACCTGGGGGGCCAGGTGCGGGGAAGGAGACACCTGGGGGGGGACAGGTGTGGGGAGGGAGATACCTGGAGGGGGCAGGTACAGGGAAGGAGACACCTGAGGGGGGACAGGTGCGGGAATGGAGGAGTTCACCTGGGGTGGGGATGCAGGAGCTCACCTAGTGGGACAAGTGTGGGGATGGAGGAGCTAACCTGTGGGGGGGACAGGTGTGGGGAAGGAGACACCTGGGGGGACAGGTGTGGGGATGGAGGAGCACCAACATCTGGCGTGCTCAGACCACACTCATCAGATGCTGATCAGCGCCTCCAGGTGCCAGGCCCCATCTGTTCCTCACGGAGCTCACGGGGGTCTGGACTCTCCCACCCAGCCCCTGACCCTCCACCACCCGGCAGGCGAGCCCTCCAGTCCTGTTTAGCAGTCAACGAGATGGAGATCCGCGGCACGCCATGAGCCCTCCCTGCCATGCCAGGTGTCGTCACACATGGGCCGGAGCTGCTCCAAGACACGCCCCAGCCCCACGTTCTGACTCTGTGGGGCCAGAGCCAGGTCTGGGCCACGACACCCCAGGCCACGTAGCCTGCAGCGCCCCTCCACAGCAGCACCCCCTACACACAAGCAGCGGCTCTTTGGGCGGCCTCTTTCTGCTACTTCCCATGTGAATTTCTTTATATATATATATATATATATATATATATATATATATATATATATTTGACAGGCAGAGTGGACAGTGAGAGAGAGACAGAGAGAAAGGTCTTCCTTTGCAGTTGGTTCACCCTCCAATGGCTGCCACGGCCGGTGAACTGTGCTGATCCAATGGCAGGAGCCAGGTGCTTCTCCTGGTCTCCCGTGGGGTGCAGGACCCAAGCACTTGGGCCATCCTCCACTGCACTCCCGGGCCACAGCAGAAAGCTGGCCTGGAAGAGGGGCAACCGGGACAGAATCTGGCGCCCCGACCGGGACTAGAACCCGGTGTGCCGGCGCCGCAAGGTGGAGGATTAGCCTGTTGAGCCACGGCGCCGGCCACCCATGTGGATTTCACGAGGGCCATTGTCCAGTCCATGCCAGGGCCTGACAGTTCTGAGATGAGAACAGGATCACCATCCAGTAACTCAAAGGCCACAGGGCAAGGTTAACAGAATTAACCTAGGGCCTCTGCTCCGGGGGTGGATGACAGACGGACCTGCAAGGTGTGGACAGGGCAGGCTCCACACTGGCTGCCCTTGATGGGAGGGGACCCACCTGCCCCCCAGCCCAAGGCTCGGGGCTCCCTGTGGGTTCCCAGGGAGCATGTGGGGAACCGAGGCACCAGGCGAGCAGACTGCGCCCCTGGGGCCAACACCCTCCCTCTGCACGGGCCTCCTTGGCCTGCCCTTCCACTGATCTGCTGGTTCCCCTCTCGGGGGGTCTCCCAGGATCCTGCCAGTGTCCCCTCTGTGCTCTGACTCACTGCCAGTCACATCTGTCCCACAAGCCTGGCCTCCCTGGCTTGTCCCTGCATTTCAGCATCCTCTGTGGGTGACCAGGGCGACGGCCAGCACTGCCACCCAGAATGCTCTCTCCGGACCTAACCTCTCGAGGGTTGGCTCCCTCCCCCAGCCCCCAGAGTTTCTGCTCTCCATGGGCCAAGGGGGCACCCGCCCTGGGGGCACGAGCTCAGGGTTCCGGTGAAGGCTTCCTCTCCTGGCTTGTAGGAGCCAACAACACCTGTCCCGAGCCCCAGGTCGTCCTCTTCAAGGTGGGGCAAGCACCGCCCCAGCTCAGGTTGGGGCGCCAGAGGAGACGTTTGTGGGGTGCGTGGCACAGAGCCTGATGCTCACCGTGGGAGCAGGACCCACCCTGTGCCTGCGGGAGGCCTCGCAGGAGACAGACCCAGGAAGGCAGCGGTGGGAGGACTCTGGTCACCTGCAGCCCGGGGCCCAGGGCTCCCGGGCCCCCGCTCAGCCAGCGCCTGCGGGGACACCGGGGGTCCAGGGGACACTGGGGGTCCAGGAGAGTCTCCTCTTTCCCGGCAGACAGCAATTTCCAGAAGAGGAAGCAGCTGCACGAGAGCGTGCTGAGTGCCATATACTACAAGAGCAGGCTGGGCCAGCAGTGACGCCCGGCACCGGAACCCAGCCGCCCGCACCGCCCTCGGGGCCAGAGCCGCTCTGGCTATGATGCTCGTCCGCAGTACCAAGGAAAACTGTCTCACCCAAGGGGTGCCAAATAAATTAACATTTAATATTAGGTGGGAGGCGCTGTGGATTATTTCCCTTAAACCAGGGTGGCAAACGCTCAGCCTGGGGGCCTGATCCCCTGGTCTGGCCCTGCCGAGGCAAATGCGGGCAGGATTCGAAATGCAATACCCCTGGAGCAGGCTAGTGTCTAAGCTTGATGGTGTGTACGGTCTGCGAATGCTGCTGTCAACACCCAAAGGGCCCTTTGCAGAAAGGGTTCCCTAGCCCAGCCGTAAGCAAGAAAAAAAAAAGAAAGAAACAAGGAAAAGCTTATCAAGCCCCAAAGGTAACAGCACCCAAAGCTTGCCACTGTCTGACAGATGAGCTTGGGAGAGGCCTGGGCACCCGCATAGCAGCCAGGATTCTCCTAGGAACCCACAGAGTGAAAGTGTGCGTCCATGTCTGTACACGGGCGTGGCCACTGTCTGACAGATGAGCTTGGGAGAGGCCTGGGCACCCGCATAGCAGCCAGGATTCTCCTAGGAACCCACAGCGTGAAAGTGTGCGTCCATGTCTGTACACGGGCGTGGCCACTGTCTGACAGATGAGCTTGGGAGAGGCCTGGGCACCCGCATAGCAGCCAGGATTCTCCTAGGAACCCACAGAGTGAAAGTGTGCGTCCATGTCTGTACATGGGCGTGTGTGTGCACGCCTGTGTGTGTGCAGGCATTGTGTGTATATGCATGCATGTGTGTGTGTGTGTGTGTGCCTGCATGTATTGATGCATGCACTGTGTGTGTTGCTCGCTGGGTTTCCGTGGTGTGGGACGGACCCTGGGCTGACCTGGTGCATGGCCAGGCTGCTCACTAGCAGAGTCCAGCACGAGAGCTGCCCCGTGTGTTGTGTTTCAACCCTGATGGAAATCAACGGCCCTACAGAGAAAAACAAGTGTTTTAGTCCCCAGGAAATGACCCATTGCCAAGTAATCATCAATGCACAAAAGTTCCAGTTTATCCAAATGAACCAGTCTGGGGCTGGCCACGTGGTTATTCAGCCACCACCTGCAACACCAGCATCCCACGTCAGGGAACCAGCTCCGGTCCCAGCTGCTCTGCTCCGATCAGCTCATCCCGTCTCACCTGGCTGCGCCATGACACCGGGCCCTGTACTCCCTTCTCACGGGACACAACATCTCTCCCCCCTCTACCTGATGCACAACAGAGGTGGGGCCTCTGTGACACCCCTGGACACCTGTGAGGTGGAGGCAGAGAGCACACAAGACTCTCCGGCCTCCCAGCAGGCCGGAGGTGGAGCGAGGCAAGCCCCGTTCTCCACGCTTCCTACCGAGGCGGAACCATCCTGTGACGGTGTATCAGCAGGCGAGGCAGGAGACGGGCATCGCAGTGTAACCTGCTGACCTCCCAGCTGGCCTTGCACCGTGTGCTCTGTCACCTGCTTCCATGCACAGGACTCCCTGTGTCCCCACAGCAGTGCGGGAGGCAGGTGTCACCCCCGTGCTTGGCACCAAGTGAGAGGGGCTGGGGAGTGGTGAGCGGTGAGCAACACTCCAGTCTAGGTCTTCCCATCGGACTGTTTCAAGTCACCATTTGCCACCCGGGATACTGGGTTGGGATCAGTCTCCACCATGAAGCACTTTGACACAGCAGGCTCCCCGGCAGGACAAAACGTGAAGCGAGCCTTCCGGGGCCGACGTCGTGGTGCGGGGGGTTAGGCCACAGCTTCTGACACCTGCATCCCATACTGGAATGTTGGTTCAAATCCCAGCTGCCCTGCTTCTGATGCAGCTCCCAGCTAATGTGTGAAGGTGGCAGAAGATGGCCCAAGTGCTTGGGCCTCTGGCACGCAAGTGGGAGACCCAGAGGAAGCTCCTGGCCCCTGGGGGCTTTGGACTGGCACAGCTCCAGTGGTTGCGGGCATCTGGGGAGTGAACCAGTGGATGGAAGATCGATCTCTCTCTCTCTCTCTCTCTCTCTCTCTCTCTCTCCCTCCCTCCCTCTCTGTAAACTCCACATTTCAAATCTTTTATAAAATCCCATCATCTTGCTATGGGTTGAACAGATGCGCCTGACTCTTCCCTCCTCTTGTTCTATCCCTGAACCTTATCTCTCATGACAGCAACTTTCAAAACTGGAAACTCCAATGATTTAAAATTTTGACCATGTAAAAATGTTTCCAATCGAAATGACACAGAAAAACAGCTAAAAACGGTGAAGTCAAGCTGGATGCCTGGCAGATGCTGAGCGTCTGAATTCCCAGGGACAGTGGGCCCGGCCCTACCCTGCATGGGGGGGGGGGGGAGCCAGAAGGGAACTGAACAGCTCCCCCACCCACCCACACCTACACACTGTGTATGCGGTGTGACTTCCGCGCAAAGACCCAACAAGACCCAGAGTCTCACATGGTGCTCGAAGTGTCGCGGTCAGGCCGTGGGTGTTCGCACGGCAGCCAAGACACTGCTTTGGTGCCCGCACCACGTGTGGGAGCCGGCGCCTGCGCTCACGTCGGGAACTGCTCCTGCTTCCAGCTTCATGCTGTGGCAGCCGGTGATGGCTCAAGTCCCCGGGCTCCTGACACCCTTGTGGGAGGCCTGCATTGTGTTCCAGGCTCCTGACTTTGGCCTGGTCCAGGCCCAGTTGTTGTGGGCATTTCGGAAGAGAACAGTAGATGGAAGATTTCTTCCTGTCTCTGTATTTCTGCTTTTCAAATAATAATGATTCGGTACGTTAGTAAATCAAATGTGGAGGGTACAGTAAAACATCACCGAATACAGCAAGAACCCAGGAGCGCGAAAAGAAAGACGAACAACAGGTTCTGTGGTGAGTTAGACGGGTTCAGAAAGACACGCTTAAGTCTCGGCACCACGAATGCGACCTTGTTTGGAAGTAAGACTTTGCAAGTGTCAGTGAGGACTCAGGTCTGGTCGTCCTGGATCATCCTGGATCATCCAGCAGCCCCTAACTCCACCGGCAAGTGTCCTCACCAGAGAGAGGGAGGGAGATTGGGGCTAGAGGAGAGGCAGGGCCTGGGCCTGTGTAGCCCACAGCCCAGGGATGCCGGCAGCCACCACGAGGAACAGCCTAGGAGCCTCTGCGCAGGTGCAGCCCGAGACACGGCATCCCTGCCCGCCTCCCACCCCCAGAGTTGTGCAAGAAGAGCCTCCCGGGTTGGGAGCCTCCCCAGGAAACTAACACAGCGGCCAGTGAGAGGCAGGCGGAGGCCAGAATCAGCTGGGCAGACTCGGAAGCCGCAGCAAGCAATTGCGAACACTCTTGAACCCAGCGCAGTGTGTAAGCGGGAACCGAATGGCACTCAGACCTGGAAGTATGTAAACGAGAGTTTAAAGGGTTAGTTTCAGAGTGGAGGTGACCATGGGAGGAATCCGTGGACTCAGGCACTGAGGAATGGGAATCACCCACTCTCCGTGGCAGGAAGTAGATGGGAAGGAATGAGCAGAGCCCCAGAGACCAGGGACGCGAGGGGGAAGAGCTAACCTTCCCTCAGTCAGCCCAGGGGACAGGAAGGGCGTAAAGTAAACAGGGGATGCAGAAACAGTGGCTGAAGATCCATCAAGTCTAGGGAGAGGCACAGACACACCCTGAGAATGCTGAGTGACTCCCTGATTGGATGAGCCCCAAACACTTCAGAAACTTCTGCAAACAACAGACGAAAAATCTTCAACTGCCCAGAAAGGAACAATGTATTGCCTTTAAGGAACAAACTATTGAAATAACAGATTTCTCTCCCGAGTCATGGAGGCCAGAGGAAGTGACACAACGTTTTCCAAGTTCAGAAAGAACTGTCCATTGGGAATTCTACAGCTGGCAGACATGTTAGGTAGGAAGTCAGTTTTGAGCTTATGTGTGTGCGCCATAAAGGCCTAGAGAGAAGACATCTATGTCCAGCCTATGCACCTGCATCTCAGAGTCCTCCTGACAGTGTTTCAGGGGCAGCCCGGCCTTCGCATCCTGCCCTGCCCCTTCTACCTGACGAATCGTCCACCATCTCCCAGTGCAGCCCAGTATGTGCATCTCAAACACCCTGCTCAGTTCTCTAGGGGGTCCTGCTCACCCTTCCTCTAGTCTGATAACTCCGGAGAAGCTTCTTAACATTTGAAAAACTCAGGGAGAAGTTTTTGTTGTTGTTGTTGTTTTTTGACAGGCAGAGTGGACAGTGAGGGAGAGAGAGACAGAGAGAAAGGTCTTCCTTTTGCCGTTGGTTCACTCTCCAATGGCCGCCACGGCCGGCGCACTGCACTGATCTGAAGCCAGGAGCCAGGTGCTTCTCCTGGTCTCCCATGGGGTGCAGGGCCCAAGCACTTGGGCCATCCTCCACTGCACTCCCGGGCCATAGCAGAGAGCTGCCCTGGAAGAGGGGCAACAGGGACTAGAACCCAGTGTCCTGGCGAGGCAAGGCAGAGGATTAGCCTATTGAGCCACGCTGGCCATGGGGAGAAGTTCCTTAACATTTGCATCCAAAAAGCCCTTTGTTCCAAGAGGAACAGGTGGGGAAGCAAGTCCCATCTCCTTAACCGCACCCCTCAACCCGACTGGGGCTCAGCCCTCTGCCTCTCTGCTGAGCCGCCCACCTGATCTGGCCAGGTGTACTCTCTCCACTCAACCGTGTAACCTCGCTCCTTCTCCCCCCCACCCGAGCGACGGACGTCCCTTCCCTAATAAACCTTGCTATTTTACTTCCCACTACTCTCTGTCTCACGCCTGAATTCTTTCTTGCGCGAAGACAAGAACCCTGCAGTTTCTCCAGTAACAGACATAGCCCTCAGGGCTTTCAAAGAAACCAACACCTTGTTGGGAATCTACTGTCAGCAGACCCGCTCTGAAAAACCCATAAAGATTGTTCTCCAATCAGAAACATCACCAGGAAGAGCCCTGAGCCTGTAGGAGGGAACAAAGAACAACAGAGTGCATGACAGTGTTTAAAAAATTATATTCAGCTGTTTGAGCAAAAAAGCACTCCGTCATCTGGCGTGGTAGCCAGGGCCCCTAGAGGAAGTGTGGAGATGACCTCCTATAAAAGTGCACACTCATATAGTAGTGTGCACGTGCAATAGTGTTCACAGCCGGCACTGCTCACGGCGGCCTACGGTTGAAGCAACCCAAGCATCCATTGCCAGATGGATGAATAAACGAACTGTGCCATAAACATGTGCCATAAACATACCACGGAATATTCGGCCTTACACAGGAAGTTGTACAACATGGATGCTACACACGCTACCACACGCATGACCTCCGAGAACACTGTGTGCTGGGATAAGGAGTCACACAGACAGATGCTGGGGATCCCACCTGTGTGAGGGACCCAGGGCGGTCACACTCACGGAAACAGAAAGAACAGCAGAGGTTTGGGGGGGGTGGGAGGTGCTGTTTATTTGGTGCAGGTTTTCTTTACCAGACAAAGAGCGCTCTGGACAGCCGCTGCAGCCCAACTGACCGCACTTAACATTCCCGGGCTGTGATCCCCACATGGCTGCGATGCTAACTCAGTTCTAGGGAGTTTTTCATCACAGAGTTTGAAAAGTGGGAAAGCAAAGTGGACATAAATGGGTGTCAGGCTTCGCCACCTCCCCCAGAGTGGTAAAATGCTGACACCAGAAGACGGTGTAGCTGGAGCAGCTGCTGAATACAAATACGCTCAGAAACAGAGACGCACCAAAGTGGATTCCAGGACACACGTCCAGGTCCTTCACAGGAAGAGAGAACAGGTAAACCGGCGGACGCGAGGTCAGGAACACGGCAGAACTGGATGGTGTCACCGGCCAGCACTGCCGCAGGCAGTCACGGGAGACGCCACTCTGCAGCGGAGGTCGCACTGCCTGCTCAGGGGCCCACGGACACCCACCCAAGTCACCACATTCCCACAGCACGAACCTCTGTTCGTTTGGGAGAGCAGAAATCGTACAGGGTACGTTGGCTGACCATCCAGAATCAAACACCAAATCAACGACACAACACAAAAGCAGGAAATAGTCTCCAAACAGAGGCGTCTCCCAAAGAGAAAGTCTCAAAGAAAATCCTTTTAATGCTTGGCCGCGAATGAAAAATGGAAACACAGCATCAGAAGCAGTGCCGTCTCCATTCCCCTTATCGTGGAGAGGGTGGAGAGGGTGGAGTCACCAGGCTCCGTCCCAACAGAAATGAGCTTAAGTGGGTGTGACCAAGGCCTAAGGAGCTGACACCCAGGTCCAGCATCTGCATCTCAAAGTCCTCCCGACAGCCTTCCAGGTGCAGCCCAGCATCTGCACTTCAGACACCCGGATCCTGATCTTCCAGGGGTCCTGGCCATCCTTCCTCTAACTGGGAGACGCCAGCCCGGCTTCCTCCTGTCTGATAACTTCAGGGGGAAAACTCAGGAATTTTTAGTATTACATCCAAAAAGTCCTTTGTTCCAGGAGGAGCAGAGGTGGGAAGACAAAACCCATCCCCTTAAAACCCCGGCCTAAATGTAACCCGGGCGCTCGCTCTCAGGATCTGTCTGGAGGGGTGGCCATCCGTTCTTCCCGATGTCCCTGCCCTAATAAACCTTGCTATGTTGCTTTCCACTTACTCTCTGTCTCACGCCTGAATTCTTTCTTGAGTGAAGACAAGAACCCTCGCTTTTCCGGTAACGCGTCCAACTTCATCGCTCCCCAAAGCCCCAGCTGTAAGCACCACTGGACGGAGTTTCCACCGGAGGAGAAAGTAGTGTTACCCTGGGTCTTTGTCTCATATGGAAGGAGAATTTCCAAGCGGACGGCAAAAAGATTTTAAAAGTATTTATTAGAATCAAGGACCTCCAGGCAGAGCGGCGTGGAGAGGGGCTTCCCAGAGAGGAAAACCCAAAGGGGCTGGTGGCAGTCAGCTTGAAGTACAATTTCAAAGGACAGAAACCAAAAAACTTGACGATTAGATTGGCATTCGGTTACCAGGCGGGGACAAAACCATCCAAAGACCTCATTTCCAGTTCCCCGTCCAGTCTGGCCTGCGAAGGGTGGGGTAGATAACTAAGCTGGGAGCTATTCTCACGGTAAACCTGGAGATTCCCAGGAAGGAGGGCGGCCTGTGTGTTCTTGCTAAAGAAAATATTTTCACCCCAAATTCCACTGGGATTCCCTGGTATCTATTAACCCATCTGACTCCCCACATCATTAACACAACACTCTGGGGACCAAGCCTGTGGCACAGGGGCGCCTGGCAGACACTCACATTAAGCTCCAACTGTTAGGTAGGAAGTTAGTTATGAGCTTATGTGTGTGTGACATAAAGGCCTAAGGAAAAGACATCTATGTCCAGCGTATGCATCCGCACCTCAGGGTCATCCCGGCAGCATTCCAGGGGCAGCCCGGCCTTCCCCTTCGCATCCTGCCCTGCCCCCTTCTACCTGACAACCTGCCTGGTGGGGGTCCCTGCCTCTTCTCCCAGATGTAGCCCAGTATCTGCATTTCAAACACCCTGCTTCGGATCTCCATTCTCCAGGAGGTCTTGCTCACCCTTCCTCCAAACCCAGGATGGCGCCAGCTAGCCTTCCTCCTGTCTGATACCTTCAGGGAAAAACTCAGATAGGAGTTTTTCTATTTACATCCAAAAAGCCCTTTGTTCCAAGAGGAGCAGAGGTGGGAAGCAAGACCCATCTCCTTAAAAACCCCCAGCCTTAACCAGACTGTGCGCTCAGCCCTCTGCCTCTCTGCTGAGCCGCCCGCCTGAGCCGGTCAGGTGTACTCTCTCTCCACTGCCCCCCCCCCCCAGTCTCTCAGGTCCTGTCTGGAGAGGTGCCCATCCGTTTTTACGGATGTCCCTTCCCTAATAAACCTTGCTATTTTCACCTCCCACTCTTCTCTGTCTCATGCCTGAATTCTTTCTTGCGCGAAGACAAGAACCCTGCACATTTCTCCGGTAACACAACGACAGCATGGGGATGGTGCTCAGAAAGCCACAGGCGGCAGCTCGTGGGCTGGGCTGTGCAGCCTGTACCGTCCCCCAGGAGCCATTTACAGAGGTTCGCAAGGAAGCGCGGGCTGGGGACCAAGCAGCGGAGTAGCCCGACTCCTGCAGGTGCCACTCCGCCGTGCACGTCACTCGTGAAATCAATCAGCGGACACGTCTGGGCCATGTCTGCCGAGTGCGGCCAGGGCAGTGAACGAGACGGTCGCCGCAGCGGCAAGTGTGAGAAGGGCAGCCGGCCGGGGGCACAGAGGAGCCACGTCCAGTGAGTGCTCGGGGCAGAGGCTTCGGCCGGGACCGCGTCTGAGCTGAGGCCGGACAGCCGGCTGTGGGTCCTGGGTCAGCCCCTCCCAGCACGCGGAACCTATTTCCAGAAAAGAAGAAAGAGGCCCGTGTGACCATGACCGTGACCGGAAAGCCAGGAAAAGCCGGGCTGAAGTCACAGAGCCCATCAGGGAGCTGAGTCTCTGTTTGGACCTGGCTGCTGCCTGGGAGCGGCTGGGAGGCTGTTGCCTTGGGTGAAGCAAGAGAGTACGGGTGGGGGTGGGAGTAGAAGCCCCCCGGGGGCCGGCCTTGGCTGCAGGGAGGAGTCAGGGGTGCTGATCCCAGGGGGCTGGACCGGAGCCACTGGAAACCCACCGGTGTCATTTACGGAGCGGGAGAACAACACCCGTGTGTGGGAGGGGTGACAGGTGCAGGGAGGGTGACTCAAGAATCTCATCTGGGGCCCAAGTGGAGACACGGCCAAGGGATCCAAAAGGAGATATTAACTCAGCCACCGGATTTATGGTTCCCAGGCTCCGAGGAGAGGCCAGGCTGGAGGCACAAATTCCGGAATCAGCAGCATATAAATAGCATCTGAAGATGTGGGGTTAAATGACCTTGCCTAGGGAGAGAATCCAGATGGCCCAGGCAGGATCTAGGCCCTGGCCCGCGGGGCCTGGACCACAGAGAGGTCCGACAAGATGGCTGGTGTTGCAGAAGCCACGAGAACAAAACGTCTCAAAGAGGAGCAGTGGCCAACTCCTGAGAGCCAGAATACAGCCTGGCTGGAGAAAGGGCCTGGGGCTGGCGGTTGGGAAAATCTGCAGTGAATCTGGCCAGGGCTGCTCCCCACAGAGGCTGAGCAGGGACTGGGAGCCAGTGGCTGCACACTGGTCCCCGAGGCTGGGGGAGGGAGGCAGAGAAGGGCGGGGCCAGCAAGGTGCAGGGCAGGAATCTGGTGGAGTGATGACCTCACCACACCGAGTGTCCTCTTCTCCCCTTGGTGCGCTGCCCACCACGCCCTCGGCCCCTCTGCTGTGTGGTTCAGCGTGTCCTCACCGGTGGGGTTCTGAGCGTGGACCCCTGGGTAACCGATAGCAAACTGCGTGGTCCGTGGCGTTTCTGGCAGCTGACGCTATTAAAGGTCAGACCTGCTCATGTCACTCAGCGGCTGTGCCCCACGGGCCTTGCTGAGATCCACGCCGCCGTTTGGCTGTGCTCTCTCGCTCCCTCCCACCCTGCCTTCACTCTCAAGCCTCACCACGGCTTTTCTTGGCCAGCGCTCCGCAGAGGCAGGCTGCAGTGAGGGGCCAGCAGAGTGGCCCGGGCCTCAGCGGCCACATGCCCAGGTCTTGGTCCTCTGCCCAGGAGCGCCTCCTCGTCTTGCACCCGAGCTGTCGGGGGCCCAGGCTCCTCTGCTGTCCCGTGGGGACGACCGGCAGGGCCACTCTACTCTTGGGATGAAGGGGTAGGGAAAGCAGTGTCCTGCCAAGGTCAGAATGCAGTGTCATCGGTGGCTTTGGAGATGGCAGTGCCTGGCACTGCCCCTCCCTCTCCAGGGGCCACGGGTCCAAGGAGCAGGGCAAGAGGAAGCCCTGGGGACGCTCGGCACCAGGCGTGCACTCAGAGTGGTGCCGGTGTCTGACAACACAGTCTCTGGGGGCCGTAACCACCGAGATTCAGCCTTGGAGAAGAACAAAGAACTTAATGGCAAGAGCTAATATCAGAAAGACTTGGTAGCTGAGATTTCTTTTATCTGTTTTTTAAAAATATTTATTTATTTATTATTTGAAAGGCAGAGTTACATATAGAGAGGAAGAGGGAGAGACAGAGAGAGAGAGAGAGAGAGAGAGAGAGAGAGAGAGAGATCTAACCACTGGGTCCCTCTCCATATGGCCACAACAGCCAGGGCTGGGCCAGGCCAAAGTCTAGGAGCTGAACTCCTGCAGGTCTCCCACGTCAGAGGCAGAGGCCAAGCACTTGGGTCACCTTCCACTGCTTTCCCAGGCACACTAGCAGGGAGCTGGATTGGAAGTAGATCAGTTGGGACTCGAACCAGCGTCATAGGTGGTGGCTTAACCGGCTGGGCCCTGTTAGCTGAGATTTCCATAGACTGCTGGTGAACAGTCTACAACCTACACCTGCGTGCCTGCATTTCCCCTGACCCTGTCAATGGCCCTCTACCTGGACAGGCAGCTACTGTCTCCCTTACTACATGGGGAAGCTCGGCCAGACAGGCAAAGAAAGTCCCTCCAGCAAGGGACACCTGGACGGCGCTCTCTGGCAGCAGGTGCAGCAGCCTGAGGGCCCAGGGAGGGCACAGTGACAATGAATCGGGCCCAGCAGCAGTCCCGGGGCCTCCCCACGCTGGGGCTGCGCTGTTTCCTTGGCTTCTGTGCCGTCCCAGGCTGTCTCCCCAAATCCTCCCCACAGTCCCTTCTGGAGGCTGCTTTCAAGTCGGAACAGGCGGGAGGCTGGGGTGCGAGAGGGGGCGACACGGCCAGGACCTCTGTCGGGATCCCCTCGCTCCCGCGCCCTGGTGTTCCCGCATTCGAGCAGTGTCTCCACTGTACAACAGCAGGCGAGAGCCATTCTGACTTCACAACCCGGGTCCCACTAGAACACAAGGTGGCTATGAGGATTTCTTCTTAGGTCGTGGAGATCCCAATCAGGTTGAACGCTCCTGCTTCTGGAATGTTCTCCAGGAATCAGTACAACAGGGGTGATTTTAGGGGTGGAGAAAGTACGAGTGCCTTCAGGGGCCCAGGTCCGAGGGTCGGTCCAGCTGGCAGCAGTCGGCAGCCGTGGCCTGGAGCCCAACACCTGTGCTGGGCGGAGGCGAGCAACGCCCGCACAGGTGGATCTGCCCAAGCACATTTAGTAATAGCCATGACTCGCTGGGAACTTTCCCTGGGTCACGACAGGGGCAAATTTGGGAAGTGGATGAAAACACTGTAAAGGGCTGCACGGGTACCAGGTAAGAGGTCAAGGTGCCAGGAAACCACCCGCGGGTCATCCTCACGCCAGGTCTCCCTGGACTGGCCACCCCCCACCTGGCTCCCTGAGTAGGGGCACCTGCTGTTTCCCTTCCCCAGCCTGACAACAGACAGCAGCTCTGGCCTTGGTTCTGTGCAGAACCCAGGCCCCTGTGTCTGACAGAGTATCAGTGCTCACCGCTTTTTGGTAAACACGACACAGCACACTCAGTAAGATCCTAGAATCTCAGGGTCCCGACCACTGAGACCGCTGGCCTGCAGCGCGCTCCACGTTCAGAAAGGGACAGCGGTCTCTCAAGTTATTGAAATAGATTCTTCCATTTTCTGTCATTCAACAGATGTGGACTGAGAACTTCACATGTGCTGGGCGCTGCCCGGGGCCCAAGGGGAATGAAGGCGAGAGCGAGCGAGCGAGGAGCGGGGGAGATGTCTGAGATCCAGCCACATCACACTCAACCCACCAGCAGCAGCCAGGAAGACACCCACTGCTTCCACACAGAGCCCCGAGCGCCCGGCCTGCAGGGGTCTGTGGGCACACAGTTCAGCCCCCTCCTCACAGCTGAGGCTTTACCACTCCTCATAACAGGGTGGCGTCTGGTGCGGCAGTGGAGACGCCACTCTGGACGCCCACATGCCGTGTCACGGTGCCTGGGGCAAGTCCAGGCTTCACCCCGAATTCCAGCTCCTGCTAAGTGATGGCTCACGCAGGAGTCACCGCCACGCACGTGGGGAAGCCTGGATGAGCTCCTGCCTCCTGGCTCAGCCCCGGCTGTTGCTGCGGGATTTGGGGCGTGACTCAGGGCTTGGGAGAACTCTCTGAAATAAGCAATATAAATCAATAGAAAATCTATCAATATTTTAAAAAGAGTAATGTCCACCTGTCTGGTTTCAAAACTGTTCTACTGGCAGGTGACAAGCACTTCATTAAGCGTCTGGAGCCATCCCGGCCTGCCTAGAGGGAAGTAAGCTCCTGTCCTTCAAGGCAGGGACTTTGGACAGGGCAGTGCCTGCAGCCAGAGCGCTGGGAGCTCGAGGGACGGGCGTCTCCCCAGCCCTGAGCCCGCGCTCTCTCCTGAATGGCTTCAGCTCTCTCTCTCTGGAGGCTGGTAGGCCGAGATGAAGGTGGCGCAGGGCTGGCCCCAGTCTCCCAGCTCCCAGTGCGCTGCCATCCTCGGCATCCTGGGCTCGTGGCAGCACCTTCCTGCTCTCTGCTCCAGGCGGCGCAGGGCTCTGGTGTCTGTGCACACGTCCCCTTTTTGTAAGGGCACCATTCATATCCATGAGGGGTCACTCGACTCCGTGGGACCCATCTCTCCTATCTGCAGTGGCCCTACGTCCAATAAGGTCGCAATGTGAGATTAGGACAACCAAAGTTGTCCAGATCAAGACGGAGGCACCTGTGGGAACCAGAACAAAAATGAACAAACAGCTCCGGGAGGTCCTGCGGGAAGGGTCCTCCCCGGCGACCCCCTGAGAGTGACTCACAGGCTGCACAGAGGCCCCCACGTCTGACAAAGTGTTTCTTCCGGGATGGCTACCCAGCATGCATCTGTTCCTTGCGCTCACACCACCCTGGCTATCCACCACATGGTCTGCTGTCTAAAAACCCCCGATGGATCCTCCCGGTGGAGCCTCTCCCGCCTCAGCCTCCTTGACAGTGCCTCAGTTTACCACGGCACGCACGCTCCCACGGCAGCACTCGGCTGTTTCTGGAGGGCCTCTCTCTCTCTCCTTTACTTGGGTTGACAGGACTTCAGCACATGGATGGGGAGGGGGCACAATCCGACTCAGAGTAGAGGGCCTTGGTGCTGGGACACGACCACAGGGCGGCCCCAACGCTGGCCCGGTAAGCGGTTCAGGGAGAGGGAGGAAGGCCCTGGTCACCCAGGGGACATTCATAACCCAGGCTGGCGTCCAGGGCCCCTCCCCAGCGGCCTGGGCACCTTGAGTGGGAGGAGTCCGGTCCGGGCAGCGCGGCGGGGCGTCTGTTAAGGGGTAAAAGAACACTGGCACCGTCGAGTCACTGCTGCGCTGCGCTGCAGCCTTCAGGACCACAGGAGCCTGTTCCCAGCGGAGGGTCAGTCCTGTGCACGCGGCTGCTTCGCGGCGTGTCGTGTTCTGGGCGCTCAGAATTTCGGAAGCCCGTGTGCGGTTTTTTCGCGATACGGATCTTCCAGGAACCTCTGGAAGGCCGCTGCGGACCCGGTGTAGACATGCAATTTGGTGGATGTGGCAAACATACAAAGGACGGGGAACCTGCTCCGAAATGTCCAGATCTGCCTTCCGGGAAGGCGCGCGGGCGCGGGCAGAGGGAGAGAGGTTCGAGCCCAGCCTGGTGCCCGCTGCGGGCCGTGGGCTCGCGCCCCCACCCCCGTCACCACGGCCCCCACGACCCCGCACGGCACAGGCTCCACGCTGCCGGCGCCTCCCTGGAAGCTGCCGCGGGGCGCGGGGTCCCCGGCACCCAGGCCCGCAGCGAGGCCGAGCCCCGCCGAGCCCCGCACACACCCTTGCCCTCCGCTCCCCTCCTCGCCGTCTCCAACCTCCGGGGCCTCATCCGATGAGACCCCCGCCTCCCCCGCCCGCAGCTTTGGCAGGGGACCCCGTGCTCGGCCGCGGGTCGGGCCGGGGCCAGGTGGGCTCGCGTGGACGCGGCCCTGGCCGCAGTTCCCCCGGCGCCAGGCTGGTTCCCGGCGGCACCGGCACTCCGGTATGGCGACGACCTCCTCTACAACGGCCCCTTCTCGCCGACCCTGATCTCCAAAGTGGCGCCGCACCGAGACGAACCAGGCCCGCCTCGCGACGGCCGGGGTCACGGGCGGGCCGCGACACCCACCTCACGGCCCCCCTCGGGGCCCGGCGTCGTCCTCGCCTTTCTCGGAAGGGCGGTCTCCGCCTCTCCTCAGCGCGGGAAGGCCGCCGCCCGCCCAGCGGTGCCGGCGCCCATTCCAGGCAGGCCCCGCCCCATGCTGGCCCCGTCGAGGCCCTCCGGGCGCCATTCCAGCCAGGCCCCGCCCCGCCGCCTTGGCCCCGCCCCACGCTGGCCCCGCCCCGCCGCCCTGGCCCCGCCCCACGCTGGCCCCGCCCCGCCGCCTTGGCCCCGCCCCATGCTGGCCCCGTCGCGGCCGCTGCCATTCCAGCCAGGCCCCGCCCCGCCGCCTTGGCCCCGCCCCATGATGGCCCCGCCCCGCCGCCTTGGCCCCGCCCCATGCTGGCCCTGTCGCGGCCGCTGCCATTCCAGCCAGGCCCTGCCCCCGCCGCCTTGGCCCCGTCCCCGCCCCCTTAGCCCCGCCCCCATGCTGGCCCCGTCGAGGCCCTCCGGGCGCCATTCCAGCCAGGCCCCGCCCCCACCGCTTTGGCCCCGCCCACTGCTGGTCCCGTCGCGGCCGCTCCCGGCGCCCATTCCAACTAGGCCCCGCCCCCGCCAAGGCCCCGCCCACTGCTGGTCCCGTCGCGGCCGCTCCCGGCGCCCATTCCAGGTAGGCCCCGCCCCGCCGCCCTAGCCCCGCCCCCGGCCCCGCCCCGGCCCCAGTGCGCGCTCGACTCGGCAGCCGGTGGACGCGGCGGCGGCGGCGGCGGCGGCGGCGCTGGCCTCGTTCTTTTGTGCTCTCGCGGCGGCGGCCTCGGCCCTCACCGGCGCATCCTCTCAGGCCGGTACCCGCGCGCTCTTCGTGACGGGCCATGTCGGCGGCGGGAGCGAGCGCCGGCGTGGAGGCGGGCTTCTCTAGCGAGGAGCTGCTGTCGCTCCGCTTCCCGCTGCACCGCGCCTGCCGCGATGGGGACCTGGCCGCGCTCTGCTCGCTGTTGCAGCAGACGCCGTGCGCCCACCTGGCCGCCGAGGACTCCTTCTACGGCTGGACGCCCGTGCACTGGGCCGCGCACTTCGGCAAGGTGGGCGCGGGCGCTTTAAGGCGCCATTTTCCGCAGCTTTCCTGCGGGGGTCAGGGAAGGCGGGGGGCGCGGGGCGTGCCGGGAGCGCGGGGCGGAAGTGGCCTGCGAGGCGCCGGCGCCCCGCGGAGCCCAGCGCGCATGTGCGGCGATGCGCACGGCCGGGGGGCGCGGGGCGGAAGCGGGGTCGGCGCCGTTGGCGCGGCCGCGGGGCGTAGCGCGCATGTGCGGCGGCGCGCGGGCCTCGTTTCAAACGGGGAGCGCTCCCGGGAGCCCGGCGCCGACTGGCTGGGGCCGCAGCTCGCGGAGCGGG
Organism: Sylvilagus floridanus; assembly: GCA_949820135.1. Lineage (NCBI taxonomy): Eukaryota > Metazoa > Chordata > Mammalia > Lagomorpha > Leporidae > Sylvilagus > Sylvilagus floridanus. The sequence continues at coordinate 131,432,327 of OX463230.1, read as the reverse complement.
CCCGCTCGCCGGGGCGTCGTCTCTGAGGCCCGGGGCCGAGACAGGCCGCCCGCCCTTGCCGTGCCCGCCGGGCTGGGCTCCGCCTTGTGGCCAGTGGACACTGCGTTTCTCACCGAGGAGGTGGACACGCAGAAGCCCCCGGTGTAGCACCCTCGGAAGGGTGGAAGGGTGGAAGGGTGGCGGGACTCGCAGCCCCCACCCCCAAGGTCTGCTGTTTGAAGGGGGGCGTCCATCCGGAGGGGCACTCCCCGGCTGACCGCACGCCCGGCCGCCCCCGCCGCCCTCCCGGGGAACGCGTGGGGCCCCCGCCGGCGTGTCCGCGCTGGCCAGGGCTGTGTGTAGACAACTCGGGGTGGCCCTGTGCTCGCCTCGGGTCTCGCGGTGGGAACCCCCCACGGTGGTGCGGCCGTGGTCTCGCGGTCAAGTCGGGCAGTGGCAGCGCGCGGGTCAGCCCGCCCCGCGGTGCACGGCGTGCGCCAGGGTGACCGTGCCAGGGACCCCGTGCGCCAGGGTGACCGTGCCAGGGACCCCGTGCGCCAGGGTGACCGTGCCAGGGACCCCGTGCGCCAGGGTGACCGTGCCAGGGACCCCGTGCGCCAGGGTGACCGTGCCAGGGACCCCGTGCGCCAGGGTGACCGTGCCAGGGACCCCGTGCGCCAGGGTGACCGTGCCAGGGACCCCGTGCGCCAGGGTGACCGTGCCAGGGACGCCGTGCGCCAGGGTGACCGTGCCAGGGACCCCGTGCGCCAGGGGTGACAGGTGCAGGGGTGCCGGCGGTTGTGGCCGAGGGCGGTCCGGCCGCTGGACACCTCGCTGCTGCGCAGGAAGCTGGGCACTGGTGTCCGCCGTGTCCAGTGGCTCGCGCCCAGGCGTCCCGTTGACCCGAGACAGACTCCTTGTCGGAGCTGCACGGTGTGGGGGAGAGGGCCCTGGGCCGTGTGCCGTGGGGGGCTTACCCTCATGTCTGCGTGTTCTTGTCCCCCCCCCCCCCCCCCCCCCCGCTGCCTTCCAAGTTGGAGTGCCTGGTCCAGTTGGTGAGAGCCGGAGCCGCCCTCAACGTCTGCACTACGCGCTTCGCCCAGACCCCGGCCCACAGCGCGGCTTTCGGCGGACACCCCCAGTGCCTGGTCTGGCTGATCCAAGCGGGAGCCAACGTTAACAAACCAGTAAGCAGGTCCCCTGGGACTGTCGCACTTGGCCTTCTGTTTCTGGCGGTGATTACTCCCCGGCCCCATCTCCAGTGGCTGGCGGCTTTAACTAGCACTTGCTGTCGCTCCCGAGGGCAGGGCAGGGCGAGGGCGGGCTGGGGCGTGTGCCTCTGCGGTTCTCTGGAGAATGGCCGCTCTCAGTTTATAGAGCGCTTTCACCTGCTCCTGAATCACCCAGCCAGGCTCGCGGGTCCAAGGTCACAGCCAGCAGCCGAAGGCGTCTGGCGCGGAGCCCGGCTGCTTCTCCACGGACGAGTGTGGCTGCCCCGGAGCAGCCAGCTCCCCAGGGAGCCAGAGCCTCGCTGCAGGTGCCCTGGGCATGTTGTGGGCGGGCAGAGTGGCGTCTGGAGCACTGGTGGTGCGGAGGGAGTGCGGGAGGCGCCGTCCTGAGAAGTGTACCCTTGAGCCTGGTCTTGTGCGGACCTCAGTGGGCGCAGAGTCCAGGCCCACGGCGGCCCAGGCCGCACACTTGCACGGGGCAGCACGTGGTGGCTCTCATTTGAATATTTATTTATTGGAAAGAGAGGGGGAGAGAGCAGCTGGTTCATTCCCCAGGTGGCCGGCAGGGGCCCAGGCGCCTCGTTCACTGCCCACTGCTTCTCCCAGGCCGTTCGCGGGGAGCTGGGTAGGAAGTGGAGCCGCCCCGCCCGAGTGGGGTGCTGGTGTGGCGGGGTGGTGGCTTTGCCTGCCACGCCACGGCGGTAGCCCCACTGCTGTTTCTCGTATGTGAGGGCTTCTTTCTCTCTTTCTTTGAGAGGGAGAGAGAGGTCTTCCGTTGCCAGTTCACTCCTGGGTGGCTGCAGTGGCTGGGGTTGGGCAGCAGCCAGGGATCTGGAACTGGCAGGGCCCACCCGCTGTGTGTTCAGCACGGCTGTTTAGGCGTGAACGTGAACCTGCCAGGCGCGCGCTGTCACCTGAGTGAGCCAGGTCGTCGGTGACCTGGCTCTGCAGACGAGCTGTCCGCGGGTCGCAGCCGTGCTTCTGCTGCTGGACTGGAACTTGGGGCGACGTGGGCTGGCCGAGCTCCCCCACCGCTCCATCTCCACACGCGTGCCTGCCTGCCCGTGTGCATGTGGAGCCTTGCCACGGGACGCCCATGCTTGCTGGCCGTCCGCTGTCTGTCCACCCCCGACCCGCTCCCAGGAGAAGGGGCGCTGCGGGCGGGGGGCAGGCTCTGGCCGATGGCTGTCGCCTTGCCAGTGAGGGCTTGCTTAGCAGTATTCATGCGGAGTGCCGTGTTCATCAAGCAGCATCTGATTCTAAGAAATTGTCTGCGGCTGCTCAGACGACCCTTCCCAGCAGTCGCGGGTTCTCGGCGGCACAGGGGCCTGGGGCTCCAGCCCCTCGCGTGTTGGAAATACCTAAGTGGGGTGGCACTGTTGGCCCTGTCGTGGGACCTCTCGCGATGGGCACCCCGCGACCTTGGCGGTCTCAGTGGCCCTTTTCTCAGCTCCCCACATGCTGGTGACCCCGGAGGCGACGGCTTTTCTGTCCCGCGTGGACTTGGCAGCGCCCGGATCTGGGCCTTTCTCGCTCTTCGCCGTCCGGGACGTCTCCTTTCTTGGGACTCGGTGTGTCTGACAGGTAGCCTGTTGGCCATTGGGCTCCTTGCTTGCCAGTTCCCGCAGGGTGTCCGGCATCTTTGAGGTGGGCCCGAGATGCCTGAGCGCCGATGTGCTGTCTCGCCTCGACTGTCCAGGCTGGGTGAGCGTTCGCCATCTGTCTTCAGGAGCCCGCTGGAATTCTGCTGCCACTGGACGCTGCTTTATGGACATCAAGAGCCGCTTTCCTGCGCTGCCTGGGCTGTGCCCCGGCCCCGCCGGCGCTCGGGCGGCCTGCTGCGGGCGCAGTGTGTGCGGCCCGTGTGGCCTGCTCTGTCCTCATCTGTCAGCCCCCACCGTCGTTCTGTAGCATGGGGAAACCCAGAAAGTTCGGGGGGAGAGTTAGAAGAGGAGCGTGTTCCACGCAAGACTGTTGAAGCCCACGTGCACTGTCATCTGTGTTTTGACGAGCTTCCTGAATCTCTCGTGGAACAACAGACCCTTGTGGCTTCGTCTTGTCCCAGGACAGACAGCTTTAAAGGCCCTTTGTGTTGAGCGTTTCTTGTGCACTCAGTGGTGGGGCTCGTGTCCCTGAGTCCCTGCCGTGAGGTGAGCCCAGGCCCTGTGGGGCGGCCGCCCTGTGCCACGCCCGGCGTGCCTCGCGGATCTCAGGAGCTGGTGAAGGAGGCCAGGCGTGTCCAGTGTCTGGTCAGCCACAGGCCGCCTTGCTGCTGGCAGAGAGCCCGGTGTCTAGGACAAGTGTGTCCCGTGTACCTGTGCGTCATCTCGGGGGTCTGCCTCTCTGGCTCCTCTTGTGGAGTAGCAGCTGTAGTTTTACTGCCCGTATTTGTGTAATTTTGACTTGTGCTTATTAAGTAGCACTTCTTCCTTTTTGGGAGAATGGGGCTAGGTTTTTGCTTTGGAAGAGAAAAAAAAAAAACACTGAGTTTGCTAGCTAGATCCGTGGATGGCCACGCGGTTTTCTGTGTTTCTCCCTTTTCTGTCGGGCGCTTGGTCTCAACTGTTCGGACCTCGGGTCCAGGCGCACGGGGAGGAGTCCGCGCTCGCCTTTCGGGCACAGTCGCTGTACTCCATCCCTTTGTCGCGCGGTTGTGGCGGTGACGGCACTGCTCGGCCTCAGAATTGCCCAGGCGCACGGTCTGCGGTCAGGTTTCCTCACGCAGACGGCCCCTCCTGGTGCTTGTGTCTTTGACCCTTCCTCGTTGACCTACAGCCTGTGGAAGCTGCATGTCTGGGATGCCGTGCGCGGGTTCCCCGTCCGAGGTGACCGTGAGGCCCGGGCTCCCCAGCCTGTCGCAGGACTTGCTGTTTGGCCCTGGTGTTCCTCTAACCGTCCCTGAATGTGGGCTCAGTTCAAGTTCAGGCATTGAAGCTGGCCTGACCTGGCCTGTGGTGGACCCCGAGGAGCGGGGAGAGGAGAGTGGAACTGGTAGGTCCTTTTCTTGGCTCTGGTTACTATTTTAATGTCCTTTTTTTTTTTTTAAATGATGCACTTTTGCCAAGATCCACAACCAAGTGCTTTGTTCAGCACCGCTGAGGCTTGGGCTGTCACCCCGGCAGCTGCAGGAGTTCAGGGCTGTCCCTCACCTGTGTGCTCGCAGCTCTGCGCCATGCCGCGGGGCGCGGCCTCCTGCCTGTGCGTGGCGTGGGCGGGTCTCAGTCTGGCTCTGCTCTTGTGTTCCAGGACTGTGAGGGCGAGACTCCCATTCACAAGGCGGCTCGCTCCGGGAGCCTGGACTGCATCAGCGCCCTGGTGGCCAGCGGGGCTCGTGTCGAGTAAGTGTCTCCAGGCGCCCCTCCCGCCGTGGGGGTGGTCCGGGGGGCCTGTCGAAGGGCAGAATTGAGAGCCAGCACAATTCCCGGAGCCTCAGCATTTCCCCGCTAGATCGTTGTGTGAATGAAGCCGCGTGGATGATGACCTGGAGCAGAAGCGGGCTCCTGGGACGCCGGGACTCTAGAGCGGGTTCACAAAGTAGATCTGGAGCCCGGCACCGCTGCCTGCCGCTAACTGCGTCTCCCAGGGCAAGTCTTGAGACCTTTCCTTGCTGAGTTCCAGTCGGGAAACCAGGGGCTCCAGGGGCTTGGGTTCAGAATGCTGGCCAGGCCTCTCGGGTTCACAGCATTCGTAGACACTTGGCTTTCCTGGTGTTCATTCCCTCCCATTAGCAGGCCCGGAACGCGGGCGTTAAAGCCCGGAGGTGGCGCTGCCTCCCGGCCTGTCTCTTGGCATCCCCCAGCCAGCTCACTTGGTCGGACACAGCGGCTCAGTGTTGACACGGTAGCTCAGAAACGGGCTCTTGTACGCAGCACCCTTAGCTAGCGTAGCGTGTGCTTATGTACTCCAGGTGTTCCATTCACTGTGTTAACGTTCTCTTGAAGATTCACACTGAGACGTTTCTCCGCAGCTGGCAGCATTAACACGTGGATGCGGCTGTCACCTTACATGTTGTGTAAGCTGTAGAGCCGTGATAACCAGCGACTGATGACTCGACCCTAAAGTCGCAGATGATTCGTAGACGTTCATTGTGAACCCCTTGATTCTAATTGGGAATGTGAAAATCGGGGGCTTTGGGAGAAATGAAACCCACCAGACTAACTTAGTTTAACCCTTTGGTTTCCATTTCGTCGTTTTGACGCTTAAATACTGACACGATGCTAAGGCTGCGGAGCGGCCAGCGGCTGCCGGTGGTCCCTGCGCCACCGCCGAGCGTGAGGTGAGCTGTTCACTGGGCTCAGCCCCGCTGCTCGCTGCTGCTCGGTAGGGAGTTGGGGTGTAACTGGCCGTGTTAACTCTTACATTGCAGGGACCCTTGTGACTCCGTATGTAGTTATGCCTGAAGGTAATGTAAAGCAGTTGCTAATATGGACATTGATGATCCAGTTGTAAACTTGGAGGAGATTCTCAATGAGTTGCTTTAAAGCAAAGTTATAGAGATGCTGGGTTTATTTTTCCAGCTATATTCAGATTAACATTCACATCTTTAATTGCTTTAACAGAAGGTTTGATTTTAAAATAATCGTATATAACATTGCTTGTCATGTATTAAAATAATGGCTAATTAGAAGTTGAACTTTTAGAACTTACTTTTCTAAACAATAATCAATCCTGAAGATTTTGTTAAGGATATTGGTTCTCATTTTAAGGAGTAGCTTAAACTTTTGTGCCAATAGACATCTAACACTGTACACTGTGTTCTCGGGTTTTTTGTGTTTTTTAAGGAGATATCTTTTTAAAAAATGAGAGTCTTTTATTTATCATTCTGTCCTTGGTTCCAGGAGCCTGTGTGTCTCTCCCAGCAGGTGTGGCTGAGCGTGGCCTCTGGGCCGGGCGGTTTCCTTCTCAGTATCAGCCGCCCTCGGACCCGCACTGTGCTGACCTCCCTGGACAGAGCGGCCAGATTTTTTTTAGAAGTACTTGGCCGACTACGTAGCTAAAAGCAGTTCTTAAGATGACACGTCTTTGGCCTGGAGCTAGAACACCAGTGATCACTGCAGAATGCTGCTGTTTTGTGTGTTTATTTGCATTTAACATCTAGATAAGATGTCTGCTTTGCCAGTGAGCGGGAGCGAAGCTGTCATTGCTTCCACAGCGCCCCCGTGTGGTCGGCCAGCACGTGACAGTCTGGTCCCCTCCAGCGTGCTCGGGTCTTTGTGGCTGCCCTGTGACGCACCTGTCCCGGCAGGCGACGGGCCTTTTCCGTTTCCAAGACCAAAGGGGGACAGTTAACTTTCTTACTAGAAGTTACTTTTTTCCAGTTCGAAAGGAACCAGGTTCTCAATTTGTTACGTCACATGCTGTACTATTTAGAAGACAATATACATTTTCCCTTTTCCTGTGAGTAGAGTAAAAGTTTCCTCATTATCAGTATTTTCAGATTAATGACGTTGCTCTAATTCCTACTTTGCCTTTCATATATCTGCTACGTGAAGTGGCCGCAGTCTGAAATTGTGCTCTCTTGGTCATCAGGTAGCTAATACTGGGGGCGAGTGTACTGAGTGTCTTGGGCTGGGACGGGCTGTCACAGGGCTCACTGTGGATGTAGGCGCGTCCGTGTGGCGTGACACATTGCGGCTGCCGTGCGCCCTAGTAAATTGTCTAGCACCACACGTGAGTATGTGAATGGACTTTCTTTTTCTTGTCTTACTTTAAATCCTTAGTTTTGGTGCCAAGTTTTCTTTTCCGTGCGAGGTTCTGTATTACTTGCCATTGTTCTAAGGATTGAGATTGGGGTGGTCGCAGCCCCATGTTTGTGTACTTTAAAGGATCTGTGGCCCGGTGAGTCGTTCTCGCGAGGCGCACTCAGTGCTGGTCACCCTGCCGCCGCGCGCAGGGCGGGGCCTTCCCACTGCAGCCGGTGCTGGCATGCCGCGTGGGACTCTGGGTCGCAGCGGGAGCGTCTGCCTCGCTTGCCTGTGGACAGCCTGCGGTGAAGTCTCGGCGTGAGTTTTGGGAAAACGCCTGAAGACTGGTGATGGGTGGCTGCAGATGACAGACCCACCCACCGCTCGTGTGGAGCCGAGAATTGACTCTTGTAGTCTTGGCTCAGATGGGTTTTGGCTGCTGCTTTGCTTTTTGAGAGAGAAAGTGGGAAGCGCTTCCCTGTGCTTGTCCCCGGGCCCCGAGTGCAGACGGAAGGACTTAGCTGGTTGCGGTGGGACTGGCGTGACTGGCGTCTCAGATCTGCCCGTCCACGGTGGACCTGGCAGAGGCCAGCGTCAGCAGCGGGGTCTGTGCCTTTCTGGTTTCTTCAGAAGCCGTTGGCTCGTGGTAACCAGGTCGCCCCGGGCTGTGTGTGTTTTAACTTCGTTGGATCCCAGGAGAAACTTGACCATGACTGGCGACTGGGTAGCTGGAAGAGACCTGTGTGGCCTTCCGTCAGCGAGTTCAGGGTCTCTGGTTTACCCTTTCCTTCCTGGTGGAGAAAGCAGGCCCGGCCGGCTGCCGTGCGCCGCTCACGGTCGTGGGTGCTGCGGGCAGTGTGAGGTGGGGTTGCTTTAGGGTCGGGCCTGAGGGGCTGGACGTGGCAGCCCACCTCTGCCCGCGGCACGGGAGGTATGTGTTCCCCGAGTGGCAGAAACCGTTCGCCACTGCCCTTGGCAGAATGGGACCCAGACTTAACTTTTGGAACCCTGTGGTCACTTGTGTGTCCACTCCTGCCCGTCGGGGTGGTCGTCCAGCTGCCCTGAACCCTGGCCGTCCTCCGAGCAGGCTGCACGGGCCGCGCTTCCTCCGGAAGTAACAGTTCCCGAGCGAGGACGCGGTTAGAATTCAGTCGTTTTCATAAGCCTTAAATGATGTATGTGTAAGAGGTGTTTAACCACTGCCTTAGTAGATACTGCTGTCGGTGGTTTCTAAATCCAGACGTGTTTTTCCCGTGCTGAGTCGTAATGGGAGCGCGTGAAGTACTGATCGAACTCCAGGTGTGATGCTCTTGGATTTTAATGTACACAAACATAATTGTGATTTACTTGCAAGGTGAAACTCCTCAGCGGCGTTGGGATTGAAATGAAAACTTGGCACCAAATCAATTCAGGTAGAAACTTTAAAAAAAAAATAGCTTCTTCGTATATTTAAACTAGAGAATATATTTAAGAAAGTCTTTCTAATTCTGAGATTTTGGATACCAAAGGGTTAAAAATACACATGTCTTTCTTTTTTGAAGATGTTTCAGATGTTTGCTTATGTTCTGTCTGTACAAATGGACGTTTGGTGATGTTTTTATCTTTTTTTTTAATGATACCATGTATTTGCTTATTCCCATCTAGGAATAGTTACTAATGTATTTGAGATACAGCATACCAAATTTTAAAGTAACCAGAATCGTGAGTTGATGGTTTTTAGTCCGTACTGTTAAACTTGTTGAAATATTGCCCTATTGAAATTGGCTTCATGCTGAGATCACGGGAGATAATTTAAAGGGCAGTGTTTTCCAGCCGTCGCTGCCTGGTCGGGCACAGTACCTGTGCTTCTGCACCTTGTATGTGTATATGTATTTTTAATCCAAATGTTGCCTGCAAATATGTGATCCCTTATTATTTAAGTTTCCTGTGTATGAACCATTGCCCGTTTTAAATCACACAGAAGATTCTGAATCTGTAAAAACCACACATGTCAATGTCTTACAGCTACGTAATTCGAATTGACTTGATTTTTTCAAGTAACCCTAGCAAGGGGGAGCATTCCATATAGAAACCGCTGAAACTGCCACAGGTGCTTCTCCGAACCTTACGGTTGTGGCACTGAATGTTCAGTATCGCTTCCTTTCTGCACACAAGGCATACTGTTGAGGTATTTGTTGCGGTGATTGGTTTTAATGCTAATCTAGGAATTCAGATATAGATTCTTTAGATTGCATGCTTTGCTTACCTAATCTATGATACCTACCTTTTTATCTGTAAACTAACAATAGCTAAGTTGAGACCAGAATTTTAACAGAAATATTTATATAAAAATTGTGTTCTTTTTTATTGTCACATGGCATTAACGTGACAGCTTCAATTCCAAAACCTTGGCATTGCAGGAGTTTCCTGATCTGTGGTTTTACAAAATTGAAAAGATTTTTTTAAAAAATCGCCAGAACAAAACCAACCAAAACTCTGTATGAGAACGGCTTCTGTGTTGTGGCACTGTAAGTGGAACCGGCAGGCTGTCGGTGTGGAGAGGAGTTGTGTCCGAAACCCCGGGTGGAGGGAGTTACACTGTGTCCTCTCCGGACACGGGCTGGCAGTGCAGCGCTGCTGCGTTGTGCTCCGCCCACCTGTGGTCACTGCCAGTTACTCAGCAGAACGTCTCGTCCATGGCGCAGCTTAGCCTGGGGCGTCCTGTGTTCTGGTGCTGTGGTTTGGAGAGAACCTTAGGAAGCCCGGGGAGAGCGCGGGTGGCCTGCCTGCCCAGTGCCCCACTGCTCTGCCCACTCCTGGTGGGTGCGCGGGAGCCAGAACTTAGGTGCAGAGAAGCACAGTCGTCATGGTTCCCTAATAACGTGCAGCCAGTTTGGTTCAGTGGTCTGGAGCCAGTTCCGGGTGGCCGTCAGGAGCTGCCCGCGGTCGGCAGCCGTCATGCTGGGGCTGCGCCAGTGTGTGCAGGGCGTGCGTCCTGCCGGGGCGCTCTGCTCTGTGTAAAGACGGAGTCTGAAGCCACCATGGACGCTCGGCGTACCTCCTAGTTTTCTCTCTCTTTTCAAGTTTTATTTGTTTATTTGACAGAGTTACAGAGAAAGATCTTTCCATCCACTGGTTCACTCCCCAAATGGCGACAAGGACCAGGGCTGGGCCAGGCCAAAGCCAAGAGCCAGGATCTTCTTCCTGGTCTCCCATGTGGGTGCGGGGGTCCAGGGACTTGGACCTCTGCTGCTGCTGCCTTCCCAGGCACATTAGCAGGGAGCTGGACCAGGAGTGGAGCAGGCAGTACTCCAGCCAGTAGCCATATGGGATGCTGCCGCTTCCGGTGGCTGCTTAACCTGCTGCGCCACAGTGCCGGCCCCTCGGGGTTTCTGTGTTTGTTTCAATAGAAAGAGATGTTCCCTCTGCTAATTCACTCCCCACATGGATGCAGCTGCCAGGGATGGGCCAGACTGAAGCCGGGAGCCAGGAGCTTCTTCCGGGTCTCCCACGTGAGTACCGGGGCCCAAGCACTTGGGCCATCTTCTGCTGCTTTCCCAGGCAGATCCACAGGGAGCTGGATCAGAAGTGGGGCAGCTGAGACTCCAGCTGTCAGCCTTATGGGATTCTGGTCTGCAGATGGGGGCTTAACCCACTGTGCCACAGTGTCTTTCCCTCAGATTAGTTTTAAAGTTTCTTCCTCCACTTTAAGTCTCCCTTTGGGACAGCATCAGTACTGCCTTGTAGGTTAGCTTCATTCCTCGTCTCGGCTGAGGCCGCCGGGAGTGGCTGCAGTGTTTCTGCCTGGTCACTCAGGACTCTCAGTGAATGGGGACGAAGGGTAAGCCGGTGCCAAGTCCGAGACGCCCGTGGGAAGTAGCACAGACCTCCCCCTCGGTGTTCCGTGTGCCCAGCCCACTGCGTTGCAGGAAAATAAAGCAGGAACACTACCTGCATAGTTGCAGTCAAAAGTTTGGTATGTTTTAACCAGGGTTGCTAGTTCAGCCATTGAAACTCCACAGTTGAAGTGTCGCTTAACAGCAAGGCACGCACGGCTGAGAACGATGTCAAGATGGAAGCACACAACGCCGTCCTGGCGAGGAGCTCCGGCTGCCCACGCGCACCCTGGACGCCAGAGGGGCTGCTGAAGGCCGCTGCACGTGTCTGTATGTAAGCTTAGGGTGGGCTGCTGACCTGAATAGCGCTTCAGACCACCAGATGTTCTCAGGAGAGCCACAGCAAGAGGGGTGGCTGCCCCACCGCCTGTGCCGTGTGGCCGGCCGTGGGTTTTCCAACTGTGATAGTTGGACAGAAATCAGACTATTTCATGACCTATAAAATCGTATGAAATCCAGGTTTCAGTGACCCTAAGCAGAGGGGTTTTTTGCTTGTTTGTTTTACTGAGAGCGCGAGCGAGTGAGCGAGCACACATTCCTCTGGCTGGGGCACTCCCCGAATGTCCGCAGCAGCCTGGCTGGGCTGAGGCAGGCCCAGGAGCAGGAGCTCCGTGGAGGTCTGCGTGGGGGTGGGTTCCCAGTCGTCTGAGTCACCACTGCTGCCTCCCAGGGTCTGTGGTGATGGGAGGTGGAGTTGGGCTGGGCCAGAGCGGAGTGCACGACTCAGGAGGCCTGGCCGCCAGGCCAACCCCACCCCCCAGAAGTGGAGGCTCATGGGAACCTGCCAAGTCAGGGTGTGAGGCCACCCTGGGGACCGTAGCACTGCACACGGGGGGGGGGGGGAGTGTGAGCAGAGGACACGGCGTGGAGAGGAGGTGATGGTGCAGATGAGTAGGACGGGGTGGGTGTGGTGGTGGCTGTGTGCCGGCGTCCGGTGTGAACAGGGCTGCAGCCCAGGGTCAGCAAGGATGCTGTCAGCTTGGCCTCAGAGCCCTCCCGTTCCTGGTGACGCGGCACAGGGTAGGACCAGACCTCGGGTGGGGTGCTGGACGCAGAGAGAGGACACTTCCTGACTGCTGTGCAGACGGGGCCCCTAGACCTGCAGCAGAACCAGTATCTCAGACTGGCCCCTCGTGTCACTCCTGGTCCACCCTCTGCCATCAGACCGGTACTGCTTCCAGAATGTTCTGGTCTCCCTTTCAAGCTTGCCTGAGAAGCCAAGGGAAGTTCTGTTTTCCTGGGGTGGACCTGCCTGGCCAGCTCGCTTCAGATAGAGCTAATGTAGCTCTGGTGGGCTGATATCTTAAGAGCTCTTTTTGGTAGAAAGGCTAAGTTTTGAACATAGTACCTAAAACTACCTGGGAATGTGGTTGGCTCCAATGCTGCTACTTTGGTGGGGAGCAGGCGCAGCAGGGAGACCTTGAGGGTTATCTGGGGGGGGGGGGGGGGGGCAGTACAGCAGGGAGACCTTGAGGGTTACCTGAGTGGAGGGGGGGGGCAGTACAGCAGGGAGACCTTGAGGGTTACCTGAGTGGGGGGGGGCAGTACAGCAGGGAGACCTTGAGGGTTACCTGAGTGGAGGGGGGGGCAGTACAGCAGGGAGACCTTGAGGGTTATCTGGGGGGGGGGGGCAGTACAGCAGGGAGACCTTGAGGGTTACCTGGGTGGAGGAGCACGCTCCCGCCAGGGCACTTAGAGTCCTTGGCTGGCACCTGAGTTTCCTTCGGTGAACTGGCACTTGTGGCCACCCAGGCCTTTTGAAACGTGTGCCCGCCACTGTTTACCTCTGAGTGCCTAAGAGCAGCCTTCACCAGTGCTGTTGTTGGGTCGGTGCCTTGGTTTGCCCGACAGGTCTGATTCCGGAGCGTGAGTCCAGGCTTCCCCAGGGAGTTGGGTCGGTGACTTTGCATGTGTGTTGGGTCAGCTTCCCGTCTGGCACCCTGCTCTTCACAGAGCGAGGGTCCTGATGGGCTGTTTTCCTTTGTGCCCCTTCAGAAAATGAAACCCCGGATCCCTCACGACGTCCCCCAGCCGTGCACCGTGTCCTGGGTGTGCTGTGTCTCCCTAGCGAGTTGACCTTATTTTGGACACGTGTGACACGTTCATGCCCACACTGTGGAGCTGCCTTTTCATGTGGTTCCTGTATCATGATAAGCGCATCTTGACCTGCGGGGCTGCTGTTCATCAGAACACAGCCATGCAGTCTCCTGACAAATGAGAGTCAGTTTTGGTCACTAACAGCCCCGTGTGTCTAAGATTTCATTGGTTTCTGGGATTCTCAAGTTATGTTTCTTCGGTGCCTGTCGAACTGAGTTTGGACGTTGTCCAGCTGAGGAGCGTTTCTTTGTCTCACGCTTCAGAAGCCGGAGACCTGTGTTGCGGGTGTCCAGAGCGTGCGGGCTTCACGGGTGCTGTGGCAGGCAGGAGGATGGAGCTGTGCCTGTCCACAGATCCACAGCCTTCCTCCGGTAGAAGACGGGGCCCGTGTCTCTGCTCGGCCTCTTGTGTTTCTCTGTTGACATAGCCCCAAGGACCGCAGCTCGGGGCCTGGGTTAGCTGTCTCCCTGGCACGGAACAGGCCCGCGGCTGGGGCGGCTGTGGGCGCTCTTTTGCACATCTCTTCCACGGTGTGCGTTCTTCCAGGGACTTCAGCTAGGAGTAGCTTTGTTCCTCACTTGTGCCCTGAGTGAGGTTTGCAAGGTCAGCGATTGTTCTGTGTCTGGATATGTCACTGAGATCCTGGAGAGAGGGCGGAGTCTGTGTCAGTGCTGTGGCCAGGCGGGCGGTTCTCCGGACTGGGGGGAGCCTCGTGCATCCCCAGGCCTAGCTGGAGAGGCTTTTCCCTTGTGCTGGGGGGTGCTCCTCCCAGAGCAGAACAGGGCGCTCGGCCTGTGCGGTCCGCAGTGTGGTGGCCGCCGGAGCCGGCCTCGGGGGTCCTTCCACTTACAGTGTCACGAGTCGCCGTAAGCGCTGGTGGCTGGTGAGCCGCCACTTCCTGTTCTTTAGGAAGCCAGTTAAAGAATGCCATGGACAATGCCAGTACGTGTTTGTTTGTTATGATTTTACTCGAACTGAAAGAGCGGGTTATCACAATTAAGTGCAGATCGTGGAGAATTTAGTGGCAGTTGAGTCTGAAGTTAGCCTAAATCCAGATCCTTCAGACGAACAGTAAGCATTATTTTGAGATGTTAAATAGGAAGATGGCTTTTTTTAAAGTTTAGCATATTGATTTTTTTAATTACTGCCTCCCCAATCTTGCTGAGAAATGAAATGTACGTGAGAGGAGTTAGTTACGGGCGAGGGACCACGTCCCGAAAGCAGCCTTGCTGTGCCCGCCTCCTGTCGCCCTCAGCTAGCTAGTCAGCCGAGCAGGAGCGGAGCGGGCGCTGCGCCGGCTGTGACTCGCTGTGTTTGTGTCGCGCAGCCTGAGAAATGCCAGTGGCCTGACGGCAGCGGACATTGCTCAGACGCAGGGCTTCGAGGAGTGCGCCCGGTTTCTCCTGAGCCTGCAGAGCCGTCACCTGAGCCGCTTCTGCCAGGACGGCCCCTTGAATGGGGGCCGTCAGGAGGGGCTTCCTCCCCACGCTGGCGGGGGAGCATGCCGGAAGAGGTGCTTGCAAGACCCGGACCCTGTGGGAGCCAAGAAAGCCAGGGCGGAAGGTGAGCGCCCGGCGGGTGTGCGGCGCGGGGCCCTCTAACCGTTTTCTTCTCAGGGGTGAACTTCACGCCAGGTCACCAGTTTGGCCTGGAGGAGTCTGGTGCGGGCCTGGATTGCCTCTTAAACAGAGGGGGAGCGTGGACAGCTGCGGTGTCGCCGTGCGTAACCCACGTTTACCTGCCACGGATTAGAAGCATTTTCACTCACTGTATTCGGCTGAACTTTATTAAAAACGTCTGCCCCTGTGCCTGGTTTTGTTTGTCTCTGCGAATGTCACAGAATTTTGAGTGCTCTGGTGGTAAAGCATTTCCAGCTGGTCTCTGTGCCCCAGGCAGGTGTGTCTACATCCATAGCAAGGTCCAGGTACATTTGATGGAGCAGGTTTATACCTCTAAGGTTTTTCTTTTAAGATTTTATTTATTTGAGAGGCAAAATTGCAGACAGAGCTTCCAGGTCTTCCATCTGCTGGTCCACTCCCCAAATGGCCGCAGTGGCCAGAGCTGGGCCGATCAGGAGCTTCTTCCGGGGCTCCTGCATGGACACGAGCCAGCTCCCATATGGGGAGGGATGTCACAGGTGGAGGCTTAGCCCCTGCACCACGGCGCCAGCCCCGTCACTTGACCCCTTTCCTTCTCAGGACAGCTGTGGAGTTTGCACGTAAGAAAGTTAGCTGGTCACTCCAGTCACGAGAGCTGCTTATGCCAAGGAGGAAATTGTTTCCGTCTGCTGACAGTGTGTGCACACACTGGTCGCTGGGACAGCCCTGCCGAGAGTCAGCTGCAAGGTGTGCCCTCAGCGTTCAGAAACACAGCTCGAGTGTAGCCGAGTTTGTCACTTGAAGATGTGGAGGGGTCTGGGTTGAATATAAGCTGGACATGGGTCCACATTGCCTTCCGTGCACTGCTCGCCCCGCAAGCTCCACTCGAGTACACGTCCACACAGGACGCTGTTCCCCTGTGAAGCTAATACAGTGTCTCCTACCTGCTTCACAACTGTTTAAATCCTGGTACTTTCAAAGACCTGATGATTGGGTGACTTTTATATAGAAGTGAATTTATAACCTTAAATAATGATTGATTGAATTCAGGGTTTTCCTAAGTTGTGAGCGTAATCATTTCTAGAAAGATGCTATAGGGCCGGCGCTGTGACGTAAAAGTTAGAGCCACCGCCTGCAGTGCCGCCATCCCATGTGGGCACCGGCTGCTCCACTTCCGATCCACCTCTGCCATGGCCTGGGAAAGCAGTAGAGGATGGCCCAAGTCCTTGGGCCCCTGCACCCACATGGGAGACCCAGAGGAAGCTCCTGGCTCCTGGCTAAAGTTGGGCACAGCTCCAGCCGTTGCGGCTGTGGGAGTGAACCAGACGATGGAAGACCTCTCTCTCTGCCTCTCCTTCTCTCTCAAGTAAATAAATAAATCTTTAAGAAAAAAAGATGCCCTAAGGGGCTGGCACTGTGGCATAGAAGGTTAAGCCGCCGCCATGTGGGCACCTGTCCAGTTCCTCGCTGCTCCGCTCCCAACCCAGCTCCCTGCTAGCGCCCCTGGGAGAATAGCTGAAGATGCCCCCAGTACTTGGGCCTCTGCCCTCATGTAGGAGACCCAGAACAGGCTCCAGGCTCCTGGCTTTGGCCTAGCCCAGCCCCAGCCCCAGCGCCAGCCATTGGCAACCATTTGGGGAGTGAACCAGCAGGTGGAAGATTCAGTCACTTACTTGCTCTCCTCTTTCTAGAAATCTGCCTTTCAAATAAATAAAAATTTTTTTAAATGCCATGAAAGTCAGAAGCACGGCACGGGAGAGTGTGGGTTCTGGCAGAGCGCTCCTCAGGAGAGGTTCTGCCACGCACCGGCATGCACTGGGGTTTTTTCTAATACTTTAGGGTTGGCCTCATGCCTGAATTGTGTCAAGTGTGTTGATTTATGCGATAAATATGCTTTAAAAATTTGTGACTTTGCCGGCACCACGGCTCACTAGGCTAATCCTCCACCTTGCGGCTCCAGCACACCAGGTTCTAGTCCCGGTTGGGGCGCCGGATTCTGTCCCGGTTGCCCCTCTTCCAGGCCAGCTCTCTGCTGTGGCCCGGAGTGCAGTAGAGGATGGCCCAAGTGCTTGGGCCCTGCACCCCATGGGAGACCAGGAGAAGCACCTGGCTCCTGCCTTTGGATCAGTGCAGTGCACCAGCTGCGGTGGCCATTGGAGGGTGAACCAATGGCAAAGGAAGACTTTTCTCTCTATCTCTCACTGTCCACTCTGCCTGTCAAAAAAAAAAAAAAAAAGTGGCCGGCGCCGTGGCTCAACAGGCTAATCCTCCACCTTGCGGCGCCGGCACACCGGGTTCTAGTCCCGGTTGGGGCGCCGGATTCTGTCCCGGTTGCCCCTCTTCCAGGCCAGCTCTCTGCTGTGGCCCAGGAGTGCAGTGGAGGATGGCCCAAGTGCTTGGGCCCTGCACCCCATGGGAGACCAGGATAAGCACCTAGCACCTGGCTCCTGCCATCGGATGAGTGCGGTGCGCCGGCCACAGCGCGCAGGCCACGGCAGCCATTGGAGGGTGAACCAACGGCAAAGGAAGACCTTTCTCTCTGTCTCTCTCTCACTGTCCACTCTGCCTGTCAAAAAAAAAAAGTGTGACTTCCCCCTTATTGTTGATCAACCTTAAATCCTCTTTAGTGTTTTTGCAAAAGTGACAGTTCTTTTTTTGTTTTAAGATTTATTTATTTGAAAGTTAGAGGCAGACAGGCACAGATCCTCCATCCTCTGGTTCACTCTCCAAATGGTTGCAACGGCCGGGGCTGGGTCAGGCAGAAGCCTGGAGCCAGGAGCTTCTTCCAGGTCTCAAGTGGGTGACAGGGGCCCAGACTCTTGGGCCATCTTCTGCTGTCTGGCCGGCCCCGCCCAGGCCATTAGCGGGCAGCCGGGACTTGAACCCGCACCCAGATGGCTGCCAGAGCTGGCCCCGACACTTCACGTTCTAATCAGACTCAGAAACATGCCTGCGGAGTTATTGAGGTCAGTAGAACTGGTGGGTGCACCATTGCTTAGGCATCCTGCAGAGCTGCTCCGGGGACTGCTCGAGTTCCCGAAGCCTGCGTGCCAGCGCGGAGAGGCCCTGTAGGCTGCATGTCACGCTGGCCCAGCAGCTTCCCCCACTGCTCGTTCTCAGCCCTCGGCCCGGGGTACTGGCCTCGGGGAAGACGCTGGGGCCACGCCTTTCTGTTCAGTGACTGCAGACGTGGAGGGGTGAAGCGCCCTTCAAAGGCACCTGAGTAGTGGCGGGTGCCCTGACCATCAGAGCAGGACTCAGCCCGGACGTGCGCACTGCAAAGCTGGGCCCTGTGCCTTGCTGCTCTGCCGACATGGCCTTCGTCAGGGTTTGCTTTGACTTTGCAGGATCGCTTGCTGTAGTTTGTTCAGTCACTTTGTAATCTCTTGTTACTTGATTGGCTCTGTGAATCTGTGTGCCTCACTTCCTCTTGCTGGCCTTTGGTTCTCACACTGGAGTAAGTATTCAGTATTTCCCTTCCCCTCGTAACACACACACAGCACTTCTTGAAGTGACTTCATCTAAAACATTGGCCAGATTTCCAGTTGTCACTGGGGGGCTGCTGTTCTGTCTGTACAGGCTGTGTTACACGCCTCGTTAATAAAAGTCTACTTTGGCCCGCTATAATCTAAACTGCTTAGACTGGTCTCGCTGTGGAGGTCGTGTTCAAAAAGCAGTTACTAACAGCAGTCCTGCGGCTGGGCCGACGTCAGCAGGGGCGGCGGCCGGTGCCACCGATGCCCACAGGGTGTGGATCTGCACTGTCGACTCAACTCACACGACTCAGGTAGTTGGAGCCGAAGCCATTTTCCCTGGGAAAAGACGGATATGGAAGATGGCCACTGTGTTGCTGCTTGGAAGTGGCTGCCTGCCGTGACTGTGGCCGTGGTGCACGCCGGCCCCGTGGCTGTAGGCTGCGGCGGAAGCGGGGGACTTCGTGAGAAGTGTGTGCGGGTCATACTTGGCCCAGTGTGGGATTTTGTACAGAAAGCATCAGCTTTCCTGTTTGTCAGAGGGGCCGTGGGGAGGGGAGCCCGGGGCAGCAGCTGCACTGGCTGTGTGCAGGTCAGCTGAGGTCAGCTAGCGTCTTCAGGAGCAATTCCACCCCAGCGCGTCACAGTCATCAGGGTCCCGGCCAGAGGAGAATGGCAGTCCCCTCCGACCGCAGCATCAGGTCCAGCGTCGTTGCAGGGTGCTGGGGACAGGGTCACAGACTCTGTAGCCCCGTGTGTCTTCATCCCAGGAGGAGCTGCCCGGGGCAGGAGGGACAGGGAGCCGCAGGCGGACTGGGTTTGCAGTAAATCCCTTTCCCCCGGGGTGGGTTCAGACAGTAAGGCCTGTCGTGTCCCCGTGGGCCTTGGCAGGCTTGAAGACTGGCTCATCCGCCCCTTCTGCGGTGTGACTGTGAGTGACACGGGGCAGCAGTGCACAGCTGTTGCATTTTCTAGAACCGTGGCCAGGCAGGACATGCTTGTGGGTTGGCCTTTCCAGAGCCGTGTCTGATGTGCACTGGCACTGCTGGGTGGCAGAGCCGTCCCGTGTGCCCGCCCGCGTGGTTCTGCGCAGCCTGGAGGCTGCGTTCCTGTCTCGGCTCCCCTTCCCTGCTAACTGCAGAACCTCTGGATCCTCTTCCAGGACGCCCGGGGCCGTCCTCGGCACCTGCCTGCTCAGCCACGCTAACCCCTGCGTGGCTGAAACCTAGGCCCGGGCAGGAGTCCAGCCCCATCGAAGGTCACTTGTAGAACCTCTGAGGACAGTTGTAGCTATTGGCAGTCGGCTGAGGGGCCCTGTCTCCTGCTTCCTTGACGGGAACTCTGGTGCCGCCAGGGAAGGCCGACTGCTCCCTGACGCCGCCTCGCTGGGGGGGCTGTGGACGTGGTTCTGCCACGGGTGATCGAGCATCTCCTGCAGGGGTCGCAGCGACCAGATCCAGTGCGTGCCGGCTGGGCACAAGGTCAAGTACACCTGGGTGTTTTTCGTGAGCCCTGGACACTTACACGTGGTCTTGGCGGTTAGCCAGGCCTCTGCCCCTGTCCCCTGAGTCCTGTGGGATGGACCAAGGTGGCTCCCAGCACCCAGGCTGCTGTGACAGGTGCCCCAACGGCCATGAGGTCACTGCAGTGGCGCAGCAGCCCCCTGGTGAGTGAGACCTGTGTTTTTAGAGAAAGAGGTCACAGCATACACTGGCCCCTGAGGTCCAGGAAGGGGCTGGGGCGGGGGCAGGCGGACCACTGTCCTCACTGCTGAGGGCGCGGGAGGCCGGGCACATCCAGGCCACGGCTCGGGGTGAGGAGTCACTGCAGGTGACGTCCTCATTTGTCAAGGGGAAGGTGGGGAGAACGAGCCCTCCCAAGACCTAAGGGTGGAAGTCGGCAGGCAGGAGGCACCTGGCCGTCCGGAGACGACTGCGGGAGGAACTCCGCAGCGTGGTCTGGTCTGAGGAGGCGGGCTGGGCTTTAATCCGGTGTTCTGGGTCTTTAAGAGGCTAGTTGTAATTTCACGGCTCCGGCCTCTACTCGGGTTCCCAGGGGGCTGGGTCCGAGCCAGGAGCTGGGAACACGCTTCCTGCAGCCGCCGAGCGCCTCCGGGCTGTGGTGCTGAGCAGGACAGCAGGGGCTGGCCCGTGGTGGGGATGGGACACTACTGAGGTGAGACAGGCTGTTCACGAGTTTCCCACGTCGAAGAACTGGTGGCTGAGCCTGGAAAGCCTTGGGGCTTCGCCCTGCGTTGGTGAGAACAGGAGGTGCAGCAGCTCCTCCCCGTGGGAGTGGGTTCTGCTCAGTGTCCCCCCGCTCTCCTGCCCCCTAGTGGCTCTGCCCGGTGTCCCATCCACTGCTGGACGCCTGGCCAGGACAGCTCCGGCTGCCCTGCTGTCCACTTCTGGGTTGGGGAGTGGGCGTCGTGGACATGGGCGTGCTTGTAGGCCCTGGGCCAAGCAGCCCTGCTTCTCTGAGCCCTTGTCTCTGTGTGTGTGTTGCACCGTCACGTCATAGCTGTCCCGAGTTTGTTGTGTGGATCTTTCTTTTTTAAGTCAATTGGAGAGATTGTAGACACACTGGTTCACTTCCCAAGTGTGCCCAATGGCCAGGGCTGGGTCAAACAGAAGCCCAAGCACTGGAGCCATCCACTGCTTCCCCAGGCCATTAGCAGGGAGCTGGATCGGAAGTGGAGCAGCTGGGATTCAAACCAGCGAACATGCGCAATGCCGGCCTCACCCTCCACGCCGCAGCGCTGGCCTGTTTTGTGTGTTGATCTCAGGCGTGGGATTGCACACTGGCTGCCACTGACTCCGGGGACGCTAGCACCTGAATGCAAGGCAGACCCGGGCGTTGGCGTTGGAGATGCCGTGCAGGGCCCCGTGGCTGTGGAGGCAGGAGACCGGCCCTGCTGCTCCTCGGCTGGCCGCCTGGAGCCCCAGCCTGGCCTTGGCCTACTGGGTAAGGTGTCTCGTTCACCATGGCGGCCAGCCGGCGCTGGTGTGGTCTGGGGGCATGGGGAGGGGGGTGGGGCAGGCCATGGGTGCCTCTGTGCAGAGCACTCGCGTCTCAGGAACGCTTCTACCCGGGGCGGGGGTCTCCTGCCTTTTCCCAGCCACACGAATCCTGCAGCCCCGTTTCAGTCCACCCTCACAGAAACTGGGTTTCTCATTCTGGGTATTGGCATCTTTGGAGGATCATCCAGAACCAGTGCAGACAAATAACCGGTGTGCCTCTAAAATCAGAGCCAGTTAAAGCTGCCAAGTCCGCATCTCCCCGTGCTGAGACGTCTGTTGTGCTGAGTTGTCATCGTTGCATTACTTGGCCCAGAAATGGGCTGGTGGTGTCAGTGCCGGCATCCCATATGGGCACTGATTCACGTCTCGGCTGCACCGCATCCGATCCAGCTCTGCTGTGGCCTGGGAAAGCAGTAGAAGATGGCCAAGTGCTTGGCCTTGGAAGAAGCTCCTGGCTCCTGGCTTTAGTCTGGCCCAGCCGTGGCCATTGTGTTTGGGGAGTGAATCAGTGGATGAAAGATATACCCCCACCCCACCCTGTAACTCTGCCCTTCAGCTAAATTTTTTCTAAAAACAATAAAGATCTTTTTATTTTATTTATTTATTTTTTTGACAGGCATAGTGGATAGTGAGAGAGAGAGACAGAGAGAAAGGTCTTCCTTTGCCGTTGGTTCACCCTCCAATGGCTGCCGCGGTCGGCACGCTGCGGGGGGCGCACCGCGCTCATCCGATGGCAGGAGCCAGATGCCAGGTGCTTCTCCTGGTCTCCCATGGGGTGCAGGGCCCAAGCACCTGGGCCATCCTCCACTGCACTCCCGGGCCACAGCAGAGGGCTGGCCTGGAAGAGGGGCAACCGGGACAGAATCCGGCGCCCCGACCGGGACTAGAACCCAATGTGCCGGCGCCGCAAGGTGGAGGATTAGCCTGTTGAGCCACGGCGCCGGCCAATAAAGATCTTTTTTAAAATAACCAAAAACCAGCAATGCACACCAAGGCAGGTGAGGCAGCCCAGACCACGGGGGCCTCGGGCTGGGGACTGTGGCGCCAGCCACCTGCGGGTCACCTGGAGCAGACACAGGCAAAGCGTGCAAGGTGCACCAGGGACTTCCTGGCCCCTGTTGGTTTAAGAAAGCTGCTGTTGCCAAGGACGGAGGCCACGCACCGAGGCCAGGCTGCCTGAGGGGTGGAGGAGAGGAGGTGCGGGCGTGTAGGAACAGACGTGTGCAGCACCAGCGCCATGTCTGCCAGATCAGACTTGGCTCCTCCATTGTCAGCTCCCGGGAGCTGGGTCTGGTGCCAGCACGAGTTCCTGGTAACCTCAAGGTGCTTTTAATGGTTTTCACGTTATTTGAGAATTGTCTCGGTGTGAGGGCATTGCCAGGGGTTTGTGGGAAACTGGAGTTAAAGACAATTTTGATACCAACAACTGGTTGACGTCCACGCATAGCTCTTCCACAATGTACGTCATCCTTGAACTTTTTGAAAGTGCTGAATTTCAAAAAAAAAATTGCTCAGAGTTGTGCCCGGGTTAGCTAACTGTTTTTGCGTTGGGACTTTTGCCGCCCGGTAAATTCTGGAGCAGGCACCTGGGATTTCCTGACTTTGAGCTGCAAGGCGCCCTTCGGTGTGGGGAGCGGGTTCTCAGCGCATGCCGCGCTGGTGGCGCCGGGGGCCCAGGGCTGACGGGCAGGAGCGGCTCTTCCCGTGGGTCTAAGACGCTGTCTGTTTTCCACGCAGCTCCGGGCCTGGACTGCGCCATGCCGCTGGCGAACGGCGAGGCGGAAGACGAAGCGGACAGGATGCACGTTGACAGAGAGAGTGGCGCCCTAACAGGTGGGGGCGCACAGGTTCCTGCCCACAGCCACGCCGGCGCCGTGGCCCCGAAGGACATAGAGATATACACTGTGTCCGCCATGCAGACCCCGTGCCGGTGCCGCAGCCAGTACGCCCATTACTTCTGAGCCGGCGCGTCCCGGCGTGTGTAGACACCAGGAGGAGTGGCTGGGTGCTTGCTGTGGAGACGAACCGCACGCGCAGCCCTCCCTGGGTGCGAAGCTTTGGCCGTCCATGTGCCTTGTGTGGTTGTGATGAGGTTTTCTTTTTGCTTTTTTCTTTTTTTTCCTTTTTTTCTTTTTTTTTTTCTTTTTTTGATTTTCTGAGAAGTCGAGGAGCGCAGCTCCCCGTGTTCGGAGCCGGGAGCGTCGGCCCTGACACGTCTGGGCTGTGACTACTGCCAGGCAGAGTGGACAGGCATGTTTTCCAGATCTCAGGCTCCGCGTCTCCCAGCGTTCAGGGCGGTGAAAGCCCCGCCAGAGCCCAGGGACAAGGCGTCAGTGAGTTTCCCGGGCGTTTTCCTAGCTCGAGGATCGGCTCTTTAAAAGGCCCATTTCTTAAGCAGTTTGCTTATCCGTCTTCATGCTAGATTCTCCCCAGGAGAGGAAGGGTGCCCTGAAGCGCGTCTTCCGTCCAGCCGGGTGGGCCCCGTGCTCGGCTCTGCTCTGCCACTAATAAATGGGCGGCTGTCGTGGGGGCTGTGTGACCCCGGCCGAAGCTGGGCTGCAGGGCTCCGGCCTCACACGGGCGTTTCTGGGCTACCCGTAGCTCCGCCCCGGCCCCGTCACAGCAGTCACAGGGCCAGGCATCCGAGAGTTAGCTCTGAATCCTTCCCAAGGACCTCAGGGCTGTCCGTGTCTCCGGTGACGCCGCCGTCGTAGGATCATGCGTTCCTTAAGAACCCTGTTCAGGTGCTGCCCTTAGCCTGGGGGCGGGGCCGGAGCCCTCACCCCACTCAGCCCGAGCCCCGGTGATGGCACGTGCGCACCACCCTGATGGCAGGGTGGAGCAGCCCGGGGAGCGGCCGGCCGACTCTGGCGCAGTGGCAGTGGGCGCGGTGACTGCCGGGGTAGCACCCAGGAAGAGCCACCCCTCTGTCCTGGAGGAGGAACGTAGGGCGCTCCCTGGGGACAGCCAGTTCCATTTCTTCCCCTTTCCACTTTACGTTTGGCCCTTGAAGCACTTGTTCTAAAGTCTTGAATTTGGCCGGAGACCCGGTGGGGGCTGGGAGACGTGGGAGAGGGGTGGGGTGGTAGGGCGTGGTTAGGACGAGGCTGTGGGAGCTGGGCGCTGCCATGCCTGCCTCGTAGCACAGGATGGAGATAGGAGCCCGTGTCACCAAGCACCAGGTCGCTTTGTCCGCACCTCTGAGCCTGCGCAGTTGCGGGACACGGGCAGGCTGTCCCGCTGCCCAGAGGCCCAGAGGCTTGGGGCTGGCCTCGTCCCCCGTAGCCGTCTCCCTCCTCCGGGCTGTGTGTGCGCGCACAGGTTAGCCCGTCCGCATTTCCCCACAACACGCGTGGCTTTTGAAGGTAAACTGAGAAGGAAAGTGGCTGTCCAGGTCCCTGGGATGGCCGGGCTCGGGAGACGCCCCAGCGGACTGCGCGGGAGTCCCCGCGGAGAACGCGTCCCCTTCCTGCCCCATCGTGAGGAGAGCGTGGAGAAGAGCTGCCCGCGCCGGCCGCACGGCCTCTGCTTCTCCCTGGGACCCGAGCTCGGTGCCCGCGTTCACTTCGAGGATGGACCTACGCAGGGCTGCTTTTCAGAACTGCTCACGGGAGCCTCCCCGTGCGGCTGCCCCGCGCTCCTGTCTCGTGTTTTCCAACCTTCTCCCGCACGTTTTGTGGTTTTTTTTTTCCTCCCCTGTGGAAAAGAAACTGGTTTGTATAGAAGAAAACAAAAACAAACCGGAATCTTGTAAAGTTGGGGCGGCAGTGAAGCATTTTAAAATCTCCTCCCGTGCTGGTTCTGAATTCTGGTGACAGGTGTATTTCTTAATGCAGATATGAAAAACAGTAGCTCCGTATTGAATGTCTTGACAAACGGCTGTGTCATCAGCGGACACTCGGACTTCCCCTCCACGGCCCAGCTCGGTGGCATGGAAGGCAGGAGTGGCCTGTGCTCAGCGGGGCCGCCCGGGATGAGCCCCGCGCTGGCGCCGGCCCGGCCGTTCGCCGGCAGCCAGGGCTCTGTGTGTGTGAACGGGAGCGAGGAGCCGGAGAGGAGCGGCAGCGCAGAGATGTGCGGCTCCCTGCACCTCAACGGCAGCCCCAGCAGCTGCGTGGCCAGCAGGCCCTGCTGGCTGGAGGACCCCGAGGAGAACCTGCACTATGGACATTACCACGGCTTCGGGGACACGGCCGAGAGCATGCCCGAGCTGAACAGCGTGCTGGAGCACTCCGACTCCGTGAAGGTGGCGCAGCGCTACGACAGCGCCGTGCTGGGCACCATGCACCTGTCCCACGGCTCCTAAGGCTGGGCCGGCGGCAGCCAGCCCGCAGCACCGTTTTTTATACTTTCCCTTTCTGAGCGGCAGCCTCTGGTTCGGCAGGTTCCCCGCGCGTGGTTGCTCGTGCACCGGGGTCAGCCCAGGCCTCGGGCCCATCCCAAGGTGCACCTTCGGGGTCTGGGTTTTCTGGCGCCGGTCTCCACCGTTTCTCCTTACGCTGTCCCTGGTTCCCCATTTGTCAAGGTCAGGGAGCCCTGCGGAGGTGCACAGAGGCCGGCACCTGCTAACCCGGCCCACCGTGCCGGCGCCTGAGGCACAGGTGACAGCACAGAGACCTCCCAGGGCCTCTTGGCGGTTGGTGTGAAGAAACACGACCCTTCTCTCCCAGTGTCGCTCACTGGGGCCCTGGAGCGTCCCGGGTCTGGGCGTGGGCGTGGGCTGGGGCCACTTCTGTTTCTATGCCACTTTCCTACTCGGTCTCTGGACTTCCTGCCACGGGTAATGGCTCCCTCTGCGTGGTGGAAGTCCCTACTGGCAGGAACCGTCAGGAGGAAGTATTTGACTGTTCTGGCTTCACACTTTCTTTTTCTCTTGTTTTGTTGGGGGCTTTTTGCTCTACAGTATATACCACTATGTATGTCCAGCACCTGGGAGGATTTTATCTGATAAACTTGCATTGAGTTCATGGTTTTATAGAAATTCACTTTGTTTAGGCAACTAGTGGGCACACTGTGCAAATATTGTAATTTTTACTTTTCTGGTTTTTGTAATAAAATCAGTGCAGATAGAGAAATGTCAGATGGACACACCAACGGTCTAGAAGTGTTGCTAGCATTTTGTTTTAAAATTGTGCTTTATGAACTGAATAAAAACCCATCCGGTTACTGCTTGCCACATGTCTTTCTCCAGGGGAGCGAGCAAAGCGGCATGGTGGGCGGGGTGAGAGGGAGGTGAGGGCTCAGTGCTGGGAGGGGTGAGGAGGTGAGGGCTCAGTGCTGGGAGGGGTGAGGAGGTGAGGGCTCAGTGCTGGGAGGGATGAGGAGGTGAGGGCTCAGTGCTGGGAGGGGTGAGGAGGTGAGGGCTCAGTGCTGGGAGGGGTGAGGAGGTGAGGGCTCAGTGCTGGGAGGGGTGAGGAGGTGAGGGCTCAGTGCTGGGAGGGGTGTAGAGATGAGAGCTCAGTGCTGGGAGGGGTGAGGAGGTGAGGGCTCAGTGCTGGGAGGGGTGGGGGGTGAGGGCTCAGTGCTGGGAGGGGTGGGGGGGTGAGGGCTCAGTGCTGGGAGGAGGTGAGGGCTCAGTGCTAGGAGGGGTGGGGGGGTGAGGGCTCAGTGCTGGGAGGAGGTGAGGGCTCAGTGCTGGGAGGGGTGAGGAGGTGAGGGCTCAGTGCTGGGAGGGGTGAGGAGGTGAGGGCTCAGTGCTGGGAGGGGTGTAGAGATGAGAGCTCAGTGCTGGGAGGGGTGAGGAGGTGAGGGCTCAGTGCTGGGAGGGGTGGGGGGTGAGGGCTCAGTGCTGGGAGGGGTGGGGGGTGAGGGCTCAGTGCTGGGAGGGGTGAGGGAGGTGAGGGCTCAGTGCTGGGAGGGGTGAGGAGGTGAGGGCTCAGTGCTGGGAGGGGTGTAGAGATGAGAGCTCAGTGCTGGGAGGAGGTGAGGGCTCAGTGCTGGGAGGGGTGAGGAGGTGAGGGCTCAGTGCTGGGAGGGGTGTAGAGATGAGAGCTCAGTGCTGGGAGGGATGAGGAGGTGAGGGCTCAGTGCTGGGAGGGATGAGGAGGTGAGGGCTCAGTGCTGGGAGGGGTGGGGGGGTGAGGGCTCAGTGCTGGGAGGAGGTGAGGGCTCAGTGCTAGGAGGGGTGGGGGGGTGAGGGCTCAGTGCTGGGAGGAGGTGAGGGCTCAGTGCTGGGAGGGGTGAGGAGGTGAGGGCTCAGTGCTGGGAGGGGTGTAGAGATGAGAGCTCAGTGCTGGGAGGGGTGAGGGGGTGAGGGAGGTGAGAGCTCAGTACTGGGAGGTGGGTGCTCAGTACTGGGTTCTGTTTTGCTGGTCGGGTTCTGCATGGTTCTTGTGGTCTCTCCACCTGGGTTTGTGTGTGTTGTCTTGTTTGTGGGAGCCTGTCCCACCGAGTGGCAGCTGACAGTGCTGGCCCTGGGGCAGATTTTCACAGACAACAAAAACCAGAAATGTCCTGAACTTCTGTAGTTTCAGCAAAGATTGGTGAACCGAAACCTTTTAAGAATAAATTGTGGGGGGATAATGCCACCACCTGCAGTGCTGGCTGGAGTCTGGGCTGCTCCACGTCCGATCCAGCTCTCTGCTGTGGCCTGGGAGAGCAGTGGAGGGTGGCCCAAGTCCTTGGCCCCTGCACCCGAGTGGGAGACCCGGAGGAGGCTCCTGGCTCCTGGCTTCAGATTGGCGCAGCTCTGGCCATTGAGGCCATTTAGGGAGTGAACCAGCGTATGGAAGACCTGTCTGTCTGTCTGTCCCTCCCTCTCTGTAACTCTGCCTTTCAAATAAAGTAAATAAACCTTTAAAAGGGGGGAGGGGCATCCAAAATTAGCCATTCTCTATGTAGGCATGCTGGCATGTTACTCGAGACATCATTACTCGCACGTGTGCTTGTCAGCTTTGTCCAGCATGAGGAAGCGTGAAGCTTTGAGACAGGCTGGTAAACACGGCAGACATCACTAATCAGGCTCAGAAAGCATCGTGCCCCAGGCTGATCCCAGACGCCACGGCACTTGCTGCCGCCCCAGTGTGGATATTTTCTTCCTTTTTTTTTTTTTTTTAAATTTGACAGGTAGAGTTAGAGAGAGAGGGAAAGGTCTTCCTTCCATTGGTTCACTCCCCAAATGGCCGCTATGGCCGGCGCTGCACCGACGCAAAGCCAGGAGCCAGGTGCTTCTCCTGGTCTCCCATGGGGTGCAGGCCCAAGCACCTGGGCCATCCTCCACTGCACTCCCGGGCCACAGCAGAGAGCTGGCCTGGAAGAGGAGCAACCGGGACTGAACCAGGCCCCGCAGGCAGAGGATTCGCCAAGTGAGCCACAGCGCTGGCCCTGTGTGTATATTTTCTAAGATATTTGGGGAGTTCGTGTTTGTTGGCAAGCATAGAGTGAATCTCTGTCTCTCTTTTTTTAAGATCTTATTTATTTGGTAGAGTTACAGACACAGGGAGAGACAGAAAGGTCTTCATCCACTGGTTCATTCCCCAAATAGCCACAGTGGCTGGAGCAGGACCAATCTGAAGCCAGGAACCAGGAGCTTCTTCCAGGTCTCCCATGCCAGTGCGGGCGCCCAAGCACTTGGGCCATCTTCCACTGCTTTCCCAGGCCACAGCAGAGAGCTGGATCAGAAGAGGAGCAGCCGGGACACGAGCCAGCACCCGTACTTGATCCCAGTGCCGCAGGCAGGGGCTTAGCCCACTGTGCCACCGTGCCAGGAGCGAAGCATTTGGTTGGTCTTGGGGATGAAGGCTGTGACGGCTTCTTGGGAGCAAAAGTGTTGCCTGGGATCGTTGTGGGGCGGCCACGCCTGCACTGCAGCGAGCGACGGCACAGGTCTCGCGGTCACGTTCTGGCCCAGAGTGTCTGCACCAGGATGCCCCATTCCCACTTGTTAATGCGGGCTTATTGCCCACCTGGTGTTTGCTCCGGGGTGCAGGACAAGAGGTGGGGCGGGGCTGAGCCGGCCCTGAGACGGGCACCTGTGTGCACGTCCATGCTTCCACTCGCTGTGTTTGGGAAGAGTTTGTTTTTAGGATTTTAACCAAAGAATGCTGTAATGGAAGTCATTGTGCATAGTTTTAATTTTTAAAAAAGATTTATTTTGTTTATTTGAAAGTTAGGGGGGGGGGTGTCTTCCATTCGCTGGTTCATTCCTCAGATGGCCGCAATGGCTGGAGCTGCGCCAATCTGAAGCCAGGAGCCAGGAGCTTCTTCCGGGTCTCCCATGTGGGTGCAGGGCCCCAGGACGTGGGCCATCTTCTGCTTTCCCAGGCCACAGCAGAGAGCTGGATCAGAAGAGAAGCCACCGGGACTCGAACCAGCACCCATGTGGGATGCTGGTGCTTCAGACCAGGACTTTAACCCGCTGCGTCACAGCGCCGGCCCCGAAGTTGTGGATATCTTTTAATACTGACTCAAGTAAGCTTCGATTTTTGCTGCTTGACTTGTCAAACTTGAGTTCAACCTGGTTTTAATCTGAAATAGAAGTGAAACCGGTAAAACCGCCGCCTGCAGTGCCGGCATCCCATGTGGGTGCCGCTTCAAGTCCTGGCTGCTCCACTTCCCGCCCAGCTGCCTGCTAAAGACCCTGGGAAAGCAGCAGGACCAGGGCCAAGTGTGTGGGCTCCCGAATCTCCGTGGGAGACCCAGACGAGGCTCTGGGCTCCAGGCTCCTGTGCCATCTGGGGAGTGAAGCAGAGAATGGAAAACCTCGGCCTCTGCCTGGCCCTCCCGGGGACTCCTCTTTCAGATAAAACTGCAAAGGGAGTAGCACGATTCACTTTGAAAGGGACGGCTCCCACAGGAAGCTGCAAACACAGAGAGTTGAATTTTTAAATTCACTTATTTTTATTTGAAAGCTAGTGAGGGAGAGAGAGAGAAAGATCTCCCACCCCTGGTTCACTCTCCAAATGCCTGCCCAGCCCAGGAGCCGGGCCCAGGAGCCCAGAACTCCACCCGGGCCGCCCACACGAGCGGCACGTAAGCCATCCACTGCTGGCTCCGAGGTGCACGTGACCCGGAAGCCGGAACCGGGAACAGAGCCAGGACCCAAGCCCAGCAACTCTGTTATGGGAGATGGTGTCCCAGGGACACGCCGGCCCCCAGGTTGCATTTTAAACATCTCTCAGGGGCAGGCATGTCGCACAGTGTGGCCACAGTCTGGGAGGTCTCGTCTCTGATGCCTGAGAGAATTGGAGGGCGAGACGTAGACCGCAGCTGGGGGCGTAGATTTCTCAGCAAAGCAAAAATGCACAAGAGAGAGCGTGGGCAGGCTGTAGGCGGAGTCGGTCACCCCTCCTGGACCTGCAGGCAGCAGCGGGCTGGGGTGGACGGAGCCTTCCAGGCAAGGGAAGAGTTTCCAGGACGCGGGAGACTCCCAGTGTCACGGCGGCAGGGGCATGACGGGGGTGCAGTGTCTGCCGAGAAGACCAGTTCTCTCGGACGCAGTTGGCGGCCACACTGGGTGCTTCCGGCCTGTGTGGTTCTGGACGGTGGCTTTGCGATTTGGGGTCCTGGCAATGGGAGGTTTCTGGGGGAACCTATGGGTGGGGTGACGCATTTGCCCCAGCTCTTTCTCTGAGCCCCTCCCCTATCCTGGAACACCAGCTCCCGTGCTTGGGACCCCACCACCCCCACGGGAGGCTCAGCCTGAGTGGTGGGCGTCTGGGGCGTGACCCGAGGGGAGAAGACCTCTCCCTCTCCCTCCCTCCCTCCCTCCCTCCCTCCCTCCCTCCCTGCCTTCCTCCCTTCCTTCCTTCCTTCTTTCCTTCCTTCCTTCCTTCCTTCCTTCCTTCCTTCCTTCCTTCCTATTTATTTTATTTATTTGAAAAACAGAGTTACAGAGAGAGGTAGAGCCAGAGAGAGAGAAAGGTCTTCCATCCGCTGGTTCACTCCCCAGATGACCACAACGGCCAGAGCTGGGCCGATCTGAAACCAGGAGCCAGGAGCTTCTTCCAGGTCTCCCACCTGGGTGCAGGGGCCCAAGGACTTGGGCCATCTTCTACTCCTTTCCCAGGCCATAGCAGAGAGCTGGATCAGAAGTGGAGCAGCCAGGACTCAAACCGGCACCCAAATTGGATGCCGGCACTGCAGGCTGGGGCTCTAACCCACTGCACCACAGCGCTGGCCCCTTGCTCTGCGTTTCTAATAGAAATGAATGAGACCTGCGCAGCACGATCAGGTGGCACAGCTTTGACGTCACCAGGTGTGCTGCTTCCCCTGGATTTAAGTTGTGTACATAGAGTGGGAACACTTTTATCTTGAGATTTGTTTGTTTATTTGAAAGGCAGAGTTACAGAGAGGGGAAGAGACAGAGAGAGGTCTTCCATCTGCTTGGGCCCCTGGTTCACTCCCCAGATGGCCGCAATAGCTGGCACTGGGCCGGGACGAAGCCAGGAACTTGGAGCTCCATCCAGGTCTCCCACGCGGGTGCAGGGGCCCACGCACCTGGGCCGTCTTCTGCTGCTTTCCCAGGTGCATTAGCAGGGAGCTGGATCAGAAGTGGAGCAGCCGGGACACGAATCGGCGCCCACGTGGGATGCCAATGTTGCAGGCAGCAGCTTTATGCCACAGTGCTGGCCCGGGGAACATTTTTTTGAAATTGTTTTGTTGAGAAAAAGTGGCAAAGCATTTTGGCCACAATGGTTTGAGTGCATGGCCAGACAACCCCAGCAGTCCCTCCGCAGAGTGAGTAAGATTTGTGCGTTAAAACAACAACAAAAAACCAAGACGTGTCCTGCCACCTGCCGGATGAGCTGAGAATGACAAGAACAGGGTGAGCCCAGCGACGCCCCTCCCCCACGCCGCCCCAGCAAGGGTGGCCCAGTGATGCTGAGGCTCTGACACTTCTGGGACAAAGCGCAGGCGCAGAGTTCAGCCTGGGCCTTGCGCATCATCTCCGGGCAGGTTGCAGCCTCCTGGGCGCTGCCCTGCGCCTCTCCCCTGCAGGCCCAGGGCCTCTGCCCAATGGCGCAGGATGGAGCGGCCGGCCCTAGGGGCTGGGACCTAGAACAGGGTCTGCGTGGGGTGGCCTGGGTCCCAGAGCTGAGGACGGGGGTCACCTCTGTTGGCAGCCGGGGGTCACCCCCTGGACCCCACGTGCTCCCCTCAATGCCAGGCCTGCAGGCCTCCCTCCTCCCCCCGGCTCCTGCGGAGCAGTACTGGGCCCTGGCCGCTGTCTGTGGGGGAGGCTGGTCCCACTCACTGACGACGTCCATGGCCCTGCCCCAGCTGTGCCCGCGGGGTCCCTGCACTCCGGGAATTGCTCATCTCAACCCAGCACCTCCATTCTCTCGGCGTCTGCCGGCTGCTGGCACCGCACCACACCGCCTGTCGGCCACGTGCCACCTGCCGCCTTGCTGTGCCTACGGATGGCCCCATCCACGCACCCCCCTCCAGACACAGGACTTCCCCACGTCCTCGGGTCTCAGCTCCTGTCTGCGAAGGCCCCGGGACAGCCCCCTTTCCCAAGCGGGGAGAGGAAGCCGAAGGCGGAGGGGATACGAGAAAACAAGCCTCCATGGCGAGCGGAGACGACTGCGCCTGGCCGGACTCTCTGAAGCACCCGGGGCTCTCAGCGGGGGAGGGGTCTTCAACAGCACTTCTGGGTCTGGGGACTGAGCAAGGGCACCCGTTCCGCGGTTCAGGGCTGTTAGCACAAAGCCTCCCAGGGCAGTCCCAGAGCCGACCACTAGGGGCGCACCTGAGCTGCACCATCAGGGTGGGGCCGCAGCTACCCACCAGCGCAGACTGGGAGTGTGTGTGCGGTGTGTGTCTGATAAACTGCTGCTTCCCTGATTCCCTCCCCCGTTGACAAGGTGCACGTGTGTAGGCTAAAGCCTCCGCCTGCAGCGCCAATCTCCCATATGGGCGCCGGTTTGAGTCCCGGCTGCTCCTCTTTCCATCCAGCTCTCTGCGATGGCCTGGGAAAGCAGTGGAAGATGGACCAAGTGCTTGGGCCCCTGCACTCACGTAGGGGACCCAGAAGAAGCTCCTGGCTTCAGATCAGCCCGTGCCGCAGGCCCCAGCCAGCACTGCCACCCCCCGACAGTGAGGGGCTGAGGGAGGTGGGGGGCGGCTCTGGCACCGCGCGGGCAGGCAGCGGGCACGCTGCCCGGGGGGGGGGGGGAGGAGCGGCAGCCCGCTCTCATCCTTCTCTAAGCAGCACGTGTGCATCCCGGGCACTGGTTTGTGTGGTTTTTCTAGAACCTTCCTCATAGCCGCAGGCGACGACAGCTTCCAATGAGCGGTGTTTGGTTTCTCAGAGCGGGAGGAGGCTGGGGACATTTTTAGTAGGAGATTAAGTGGGACCTTGGCGCGGGGGTGGAATGGGTGTTGCTGGCTGGTGTGTGCACCTCTTCCGAGCCTGCGGTCCCAGGGCACAGCCGTGTGGACACGGCAGGATCTGCAGGCCAGCCACAGGGGAGCTGCCAACAGCAGGCAGGTGCTCCTGGGGGTCCTGTGCAGAGCAGGCTCCTCCGGGGCTGCCGGGGCCTAGGTCCCCACCTGGCCACAGCCACCGTCTGACGGCCGCCTGCCCCGTGTTGTTTGCCCTGCAGCAGGGGTGGGGTGTGGGCCCTCGTGTCCGCTCGCGCGTGGTTCTTGCTGTGAACTTGAGCGTTCTAGACTCTGAGGACTTCGTTCACCATCAGCGCTTAGGGTCACTCTGTTCCATCTGCTCACTTCCGGGCCTGCAGGACCGTGGCCGGGCCCCGGAGGCTCCCTGCTGGCACCCCTGCCTCCGCGCTGAGCCTCACGGCCTCTGGCATCCCCGTGCTTCCTTCAGAGGGAGCCAGGGGTGGGGCGGGGCCGAGGATTGACTGCTATGGATGCTGTCCCCAGCCCAGACTGTCACCGGTGTGACTTGCGGCTGCGTCTGGCTTGATCACTCCCTCTCCTGCATTGCCGGCTCGCTGCCCTGCTGTCCCTGGACGGCTGATCGTGTCCCAGGCAATGCTGCTCATCAGTGAGAAAGAACAGACATGGGCATGTGCCATGGCCCCAGGAAGCACGCAGGGCTCCCAGAAACACAAGGACACACGGGGTCACGGGACACAGGACACACGGGGTTACGGGACACAAGGACACATGGGGTCATGGGACACAAGGACACACGGGGTCACGGGACACAGGGACACACGAAGTCACGGGACACAAGGACACACGGGGTCATGGGACACAGGGACACACAGGGTCACGGGAACACACGGACACACACAGGAACACAAGGACACACGGGGTCACGGGACCCAAGGACACACGGGGTCACGGGACACAGGGACACACGGGGTCACAGGACACAAAGACATACAGGGTCACGGGACACAAGGACACACAGGAACACAAGGACACACGGGGTTATGAGACACAAGGACACATGGGGTCACGGGACACAAGGACACACAGGGTCACGGGAACACATGGACACACACAGAAACACAAGGACACACGGGGTCACGGGACACAGGGACACACGGGGTACCAGGGAACACAAGGAGACTCAGGGTCACAGGAGCCGGGGCGCTCAGCCTCTGCCCTTCGCTGTGTCGCCTGGAAGCTTCGTGTCTGCTGCAGGCAGAATCGCCTGTACCAGCAGCCCCAGGTCCCCGATCCACGCGCCCAGAACCCCGCCCTCCGGAGCAGCGAGCTCCCTGGGAGAAGGGCTGAGCTGGGGCTGAGGGGGTGTGGGGCTGAGGCTGGGGAGGTTGAGGGAAGGGAGGCGGCTGAGGGAAGGGAGATCTGCGTGCCCCGCCCGGCACAGCGGCCTCCCAGCCCTGGGGCGCCCACGGGCCCTGCCACGTGGTGTAAGAGGTGCTCCCAGGGGCACTGCGCCAGGGCGCCGCTCAGGGGTCCCCTTGCCCGGGGCTCTGTCTTTGCCAGGCCTTCAACTGAGGGGAAGAGGCCTGCTGAGCACAGACCCACCCTCCCCACCATTGGTGTCAACACCTCGGGTGAGGTCTGACCACGCAGCTGGCCGGAGAGGTCTCACGGCAGCCACGCGGGAGCAGGCCCAGCGCGGGGCTGCAGCTGCTGCTGTTTCCTGCGCCGCACCTGCACGGTGCCGTGTCCCAGCGCCGAGCCCCCGTGCACGTTCGGTCTCAGGGAACGAAGGCACTTTTGGCCCAGTGACTGCGCTGGGCGGCTTTCGTGACTCCACTGGAGAAGTCACTCTTGTGGTGGGCGGGCCCCAGGGGGGCTCCACCTTCTGTGTTTGTACCTCTTTGCCACCCCTCCCCTGCATCGTGGGCCCCTGCGCCTTACTTCTGACCTTGGACTGTGCAGAGGGGACGGCGTGTCCCTGTGGCTTTGTTAACCTACGTGGGTTTCCATCCACAGCCCACTTGCCCTGGGGACTGCCCCACGGGCTGGGTGAGGTCAGAAGCTCCACATGGCCTCCCTCAGCGGCTGGGGCAGCCCCTGGGCCCGGGGGCTCTCGCCATCAAGAAGCCGGGCCTCTGTCCCACTGGCAGGGGATATGGGTGAGCCGGACAGAAGTGCACTGCCCGGGTCAACCTGCAGGTAAGAGCCCCGCCCACCAGCACGGGCTGCTGCTGGTGAGTCCCAGCTCAGCCACGTCCAGACCCTGTGAGATGATCAGCGTGGCTCTGTGGTTCTCTGCACACAGCAACAAGCAGTGACTCCGCCAGCCAGAGGCGAGAAGGGGTGGAAGCCGAGGTGACAGCCAGCACAGGGCCCTGCCCGGTGAAGTGTCCAGGGCTGCTTTTTATTTTTACTTAATTATTCTCATTTCATTTGAAGGCCGAGGGAGACAGAGCTCTTCTATCTTCCCTTTCATTGCCCAGATGCCCGCAACTAGGGCTGGGCCAGGCCGAAGCCCGGAGCCGGGAGCCCCACCCAGGCCTCCCGTGTAGGCGGCAGGGACCCAAGTACCCGAGCCACCACCCGCCTCCCAGGGTGACAGCAGGGAGCCGGGCTGGAGGCAGACAGAACTGAACCCGAGCACTGTGAGGAGATTATTTGTCTCATTTTTAATCTTCAGTGCTGCAGGCGGGGTGTGTGTGTGTAGAGATGTATTTATCTGAAAGGCAGCGTTCCAGAGAAAGGGAGAGACAGGGAGTGAGGTCTCCCATCCACTGGTTCACTCTGCAAGTGGCTGCGACAGGGCTGGTGGCCAGGCCGAAGCCAGGAGCCAGGAGCTTCATCCGGGTCTCCCACGTGGTGCAGGGGTCTAAGCATTAAAAGGCAGAGTAACCGAGATAGGGAGGAACAGAGAGGGAGAGGTCTTCCATCCACTGGTTCTCTCCGATGGCTTCAAGAGCCAGGGCTGGGCCAGCCTGAAGCCGGGAGCCAGGAGCTCCACCTGGGTCTCCCGTGCGAGAGGCAGGGGCCTGTCCAGGGCATTAGCAGGAAGCGGAATTGGAAGTGGAGCAGCCAGGACTCAAACCCACACTGCAGTAAAGGACGCTGGGTCACCAGGGAAACAGCCCGCCACGCCACAACACGGCGGCTCAGTGGCTGGCCACGCCCCCCCTCCTGTCGCCACAGCCGCCGTGGATCAGCTCGTTGTCAGCTGGCCGGGGTGTGCTCGTCCTAACCCAGCAGAGGCTGCCAGAGGCCGCGCTCAGAGTGCGGGCCACCTTTGCCCCGTGGGCTTCGTCTGTGCCCATCAGTCTGTGCCAGATTCACAAGGATGCGTTTCCTTCAACCTGGGCCATTTACAAGATCTAACGGAGGCCTCTAGGGGGCACTGTCCGCTCCCTCCCGGGACTTCTCCCCAGGACACCTGCGCGTTCACGTGGTGGACCCTCAGGACGCCGGGGCAGCACAGGTCCCGGGGTCACTCTGCAGAGTAACCACGAGCAAAGTGAACTGCATTTTTCAGATGAAAACAAATATGTAGGCCGGCGCCGTGGCTCAACAGGCCAATCCTCCGCCTTGCGGCACCGGCACACCAGGTTCTAGTCCCGGTCGGGGCGCCGGATTCTGTCCCGGTTGCCCCTCTTCCAGGCCAGCTCTCTGCTGTGGCCTGGGAGCACAGTGGAGGATGGCCCAAGTGCTTGGGCCCTGCACCCCATGGGAGACCAGGAGAAGCACCTAGCACCTGGCTCCTGCCATCGGATGAGCGCGGTGCGCCGGCCGCAGCGCGCCGACCGCGGCGGCCATTGGAGGGTGAACCAACGGCAAAGGAAGACCTTTCTCTCTGTCTCTCTCTCTCACTGTCCACTCTGCCTGTAAAAAAAAAAAAAAAAACCACAAATATGTATAAAAGCGCAGGTCAGCGTCTCCCCACTCCCCAGAGCTTCATGTCCGCAACACAGCTGTCGGTCACATGCGGCCGTAAGTCAATGGCGAGTGAATCAATGCGACGCTCACTTGTACATCTGCGTGAGCCACTTCGCCTCTCCTGTTCAGGGGCTTCGGCCTCCGTACTGCCCCGGGCAGAGGGCGCCCCATGGCGCAGCGGGTTCAGGCGCCAGCGGCTGTTCTGTGCCCTGAGCCGCTGACTTCGGATGAGACCACGCCAGAGGCCTTCCCTGGGAGGGTTTTCTTCACAGCTTTGCTCTGGGAGACCGCATGGGGCGTGTGACAGTGCACCCAGGGCGAGAGGCTGCCCAGCGCCAGCGGGGTGCAGCGTGCGTGCCTGCATCATCTGAGACGTGCCTTGGCCTGAGCCCCCCTAAATCAGGGCGCACTCACAGCTCAAGCTGCCAAGGAGGGTGGTGGGCACTTGCCTGTGGCTTACCCTGGGGCCTTTTACCAAGATGTCAGAGACACGGCTCTGGGGTATGGGTGTGGGTCAAGGAAAGTTCTGGAACATGGGGGAGGCTGTAATTCCAGAGAACCAAGAGGCCGTGGACAAGCTGAGGGGCTGCCAAACTCGGGCCGGGCCTGTACAGCCTCAGGTGGCTGGGGTCCGGTCAGCGGGCGTCCGACTATGCTTCCAGTACCCACTGCTGTCTGCCTGCTGCCTCCCCAAGCTGGGAAGACTGGGTCCACGGTTACCAGGAGAGTGGCAGAGACCCACCCCAAGGAAAAGCAAGCACCCCCCAACCACACCCCATGGAAAAGCAAGCCCCTCCCCAGACCACACCCCACAGAAAAGCAAGCCCCTCCCCAGACCACACCCCACGGAAAAGCAAGCCCCTCCCCCAGACCACGCCCACAGAAGAGCAAGCCCCTCCCCACCCAGACAGCACTCGCTGCATCTGCAGGGGAAGGGAAGGGAACCCCAGGCAGCAGCCGGTCTGGCACACCCTCGCCCACAGAGCTGACGGAGCGGAGCACTGCCCTCGGCTTTCGCCGGACGGAGCGGAGCACTGCCCTCGACTTTCGCCGGGGTGGGACCCTGACTGCGGGCGGCCGCGGTGCTTGGAGGTCCCTGGGAAGCAGCATCTGCCTTCACTCGGCGCAGGCAGTGTCCCCCAAAGGCTGGCAGGTGCGTTTGCTTTGGCGTGGCGCCCTACACCTCCCTCCTGACACGCCCCTGCAAGGCTCGCGTCACAAGCCACGAGCCACGGTGGCCCTGCGAGTTCCTGAGCACACCACGGGACTCCCATCGGCTCAGGGAGGCGGCCCCCTGTCCGCATGGACGCTGGCCTTCCTTTCCGTGGGTGGGATCACGAGGCCCAAGCTGAGTGTCCACCGGGCAGAAGGCAGACCCGTCACTTGTTGAAGCAGGGGCTAATGGCCACACAGTGGAGCATAAACAGTGCCCTCATCCCAAGTGCGGCTCCACAGGTTTTCCTGTGTGCCAACCCCAGATCAAGATCTAGAGCACCTCCATCACCAAGCGTCTCTCTCGGGAGCCTTCCCAGGCCTCCCTGGGGGCAACGACACTCTGACTCCTAGCAACGGATTGTTCCACAGTCCAGGCACAAGGCCACGTGCTGCACCTGTGACCTCTCCCTGACAGTGAGGTGACACGTGAGGCACGGAGCCTACCCAAGCCAAGCCCAAAAACCAACAGCTGCTGCTGAGTGGTTCACGTCACTGGTGCCATGCCAGTGACTCTCATGTTTATAATAACCACCCCAGACTGCACACCTGTGCCATGCCAGTGACTCTCATGTTTATAATAACCACCCCAGACTGCACACCTGTGCCATGCCAGTGACTCTCATGTTTATAATAACCACCCCAGACTGCACACCTGTGCCATGCGAGTGACTCTCATGTTTATAATAACCACCCCAGACTGCACACCTGTGCCATGCGA
Source organism: Sylvilagus floridanus (assembly GCA_949820135.1). NCBI lineage: Eukaryota > Metazoa > Chordata > Mammalia > Lagomorpha > Leporidae > Sylvilagus > Sylvilagus floridanus. Next base: position 131,393,206 of record OX463230.1, on the reverse strand, counting down.
GTGACTCTCACTGAGGGAGGGGCTTTCAAAAGGAAAGGTAAAGGCCCTCCTTGATCAAAGGAAAAGTTGAGTACCTTCCAGATACAACAAAAAAGAGAACAGTGTGGTATAACCAGTACCTATGTGCACCTGTGTAACCCGTAACAACCCTATGGCAACCCTGTAGCCTTAAAATACACAATCAGTTGGAAGGTGTGTAACCACACGAGAGAGACACAGGAACCCAGACCGTAAACAAGGCTGGGTCCACTTTGCTTGGGGCTCAGCCTTGGAATGTAAACTGGGTGGGCCAGTGCCCACTGGCTGACCCACAGACCGCCCGCTGACCTGACCCCCAGCCCGTGCCAGTAAACACCACTCTCTGCTGTGAGCTCCGTGTGGCATCTCTCAGTCCGAGAACCCCACACGTTTCTGGGGGCTCGTGTCCAGGGTTCAGAGACAGTCTTCCCACCTCCTGTCACTGGGGTACAACTCCCCAGGATACCGAGAGGTGACCTCACCTGGCGCCCGCAGACCCACTGATCCACAGGTGACTAACACTGCAGGCAGTAGTCACAGCGCCAGTCCCAACTATGATTCGTAAAATATTGTTACAGGGTTTTCTAAAATTAAAAAATGGGGCCAGTGCTGTGGCGTAGCAGGTAAAGCCACAGCCTGCAGTGCCAGCATCCCATATGGGTGCCAGTTCAAGTCTCATCTGCTCCACTTCCTATCCAGCTCTCTGCTATGGCCAGGGAAAGCAGTAGAAGATGGCCTAAGTCCTCCCTGCACCCCCATGGGAGACCTGGAAGAAGCCCCTGGCTCCTGGCTTCGGATTGGTGCAGCTCCGGTCATTGTGGCCATCTGGGGAATGAACCAGAGGATGGAAGAACACTCCGTCTGCCTCTGCATCTCTGCCTTTCAATAAATAAATAAGTCTTAAAAATAAAAATATATTTATAAAAATATTGGCTTTTTGGCCAGCGCCGCGGCTCACTAGGCTAATCCTCTGCCTGCGGCTCCGGCACCCGAGGTTCTAGTCCCAGCTGGGGCGCCAGATTCTGTCCCGGTTGCTCCTCTTCCAGTCCAGCTCTCTGCTGTGGCCCGGAAGGCAGCGGAGGGTGGCCCAGGTCCTTGGGCCCTGCACCCCATGGGAGACCAGGAGAAGCACCTGGCTCCTGGCTTCGGATCAGCACTGTGCTGGCCATAGCAGCCATCTGGGGGTGAACCAACGGAAGGAAGACCTTTCTCTCTGTCTCTCTCACTGTCTAACTCTGCCTGTCAAAAAAAAATTGGCTTGTTAACAAATCTAAAAATTGCCGATCTTAAATTTTAAAATCTGTTTTTGTAAACACTGCAGTATCCCCCTTTAATGATTTCTTAACTGGTTCTTCTATGTCACTTTCCAGTTGGGTCCTAGAAGCCTTTTTCTGGTTCTGTTTGCAAAGAGCCGTGTTTCAAATGAGTTAAGGCTATTTTGGGGTATGTGCTTATTTTAAAGTATTTGAGTAATCACTTTACTTATGATATGAATAAGTCTATCTATAACTGGTTAAGTCACCCTGACTAAACAGATGGGCACTATGTGACCAGATACCTCAGGCCTTCCCGCATCTTTGACAAGCTTCCTAAGAATCAAAGTTTCGAATGCCTTGGACCTTGCTGTTTGCAGCGGGGCCCTGGAAACGTCAGGGATGCATCTCTCACCCTGCGGGGACGCCGACTCGTTGGGCTGCTGGGTGATCGCGAAGGTGCTGTCAACTGTGAGGGGTCTGAGTAAGTTAGGGTAATGTAGAGTTTATTGATACGAATGCCCAAAGGTTACAAAAGTCCAATGATCTCGATTTATCAGCCATAATGGTTATCTTAATAAAAAGGCCCAGAGGCCGAAAGGGATGTTTATAACAGCCTACGGGAGTGTTCTGAAATACTGTGTAAACTGGGGCTCCTTCTTGTCAGTTAATGAATTTTATAATGTAACCGTGGCTATTTAAAGTCTCCTGTCATCCACAGTTTTGTATTCTCCTCCAAAGCCACTTATAATCAGATTTATATATAAAAAAAGATTCTAACAAATGTTCTTACGTGCAGGCTTTCTGACAACTTTAAAATCAATAGATTAAATAAGAGGCTGGAGAAAGGAAAACAGAAAAACCAACTGCTCATGAGGATCGAAACACTTCTGGTTCTGTGTCTAGATGTCCCCCTCTGGGCCCCAGAGCACTTCTGCCATGACTCTACTGCATTCACTAGAGGGACAGCTCCGTAGACACAGCACACTAAGATGAACAGTGGACCGCAGGCTCCGACTGAGAACAACGATTAATTCAAGTTACCAAGAACAAAGCTAATTCCAGGTCAGTCGACGGCAAATTTCCAAAGCAGTTAGAGGCTTTCCAAAAGCCACTGCAAAACCCGCTTTGTTGTTCTGCCTTTGATGCACGTTACATACGTGTTAACTGCGCGTGCACGCATGTTACACACGTGTTAACTGCGCGTGCATGCTACACTTGTGCCTACATGAAAAAAAATCTGCTCAGAGCTATGTTTTAATTGTCTCATAGATAAAAGAGCTCTTGCATAAATTAAAATGGTTCAATAACCCAAATGTTTTTTTGGTTCACATGACTCAAATAAATCTCTGGTAGGTAGGCTGCTTTAAATTCGTTGGTAAAAAGAAACTAAAATGTTGTTTAAGTCTTTGACCTGTCTGTGGTTGGGTTTGCTGGTCAAACAAGTTACACTTTGCTAGATATTTACGATCAACAAGAATCAAGGTATAACACTGACAAAAAGAAATTATACAGGTCAGGGAACAATGTCCAATTTAGTGTCTAGAGTTGTTCTTTAGCAAGATCATGAAATAAGATAATAACTATGCCAATCTAATATTTTAATTTCTTAATTTAAGTTCAGTTCTTAAAATAGGTCAGTAAATGCAAAAGATAAATGTTTCTAAATACATGTGCTCTTGTCTTAAAATCTGTAAAGCCATGGGCCTTTTGGTGAATGTGCATAAGCTGTCGACGGTGGGCAGCTCAGAATTTCCACCCGATACCGGGCTGAGCGGTGTGAGAGGCCCCACTCGCTGCCTCATTTCTCTCTTCAAGGTGATTTCCTGCTGGACGTCTTCTGCCACGGACACAGAAGCCAGGCAACCCACCTTCTCCCAACCAAATTAAGGGAGAGAAAGTTTCACTAAGGACTTCAAATTTATAAACAGGTCAGATGAGGTGGCCGTCACGTCTCGGCCATAACTAAGAAGACCTCACTCTCACGGTGTTGCCTCGTCTCACAGGAAAAACCGCCTGTCAGGACAGAGCTCAGCCACCAAGGATTAGGGTGGGGCTGAGGCCCCCTTGGCTGACATCCTCTTGGCTGCCTCCATGGTCCACTTTAGCAAGGACCAGGATAAAGAGGAAACTAGACGGCAGAAGCAGTGGACAGGGGGATGGCAGGTCAATCGAGAACGGCTCTGCCCACCGATCTGCCACCAGGAAGACCCAACAGGGCCATCTCACCCCTGCCAGCACTGGTTTTTGATATGGAAGCCAGGACACTGGACAAACAGCTGTCGTGACAGAGCCAGCTCGCAAAGAGCCCCGTCAGCTCTACCCAGAGCTGGGTCACTGAACACGGAACCACCCCGGGCTGAAGGGCTCCCAGGTCAGAAGCACAGCCCGTGTGGGCTCCAGGCCGAGAGGCCCCTCACTCGGCCCAGCTCCAAGGTCACCCCTGCCCGTTCAGGGGATGGCCTGGGGCAGTGACGTCACAGGCAGGACTGTGAATTTCCTTTTAAAGATGCCACCTACTTGATGCTAAGCTCCTACTCTGGGCAGCCAGGTGATGGGAGTCGCCGGGTGTCTTCCCTAAAGAGGTTCACTCCTCCCTTACCATACCCCTTCCAGTACCCCGTGTGTGGTGACAGATAGAACAGCCAGGCCTCAGCCCCCACCTAATTACTGCCAAACCCCTTTATAAAGCCCCAAAGTGGGGAAGAGAGCGCTCCTGTCCTGGGGACAGACACGAAAAGGGCTTTCAAATTAAGCTGGCCCTCAGAATGCCCACTCTCGGGCTCCCAGACCCAGCTGAGCTTTCTCCCGGATGTGCACAGGTGTCCTGGCACCACCATGAGAGTGCAAACCAGGTGCTGGGCTCCTGACACTGGCCAGTGGCACACAGCAAACTTCATGTGACGTTAACCCACCGACCCTCGCATCTGAAACCTGTCTGCTACAACGTGGCTTAGCAGGTCCTCATGCGTGACTGGTTGTAATGAAACTCACAGGAGGACCCTGCAGGACTACTCCCTCCAGAGGGCGCCCATTTTTAAAAAATGCTGGCTAGCTAGGATAGTCTGTATTCTCACCCAGTGCTAAAATCTACGTACAGCACCCACAGCCAGGTGCTGAGAATGCCTTTTAATCCCTTTTCACTGGAAAAGCAAGGATTAGAACTAAAAATATTGGCCCAAATTTTTTAAAAATTAAATAATGCAAGATCTGGACATGGCCACCTGCTGTCCGATGTATCTAAAAATAACAGCAGCTCGTAGAGTGCTGCGGGGGACGGAGCGGTTCACGTCCAGACAGTCCACCTCAGTGCATACAGATCACTGTGACTGCCACTTTGGCTGTAAAAGATTGCGGGCTCACTTCTGGCTGTTTAGGGACTGAAGGTAGCCAGGGTGGTCCCCTGGGTCCATCACAGCAGGATGGCGCTGATGGCTCGCGGCTGAGAGCACAGCTCTGAACAGGCAGCACCGTGCCAGCTGACCATCAGAAAAAAAAATGAGACTTGGCCGGTGCCACGGCTCAATAGGCTAATCCTCTGCCTAGCGGCACCGGCACACCGGGTTCTAGTCCCAGTCGGGGCACTGGATTCTGTCCCAGTTGCCCCTCTTCCAGCCAGCTCTCTGTAGTGGCCAGGGAGTTCAGTGAAGGATGTCCCAAGTGCTTGGGCCCTGCACCCCATGGGAGACCAGGAGAAGCACCTGGCTCCTGCCATTGGATCAGCACGGTGTGCCAGCAGCACATTGGAGGGTGAACCAACGGCAAAAAGGAAGACCTTTCTCTCTGTCTCTCTCTCACTGTCCACTCTGCCTGTCAAAAAACTTTTTTAAAAAAAATGGAGAAGAAATAAAAACAGAGAATTCGTTCCAGCAGCCATACACAAAAAGAACGCTCTTGGGAAGAGGACGAGGATGTCTGTGGTTGACAGAGCGCCCCCCCTCAAGCCGGACAGGCCCTAATTCCTGCAGCACATGTCGTTTGGAAAAAGGGAATTTGCGAATGTATCCAAGGTTGTGAGACTGAAAGTAGGATCATCCCACACATCGGGTAGGCCATATCTAACTACATCAGCCTTTAGTGGAGTTGAGCAGAACTTTATTTTGGTGAAAAAAAATTAAAAATCCATGCGTAGCTTTTCCAAAGCAAATACGAATTTTCTGAAGACCCCGTGTATGCGCCGTAACGGTTTGGTGAATTCCCTACTGACGGTCATTCCTGTTGCTTCATATCTGTTGCTGTCTGAAATCTCCGTGCCACCTCGGGAAAGGACACACTACTGTTTTTAGTTGTTTTGTGGGTGTATTGTTTGAAGGTAGAGAGACACACACAGACACAGATTTGCGACCTGCTGGTTCACTCCTCAGACACCACAGCAGCCGGGGCTCGGTCTGCCTGACGTCCGGGTCTGGGAACTCAATCCATCGGTCTCGGGGGGCGGGGCAAGGACTCAGTTCCTTGATCCTTCGCCTGCTGCCTCGCATGGCACACATCAGCAGGAAGTGGTGTCGGGAGAGCAGCTGGGACCCCGTCAGTCGGGCATGAAATGTGGGCATCCGACAGTGTGCTAACTGCTAAGCCAACGCCCACCCCAACACGCTGCTCTTAGCCATCCTTCTCAACAAATAAAGCTTGGATCCGATCAACCATCTGCGCCCAGCTTCCACCTTCTACATGGTAATACCCCCTTCCTTCTCCACGTATGACCCCTGTCACGATTCCCACGTCATCTGATGTTAACACCCCCGCTTTCAAGACAACGTCCTAGGGAAACACGTATGTGTAATATGTACATATGAAGGGAACATGGCAACATGCTGAAGCCCATAGCCTCTGCCAGTATTACAGCCAATGTCTCTCCCAAGGACCTGGACGCCCGCACGTCGCTGGACTGAACTCATCAGGAAGACAGAGCCCCGTCTCCCAGTTTCCGGGGAAGGCAGGGGCCATTTGAGTGGGGGCCTGGCTCCTTCTTGCAAACCTGCTTCCTGTCACGAAAGGAGGGGTCTGCTTTTCCCCTGGGGTAAAAGTGGACGCGGATGGCCAGGAGCAGTGGGAGAAGGTGGAGCCCGCGATGTATGCCGGTGCTGCTGAGTCCTGCGGGCTGGCGCCGGCTGTCCTTGCCTGGAGACAGACGTGTTGGGTGGCATCTGCCTGCTCACACCACGGGGCTGCCTTGCGGCCGGTGCGCTTGCTCAGTCACACTCTCCCCCCTTCCGCTTCCACTTGGGCTAAGGTTTCCTGGGTGGGCTCGAGACTTGGTTGTTACTTTCCTAACAGCTGACGACATTTTTCATTTGGATGATTTCAATTTTTTATGAAGTTGACATACTGATCCCGTCTTTCACGTTTATGTGGTCACATTGCATTTCCAAAGAGCAGTTTTCCCTTTCTTCCTTCAATGGTCATTCTTTATAATTACAAAATTAATACTTGAAAACCATTCAAGCCATAGGGGCTCCAAGAGTCCACGGGGGACACACCGTGGCAGGGTGCGGGGTAGCCCCCCACCCCAGAGCTGCAGCGAGCGTCCCCTTCCTCTGGACGAAGCAGACCGTGTTTCTGCATCTTGAGTACCAGCCTTCTTGATACACAATTCACATCCCGCAAAACTCACCATTCTAACGTTTACAACCCAGTGGCTTCAGTCTATCGACAGTCACACACCACCACTGTCATCACCCCAAAAAGAACCCCCCAGCCCATTTCCATAGCCCCCTCCCCCATGAAGTCCTAGGCAGACTCTGCTTCTCCTCTCGGTGGATTTGCCTGATCCGGACACCTGAAATGCGTGGGACTACACAGCAGGTGGCCTCCTGCAGGGCGTCTTTCCCTGAGTACCAAGTTTCTTTTTTAAAAAATGTGATTATTTGAAAGGAAAAGTGATACAGATGGGAAGAAAGAAGGGAGGGAGGAGAGGGAAGGGGGGAGAGAGACAGAGAGAGAGAGAGAGAAAGATCTTCCGACTGAGTTCACTCCCCAAATGGCCACAATGGCTAGGGCTGGGCAAAGCCAAAGCCAGGAGCCAAGAACTCCATCCAGGTCTCCCATGCGGGTGCAGGGCCCCAAGCCCGTGGGCTACCACCCACTGCCTCCCCAGGTGCATCTGCAGGGAGCTGGATCAGGACTGTCCCTGGCTCTCTGATCTGGGGTCCTGACACTGCAGCAGCAGCTCAACTGGCTGCCCGTGGTGCTGGCCGCCTGGCACGGTGGGTCCCCACGGCAGCCCAGGTCCGTGCTCCGTTCTTCTCGCTGGCCAGTCACGTCCCACTGTGTGGACTGACCATCCACGACCCACACACCCACCGAGGTTTCGCATGGTTTGCACCGCTCGGCAATCGCGTGTGCAAGGGTCTGTGCAGACGCAGGCTCTCACTCTCCTGGGCGTGGCTGGGAGCGAAATGCGGGTCCCTGGCCGCTCCATCTCCTTTCAGAGGAGCCGCAGGTTGCTGCCCAGCGACGGCACGTGTGTTCAACTTCCGCTTCTCCCCCTACACTGCTCGTGTGGGGATTCCACCCTTCTGACGGCCCAGCACAGTGCGGTGTGGATGTCCGTCAGTCCCGACACTGCGACCTTGGCAGCCTGTCCTCAGACTGTCCCCCGTCACCATGATGAGTGACACCTCGACAGTGCGCACATGTGCCAGTGAAGAGAAGCCTGACGTGTGCGCTGCCCACGGTCACAGTCAGCCACACTGAGGACCCTCTGGGCGTGCCGTCTCACAGTCACCAACAGCGCAGGCTGCACCCCGAGGGGATTCGCACCTGTCAGAGCAGAGGTCTGCTCACCGCGACCCAGAGACCTCGTGCGTGCCAACGGAGACGCACTTCTGATCCGTGCGGCTTCAAGAAATTCACCTGGAAGCTGCCATGTGAAGCAGCTGCAACCTTGCGGCTGTAGGCTGTGTAACAGGCCACACGAACCCCATTTCCTGAGAAGGGACAGCGTTGGAGTCTGATCCACACCGGAGACACAGAGGAGGCAGGCTCATCTGCCGCTCGGGACACAGTGTGGGCAGTGCCGTGTCCTCACGCAGCGCTAGGGCCGGCCCTTCCTGCTTGCTGTCACCAGGATAAGCGAACTCGTCTCCCAGCACAGGCACAGCCTGGCCCGAGACGCGGCCTCGGGAGGGGCTGCAATTTGTGAAATGGGCAAAACGGACACAAGGAAACCAGCAGGAAAACCGGTACACGCGATAGCAGAAGTTAATGAACTATCGCAATACTGGATGAAGCCACAACTTGGTTCTTGGAGACGCGCAGGGAACGAACAGCCCTCTGGCAAAAGTGTGAAGGGCAGAGAGGGGGCGCAGACAGGCAGACAGAAACCACCCAGCGTCAAGGAAAGCAGGCACGCCCACGGCCCTGCAGGGAAGACGAGGCTCGACCGGCAGGTGGGGGGGAGGGCAGGTGGGGGAGTTGAGGGGAGGAAGGAAAGGTGGGGGAGGGTGGGGGGAGGGCAGGTGGACGGAGGGGAGGGAGGGCAGGTGGGACGAGGGAGAGAGATGGAGGGGAGGGTGGGCAGGTAGAGGAGGGAGGGGGAAATGGAGGGGAGGCAGGGGAGGGCAGGGAGGGCGGGCAGGTGGAGGGGAGGTGGAGGGCAGGCAGGTGCGGGCCACCCCCCCACCCACCTGTGCCCTGAGTGGCAGTGGCTGAGGGGCCACTCCACAGGTGAGCCCAGTTGGTCCAGCTGCTCCTTGGCCTCTGTTCATGATAAACTGGCCTCAGTAAAAACCTCGTCACCCACGCTATCTGTGACAAACACCAGTCCCCGTGTGCCACGGACTACATGGAAATTCATCCCACCCTAGCCTGGAGGCAGGAAGTCCGGGACCAGGGAGCGGCAGGGCCAGCTGCCTCGGAGCTTCGATGGGGATTCGCAGGCCCTCTCCAGGCGGCAGCCGTCACCTTCTCCCCGTCCTTCTGAGCCTCCATCTTCCCGGTCTCACTGGGCTAGGGGCGCCCTGACCCGACCTCCCAGCAGGTCACCGTGGAGGTGCCAGGTTAGGACGTCGACACAGGGCTTGGGCACGAGTCAGGCCCCAACACCAGCTTCTGTGTTCCGGGGCCGAGGGGGTAGAACAGTTGTGTGTCAGCAGCCAGTGACCAGCGGCTTCAGACCAGAGTCGCCAGGGCCACCAACGCAGGGGACAGCACAGTTAGGGCCCCTCTCGGAATGCACTCCAGGCGCCGAGGGCAGAACGTGGTCTTTGCCGCCAGGAAGCCGGCACCGGGTCCCAGCCACTCAGCGGTGCCGCCGCTGCCTCTGGACGGGGCGCAGCTCTCGGCTGCCATTCTGCATCGGCCTGACAGAAGAGGCAGAGGCGGCCCCAGGGGAGCAGGTGAGGGGCCGCTAAGCCCACCCAGGAGCTCCAGGGGGCCACGCTCCGCCAGAATGCCCACTTCTCACATCAGTGGGATAGGGCTGCAGCGCGTGAAGAACACTGGGAGGGCTCATGCTCAGAACATAGCACAGGCAAGCAGCCCGAGGGGACAGGACAGAGGCCAGCAACACACCCAGAGACGGGAGGGACAGAGACGGGATGGGAGGGACAGAGACGGGAGGGACAGAGACGAGACGGGAGGGACAGAGATGGGAGGGACAGAGGCCAGCAACACACCCAGAGACAGGAGGGACAGAGACAGGAGGGACAGAGGCCAGCAACACACCCAGAGATGGGAGGGACAGAGATGGGAGGGGCAGAGGCCAGCAACACACCCAGAGACGGGAGGGACAGAGACGGGACGGGAGGGACAGAGACGGGAGGGACAGAGACGGGAGGGACAGAGGCCAGCAACACACCCAGAGATGGGAGGGACAGAGACGGGACGGGAGGGACAGAGACGGGAGGGACAGAGACGGGACGGGAGGGACAGAGACGGGACGGGAGGGACAGAGACGGGACGGGAGGGACAGAGACGGGACAGGAGGGACAGAGATGGGAGGGGCAGAGGCCAGCAACACACCCAGAGATGGGAGGGACAGAGATGGGAGGGGCAGAGGCCAGCAACACACCCAGAGACGGGAGGCACCCAGGGCTCACAGAGCCACCAGGGCAGGCTGTGTGCAGGCAGATGGGCTCCTGAATAGTGATGAGACAAGCATGGCTCAGGACAGGACAGAAAATCGCAACCACTACACAACATCACATACACAAATCAACCCGGTGTGGTGGGCACCGCAGCACAGGTCCCACATCCAAGTGCTGGACCACGTCTGGCTGCTCTGTGCCTCCAATCCGGCTGCCTGCCAGTATTCTCAGGGAGGGGTAGAGGAGGGCTCAGGCCCGCCCACGATGGAGTTCCACACTCCTGTCTTGCACCGGCCCAGCCCCGCCTCCTGCAGGCATCTTGCGGAATGACCAGCAGAGGAAGATCTCGCTGTGTCTCCCGCCTTTCCAGTCATGAGTAAATGAATCCTTTCTCTACAATCAGTACCAGCTGGATCGTGCACACCTCAGCGTGAGAAGCGGAAAACATACCAGTGCTTTGGTAAGAAATACACCCAGGAGTGTCCACGACCCGAGACCAGGGAACTGAATCCAAGAAACACACACACACACATACACACAGACACACACACAACACACACATACACAACACACACACATATACACAACACACACACATACACACACGGGCACTGCTCAGTACACACACACAATACACACACATACACACACATACACACACAGACACACACATAGACACACACACATACACACACACCACACACAGACACACACATAGACACACACACATACACACACACCACACACACACGGGGACACTGCTCAGTACACACACACAATACACACACATACACACACATACACACACAGACACACACACATACACACACACCACACACAGACACACACATAGACACACACACATACACACACACCACACACACACGGGGACACTGCTCAGTACACACACACAATACACACACATATACACACACATACACACACCACACAAACACACAGACACACAGACACACACACATACACACACACCACACACACACGGGGACACTGCTCAGTACACACACACAATACACACACATATACACACACACTACACACACAGACACACACATACACACATACACACAAGGACACTGCTCAGTACACACACACGGGGCACTGCTCAGTACACACACACACACAAAAAACACAACACACACATACACAACACGCAACACACATACACAACACACACATATACACACACCAAACACACACAGGGGGCACTGCTCAGTACACACACACAACACACACAGACACACACATAGACACACACACATACACACACACACCACACAAACACACAGGGGGCACTGCTCAGTACACACACATACACTGAGACACACATATACACAGACACACACATACACACACACATACACACACACCACACACACACGGGGACACTGCTCAGTACACACACATACACACCTGTGTATGTGTGTATACACGCATACACGGGGACACTGCTCAGGACACACACAATACACACACATATACACACACATACACACACCACACAAACACACAGACACACATATAGACACACACACAGAAACACACAACACACACATACACAACACACACATACACACACGGGCATTGCTCAGTACACACACACAATACACACACAGACACACACAGACACACACATAGACACACACACATACACACACACCACACACACACACAGGGGACACTGCTCAGTACACACACACAATACACACACATATACACATACACACACACCACACAAACACACAGGGGGCACTGCTCAGTACACACACACATATACACACACAAACTCTACCCTAAAGAAAATGGAGCACATTTTGGACCCCATTGTGACTAGGAACTGTCCAGGGACTAGCGCTGTGGTGCAGTGGTTAGGCTACAGCCTGGCGTGCCGGTCTCCCCTGTGGGCTAAGCCGGCTGGAGTCGCAGCTGCTCCACTTCCAATCCAGCTCTCTGCTAAGCAGCAGAGGATGGTCCAAGTCCTGGGCCCCTGCACTCACAGCGGAGACCCCAAAGCTCCAGGCTCCTGGCTTTGGCCGGGTCCAGTCCCAGTCATTGTGGCCATGTGGGGAGTGAAGCAGCAGATGGAAGTTTCGCTCTGTAATTCTGCCTTTCAAATAAACATAAATCCTGGGGGGGGGGGGCACCGTGGCATTGTAGGCTAAGCATCGCCTGCACCGACACCATCCTGTATGAGCGCAAGTTTGTATGTGCTGCTCCTCTTTGGGTCCAGCTCTCTGCTAACAGCCTGAGAAACAGCAGAGGATGGTCCAAGTACAGCGAAGACCCAGAAGCAGCTCCTGGCTCCTGGCTCTGGCCTGGCCCAGCTCTGGCCATTGGGGAGTGAACCAGTGGATGGAAGACCTCTCTCCCTGTTTCTCCTTCTATTTCTGCCTCTCAGATAAATAAATGAATCTTTAAAAAGAAGAAGAAGGACTTCCGTCCATGATAAGAAACCTTGACAGAGCCAAACGCCAAGGGACAGAGTGGGAGAAGACATTCAACTGACAGATTTTTGCTTTTATTTGACAGATAGAGTTAGAGACACAGTAAAAGGTAAGATTTTACTACAGACTAAAGAAGGTGTTCATGAAGCCACATTCTACAGAAAACAACTGAAGAGGCGGCTTCCACCTGAGACAGACAGCACATCAGAGAGCTGCACCACATCCGAAGGAGACAGTCAGGAGCAAGGCAAGTGCGCCTTATGAAATTCATGCAAACGGAGCAGCTGTTGGGGACTTGGGTGACAAGAACAGTCACCACTCGGGCTCCGCGTGTCACACAAGTAAAGCTGAGGACTGGCAGGGTCCGCCTGAAGAAGCGGCTTGGCGGACAAGGTTTCGAACCCATCCATAGTTTTCCGTATTTCCTAAGACCTCTCACATGCAGACAGGCAGAAGCCGCTGGTGTCCGAGCCACAGCCCACACCGTCCGTGTGCGCTGGGGCCCGTGTCTCTCCCCGGGCCTCGGCCTGGCTCCCCGGCCTGCGACACGACTGCCTACTTCACTGTCTCATCGGCGGAGCCGGGAGGCGCCCTCTGTCCTCTGAAAACCTCTGACTATGCTAGGATTCCGGGGCAGGCCTGGGGCTGGGCCTGTAGCAGCTTTGGGTCCCTGCCATCATGCCGCCTTGCCGCTCCTCCCCAGCCCCTCGCTGCCCCTCCTGCCTCCGTGAGCCTCTGGGTCCCCAGCACGTCTGGGACAGATGACCCGGGGTCCCGGCTCTGCAGGCGCTGTTCACAGGCAGACTCCCAGAGCAGGGAGACGGAGTCACGGGCCCTGCCAGGCCTCAGGGCGTGTTCTGGGCTCCTGGTTTTCATCCGCTTGCTCAGTGTCAGAATCCACCCCCACCGTCTTCCCCAAATGAAGTGGTCAGAGGCACAAGACCGCAGCCCCACAGAGGAATCCTCTCTCACCACGGACACACACTGGGGTTTGGAAGGACGGCTCCAGCCTCTGCACACCCAGACAGCCCCTTGCTCACTGGCCTCACCACCAGCGGCTCACCCCAGCCCTTAGCGGTGCCGTCCAAAACCAAGCTGGCAAAGTGCTGCCTCCGAAACACAGGAGCTCACGGCCACGAGAAGCCACTGCAGGAACCACCCCGGCCACGCAGCGCCAACGACTCCACAAGCCAAACACCGCGAGGAAGCAGAGCAGGCAGCACGATCCCCGCACACCCCGGAGGCAGGGACGCCTGTGCATGGTTGTAGACAAGGGAGGTTGCCCGGCCTGACAGCGCAAAAGCGAACAAGCTTCAAATTCTCCACGGGATCCCCCGTGTGTCCACAACTCAGGGCACAGACCTCAGAGCCCATCAACGGCCATCGCACCACCTCCCCAGAGGCCCCCACCCTGCACCCCCAGAGCAGACAGACCACACCTGGCAATCTTCCCGACTCACCAGCACAGCCACTGCCCCGAGCGAACCTTCTGGAAGGAGCATCCTTCCCAACTGTGAAGTCCCCGCTCTGTTCCTGCTGCTCTGTCCTTGAGTGGCCCTCACTCACCCCCAGCTCTCCTTGCCGGGTTCAGAGCCCCTGGGCCCCTTAAACTCCCAAGTATAAACTATGTAGCCAAGCCACTCGACTCCCCTGTACAGAGCAACTCCGGGGACCCAGACTTCTCAAAATAGCAATGCAGCCCTGCATCCCCCGACGGCCACAATGGCCTCTCCACTGCTTCCAGGATCCCTGAGGGCTGCGGAGTCCCTGGGTTACCACTGTTCTCCCAGGAAAGACACCCAGCATCAGCGATGGGAGCCGGTCCCAGAGAACAGTGGAAAGACGCCCAGAGTCAGGGGTCCCAAACACCAGACCCCAGTGTCCTCTCACCCCCGACTCCAGCACCCTCCGGCCTCGGCTGCACCCGAAGCCAGTACCGCCGTCCCTGACCCAGGCCCGGGGACTGGGGGGGGGCCCTCACCGCCATGGCAGCCTTTCTGCCTCCCCGTGGAGGAACCAAAGCTCCTGTCTCTTCCTGACTCAGCAGTGTGCCGAGCCCGGCTCAGCTCCCCAGGACCCTCGGCGACCTCAGGCTTCGGGAGCTGCAGTGCCCCGCGGCCCCTGGAGCCTGCGCTTGTCTGGCGGGCAGCTGTCGCCTTCCTGCTGCCCGCTGTCCTGGCTCCGACGGCTGCGGTGGACGCCCAGGACACGCTGCTGCCCGGGGAACGAGGGCCTCGCGGACAGGACGCACTCCGCGGCCTCCAGGGCACCCCAGGGGTGTGTTCCCTGAGGCGTGAGTCCCACAGAGACCGAACGGCACTCGGGGTTCCTAACGTGGGGTGGGGCAGGCCCAGGCCTCAGCCCCACCCCCATCTCCTGGTCCTCCATGGAGGGAGTTGCGAAGTTTTGAGAATGTGGAAATGAGCACGTGTCACTTCTCGGATTAGGGAAGCGGCCTGCGTTTGCTCTGCAGTTTAAAAACGCCAAAGGAGATCTCACTTTCACGGATTTTCCCGCTACTGCATCTTCACATTCAAGACTGAACCATTCATTAAAGCTCGTACACGCGGGCACGGCACAAACACAGAGCACGGGGACACGCCGCGGTGCTGGACTGGCTAGCACGGCCGTGGGCCCCGACACCTGCCGGGCGGTCTGGAGCGAAGGAGGGGTGGAGGCCGATCCTCTGCCGCACCCGCAGGGAGGCTCGGGCCAGGCTGGCCTCGCAGAGGCGGACTAGCGGCTCGGCGCGGCGGTGCCGGGCCCGGTGGCTTCCGTCTCAGGCACACTGGGTGCCTGGACTGCACCCACTCGCTAACGCGCTTCCCCGGGCTCCTCCACGGTTCAGATCATACATGCCAAGGTTCCTTTTTTTAAGGGTTTATTTATTTACTCGAAGGATAGAGGCACAGGGACACAGCTCTTCCATCAGCTGGTTCCCCCCAGATGGCCGCACCGCCCAGGGCCGGGTCAGGCCGAAGCCGGGAGCCCGGGGCCCCCTTCTGGTCTCCCCTGCAGGCGCGGGGCCCACGCACCGCGGGGCCCACGCACCGGGGCCGCCCTCCACTGCCCACGCTGCAGGGCCTGCGCCCCCGGGCAGGGAGCTGGACCGGAGGGGGAGCAGCCCCGCTGGGACAGGCCCCGAATCCATGCTTACAGGAGTAAACTTTTCCTGCGATTGCTCTGAGCTCGCAGCTGCCACAGGGCACGCTGCCGGCTGTGCCCCGCTCCCCGCAGACACGGG
Source organism: Sylvilagus floridanus (assembly GCA_949820135.1). Lineage (NCBI taxonomy): Eukaryota > Metazoa > Chordata > Mammalia > Lagomorpha > Leporidae > Sylvilagus > Sylvilagus floridanus. The sequence goes on along the minus strand of OX463230.1, from coordinate 131,377,200 downwards.
GTCCGTGTCAGCAATGCCCGCACGTGGACACCCGCCACCACCCCACGGGAAGCCAGCCTCGCGGGGCGCCTCCACCTGCGCGTTCGCACGCCCACGGGCAGCGCCCCCACCTCCGCCGGGGTCCACCCCGCTCAGACCCGAGGGGACAGCCACGCCCTCGGGCAACACTGCTGACCACCGACCACCGCCCGGTCCACCGGACACCGCCCGGCCCCGAGGGGACAGCCACGCACGAGGGTGGGGCCGCCCCGCACTGACGTGTCCATCGCACCCCTGAGTGAGCGAGCGGGAAAAACTCACAACTGCACCCGTAAGCGGGGCTGGGAGCCATCGCTAGGCCGCCGGGCATGAAGGCAAACGGGGCAGCGCCACAGGGGGCGTCCAGGGACCCCCGGCACAGCACTGGCTCTCCCGCCTTCCATCTCCGTCAGAACGGCCCGAGTGCACCTGCTGGGCCCGGATGCAGCAGATGCGCCCTGGGAAGGGGCGCGTATCAAACCCGCAGTTAGAGAGACGGGCTACCAGAGCCCGGATGTCTGAGCTTTTAGCTCGTGACCGCGTCCCCGACAGGATGCTGGGAGTTCAGACCCGCCACCCTGTGGACTCGGCCCACGGTCGGGCCTGACACGCGCTCGTGGTCCCTCCCTGTGCGTCCCACAGGGTGCTGACCTCTGCCCACCCCAGTGAGGGCAGGGGTTGCCCAGTGCAGAGGGCCTGCCCGTGGGGGCCTCCGAGTGCCACGCGTGCTCCCCGGGACTCCGTCACTCCTCCTGCTGTCCCGGATCTGCACTGGATGGTGTCGCTGGCCCCTCCAACGGCATCCACGGGCCCCTCAGACGGCGTCCACGGCCCTCAGATGGCGTCCACAGGCCCTCAGACGGCGTCCACGGGCTCCTCTGACGGCGTCCTTAGACCACACATACCACACACACACCCAAACACAACACACACAACACACTCCATACAAACACCACACACACCATATACGCCATACACAAACCATACACACACACCACACGACACATACCACGCCACACACACACAGCACACATCACACAGACCACACCACACACACACACACACACACACACACAACACATCACGTCCAGCCCCTGTCTCTACGCAGACATGTCAAGATTACTGACGTCATAAATAAGAGTGTTGGGCCGGCATTGTGGCACAGTGGGTTAACGCCCTGGCCTGCAGTGCTGGCATCCATGTGGGCACCAGTTCTAGTCCCGGCTGCTCCTCTTCCGATCCAGCTCTCTGCTGTGGCCTGGGAGAGCAGTAGAAGATGGCTCAAGTCCTTGGATCCTGCACCCACATGGGAGACCCAGAAGAAGCTCCTGGCTCTTGGCTTCAGATTGGCGCAGCTCCGGCAGTTGTGGTCAATTGGAAGACCTCTCTCTCTCTCTCTCTCTCTCTCTCTCTCTCTCTCCCTCTCCTTCTCCCTCTCCCTCTCTCTGTCTCTCCTCTCTCTGTGTGTAATTCTGACTTTCAAATAAAGAAGAGTGTCAATTGTTAAGTCAACAACAGGAGTCACTGTGCACTTACTCCTCATGTAAGATCTCTGTCTTTAATGTGTTCTAGTATCAGAATTAACGGTATAACTAGTACTCAAAGAGTACTTTATACTTTGTGTGTCTGTGTGGGTGCAGTCTGTTTCAATCTTTACTTAGTACATACTAAATTGATCTTCTGTATAAAAAGATAATTGAAAATGAATCTCGATGTGAATGAGATGGAAGAGGGAGCGGGAGATGGGAGGGAGGTTCTGGGAGGAAAAACACAATCATCCAAAAGTTGTACTTTTGAAATTTACATTTATTAAATAAAAGTTTATTTATTAAATAAGTTTCCTTAAAAAACCAGAACCTTCTGCCCTAAAGTGAACTCATGGCCTCCCGACGCCTCCGCTGCATGTGAGATGCGCGCTCTCACCGCCGGTCAGCCACTCACCGCCCGAGCCCATCTTAGCTGCCGCTTCCCTGCGCGTCTGGAAGACCCTGCCCGCTGTCTCCCCGCGGGCCACCCTCCTCGCCCCAGCTCAGCCCCAGCGCACTGCGTCCTCCTGGTCCTCCTGGCCCGCGGCTGCCGTCCGGCCCAATCCCCAGCCCAGCGCACCCTCGCTGTGCCCGGGACAGGCGGCCGGGCGGCCAGCACTGCTCACCCCAGGGGGAGCGGACGGGTGCGAATTCAGTGTCTGCAGTTACAATGTACACCTCAAGTCATGCTGCAATGCTGCAAGAATTTTAGAATCAGAGGAGTTGCAAGGCGGGGGCCGTCCACCCACGCCCCACCCCGCCCACGTGACATCTTCCACGCCGCCGTCTCATAGACTGGCTCAGACCCCATGCTGGCTAAGGACTTTGCCAGCTCCCTGTGAGTGTCTTTGCTCTTGAAGTCCCAGTGCGGGGCCCACAGGCATTGACTCCCTGTCCCTTAGCGTCCCTGGCTGGGCCCGTTTCCAGGAGTGCCGGTCTGATGTCCTCACAGTGGGCTCGGACCACGGCCACGGGTGCCTTGGCAAGCCAGGGACATGTGGTGCTTTCTCACGGTGTCGTCTCGGGGCCATGACCTTAGCAGAACTTGCCCACTCACTGGCCACGGCGCCTGGACTACAGTCCGCTCCCCGAGTTCTGCAGATCCCAGGGGCCAGTGGGTGACTCATCAGCGCCACCTCCTGGAGAGGAAGGAATCTACAAGCATTACTTGAAATGCCTTTAAAACAATCTCTCCTCTCTCCATTTATCCAATCATTTCTGTCAGTGTGGACTTGGGCTCGGGTTCACGATGCCCAGGTCTGCGGATACAGCCCACTCTATATTACTACTACAGATGTGTGTGCACACAGGCCTGTCCTTCCCGGCCTCACTTGCTCACCGTGATAACTAGTAGCAACGAGCACCCTGGGGTCCCAATATTGCTCCCTAATCCCCGGGACTCGGGCTACGGAGGGAAGAGGCTGACTCCAGGGCTGGGCTGGGCAAGGACTGGATGAGCCTGGACCCTCCAGCACGGCCACCAAGTCAAGATGAGCTGAGACACCACAGGACACTGGAGCCCAGCTGGAGGGCACGCGGTGGCGCAGGCGGGGAGGAGTGTGCGCAGTGAAACACGCAGGTGCTGAGCGTGACCAGGGAGCAGATTCCAGCACGCTGCTATCCGCACACGGACGCACTTCCTACACGCAGGCACGAGGACACCGCACACACACTTTACCCACACGCAGTCACGATACGAGCTGCTCTTGCTTGTTTTCCACTGAACAGCACATTTAGGGGCCGGCGCCGTGGCACCGCGGGTAAAGCTGCCGCCTGCAGTGCCAGCATCCCACATGGGCGCTGGTTCAAGTCCCGGCTGCTCCACTTCCCGTCCAGCTCTCTGCTGTGGCCTGGGAGAGCAGTAGAAGATGGCCCAAGTGCTTGGGCCCCTGCACCCATGTGGGAGACCCAGAGGGAGCTCCTGGCTCCTGGCTTCGAATCAGTGCAGCTCCGACCATTTGTGGCCAAGTGGGGAGTGAACCAGAGGATGGAAGACCTCTCCCTCTCTCTCTCTCTGTAACTCTTTCACATAAATAAATGAACCTTTAAAAATAAAAAAAAGAATACATGTAGCGGTGTTCCCATGTCAGTGGCTGCAGACTAGCTGCGAGCTTCCCCCCGTCACCCTGGAGGTCCCGTCGGTGTCTGGACGTCTGTGATGTGTTACATATTCCGCTACTGCAAACACTGGCTGTATTAGAGGCGGAAACTCCTGGAGTTGGAACGGCTGGGTCACATCTCATCGGGAACTCCGTGACAGCTACTTTTTCATGACCGCCGGTTCTTGTTCTAGCGCAAGAAGCACCCTCCACCGTGTCCCTGACAGCACCCACGGGAGCCGGCACAAATCCTCTGCTGAAGTAACTCCTTGCATGGGCGCTCCCCAAACTCCACCCCCTCACCCCTCTCGTGGTCTAACGCCTTTGGGTCGCTCCCACGTAGGGAGGGTAACATGTCACCTTTCTGTGTCCTCTAACTTGGTCTTTGGGGAAAAGAGAGGGAGACACACAAATGGAAAACTCCACGGAGAGATGGAATGCCGGCCTGTGGCTTTGTCATTCCAACGGCACTCAGGGTCACACACATCTCCACACGCACACGCCTCACCGTCCTGCCAAGCACAGATTTGTACCTCATTTTCCTGTTATTAGTTTGTTTCTAAGTTTTATTTTAAAAGGAATATAAGTTACAAATAAAACTTCTATGCTTATCTTTATGTGCAAATCTTTCCAAACATCCATGGTTACGTTATGGAGAAGGTTCTGGAAGTAGCACCTGGAGTGGTTGAGCCACTCGCTCTGCTGACCACGGCCCCAGTCAGGAGGTGCCTTCAGGAGGACCACGGTCTCAACACCACTGCGGTGGATTTAGCCGGGGGGGGGCTCCAGGTGACCCCGAGGTGTGGGGCCAGGGCCTGTGCAAGCCGACAGAGGTCACTCTCTCCCACCCTTCTATTCTGAAAGCCGGCACCTTGGGGTCTGACAGTGAGACCGTAGGACAGGACATGGAGGACGGGAAGCTTTTCAAGGTGGAGGTGGTGCTGGGTGGACGCCACCATGGGGACCGGCGAGCCGGGAATGACCTGGAGACAGTAGGAAGGGACTCTGGGCCTGGTCAGCTTTCCCGAGGCCAGGCACCACCCAGGCAGCCTGGGGAAGCAGACCCGAGGGAGGGGAGACAGACCTGGCGGCTGGGAGACGGACCGCGGGGGGAGAGGACCCGAGGGCCGGGAGACGGACCACGGGGGAGGGGACCCAAGGGACGGGAGATGGATCGCGGGGGAGGGGGACTCGAGGGACGGGAGATGGACCGCGGGGGAGGGGGACTCGAGGGCCGGGAGACGGACCACGGGGGAGGGGACCCAAGGGACGGGAGATGGATCGCGGGGGAGGGGGACTCGAGGGACGGGAGATGGACCGCGGGGGAGGGGGACTCGAGGGACGGGAGATGGACCGCGGGGGAGGGGGACCCGAGGGACGGGAGACGGACTGTGTAGCTCACGAGTGCACCTGATCCATCCGTGTGCTTTCATTTCTCGGCTGCCACGTCTGTCTCCCGGCCCTCGGGTCCCCTCCCCCGCGGTCCGTCTCGCGGCCCTTGGGTCCCCTCCCCCCCGCGGTCCATCTCCCGGCCCTCGGGTCCCCTCCCCCGCGGTCCATCTCCCGGCCCTCGGGTCCCCTCCCCCGCGGTCCGTCTCGCGGCCCTTGGGTCCCCTCCCCCCCGCGGTCCATCTCCCGGCCCTCGGGTCCCCTCCCCCGCGGTCCATCTCCCGGCCCTCGGGTCCCCTCCCCCGCGGTCCATCTCCCGGCCCTCGGGTCCCCTCCCCCCGCGGTCCGTCCCCCGGCCCTCGGGTCCCCTCCCCCGCTGCCTCGTGGCAGTGGGAGCGGCACGTGCTGGGACTCATTCTTCCACCTGTTCGCAGGTTGGGCCAAGGCGGTGACGTGAGGTCAGGGGTCAGCTTCCTAGGGCCCCGGGAGCAGGGAGCTGCCTACTCCTGCTTTTACCGGACCATGGCCTCCCCCTCCCAGGACTGCCCACCCGCACCACACAGCTGGGGAACTCTTGCCATTGGACCCCAGTCCAGAGAACCGTCCCCTGGCGGGAGATGCCCTCAAGCCAGAAGCATTTGCCTGTGAGAAGGATTCAGTGAATGAGCCAATGCACCCCTAGTTCTAGCAGATTCGTTACAAATTTTCGCCATGATATATACTGATACACATTATAAAGGTGCCAAATAGCAGCTTCACTTTAAAAAAATTATTTTGCTTATCTGACAAGCAGAGAGACAGAGATCTCCCCTCCGCTCCCAGATACCCACAACAGCCAGCGGCTAATCAGGCTGAAGCCGGAAGCCAGGCACTCCACCAGGGCCTCCGACACGGGTAACAATGACCCTAGTACTTGAGCCACTACCACTGCCTCCCGGGTCTGCATGAAGGGCAGAGCCAGACCAGAACCCAGGCTCTCCAACACCGGATGTGGGTTTCCCAAGTGTATCTTAACAGCTGGGCCAATTGTCCACCCCAAGGAGCAATTTTAAGAGGATTGTTAAAAATTATTAGTTCTAACATCTTCTTTATTAAGATTTATTTATTTGAAAGGCAGAGTGTCATAGAGAGAGGGAGAGACAGAGAGAGCATCCGTCTGCTGGTTCACTCCCCACATGGCCACAACAGCCAGGGCTGGGCCAGGCCAAAGCCAGGAGCCAGGAGCGCCATCCAGGTCTCCCACTCGGGTGGCCGGGGCCCAGGTACGTGGCTTAGCAGGAAGGTCAGCGGCAGAGCAGCTGGGCCTTGCGTCAGCTCTGCTAGGGGCTGCTGCGTCCAGGCGGTGGGTTAGCCCGCTGCACCACAACGCCAGCCCCGAGCACTTGCTTCCGACCTCCCTCTGTACAGTGTTGGGTGGCTCCTGGGAGGGATCACACTGCACTATGAAAATACAACAGGAATTCATGAGGAAAATCTACGCGTCCTCAGCATGTAGGAGTCACAAGGGAAAGGAAGCAGCGGACAGCTGAACACAGGAACGCGCCCACGCGGGCGAGGGTCGCACCGTCGGACACACTTCACACAGGCTGTCTGGCCTGCATCGAAGTTTATCACTGACGTTTCTACCTAAATGTCTCTTTCTAATCGTTATCACACACACTTAAGGTGCGAGAAGGGCAATGTGAAGTTGGGTTTATTTAAAGTGTTAAGTTTCAATTCAGCTCTCGTAAGGGAGCCGCAGCCAGGAACAATTTAAGTCGCACAGATACTCAGAGGGAGCAGCAGCCGGCAGGAACAAGGCAGAGGACACAGGGCCAGGCCAAGGTGAGGGCTCTGGAGGGCCGAGGGAATGGCAGCTCGCGCCTGCGCCCAGCCTCCTGGTCCCCAGAGCCCATCTCCGGGGCTCCAGCTCGGCCCCTCCCACCTCCTAGGGACTGCTCTGCTCCAGGCTCAGCCCAGACACCGCCTCCCCGCGGAAGCCTGCCAGGCTGCTCCCAAAGGCAGGACTGGCGCTGTCCTTGGTGCTGCTGGGCCCACGGGAGCGTCCGCTGTACTGCAGTGACCAACACTGCGCTCTGCTGGGAGGATGTGACAGCAGGGGCGCCCGTGACACACTCTCCTCTGGGACTGCTGGCTTCATGCAACCGGGCAGCTTGCCTGCACCGCATGCATCTCTACTGTCCTAGTGGCAGGAGTCCACGGGCTCTAAATGAAAGCACACTCGGGCCACTTCCCAGCTGGCTTGATTAAGACAGATGCTCACGTGGGTAACGTTTCCCGAATCCACACTGCGGGTTGAGCGCCAGCCTCGAGGGTTCTCGGGGAGCGAATTCCTTGATTGCGCCAGGAATTCCAGACCCGCTTTCTGACCTTGAAATGACTGCCGTTGGCGTTCAAAGGACACTTCCTGTGCACCTGCTAACGCGTGTCGGGTCCCGGGACGGAACCGTGATGCCACGGCAGTCCCTGGTCTCCGCACGGGGGAGGGCAGAGCACTCTGTACAGCAGTCGGCCAGGCCAGACCTCGACAGCTCCCGATCTGACCACGCACGTGCCGCAGCATCACGCAGACGCCATAAGCATAAAGCACCCAGAGGCTAAACCCTTAGAGGAAACGTCAGTGCTGAGGCCGGAGCTCCAGGGCCTCTCCCGGACGCCGAGTGGGGCTGGGGACAGGGGGCGGGGAGGAGGGAGCCCAGGCAGCGTCCCCAGCCTTCTCACGGCTCCCAAGGCTGAGGAACACTGCCTGGGGGTCTGCCCAGAGCTGCTCGGGATGGGAGGCCCAGCAGTGGCCCGTTCTCTGCAGGCTGCAGAGAGCAGATGAGGCCAGGCAGGCGGGGACGGTGAGCAGAGCTGTCTTTCTCGGTTTTGGTAACGGCTGCTACTGACAAGAGAATTCTTGATCTGGAAGACACGGCCGCCGAAGTGACTGAGGATGCAACGTGCAGAGTGAAGACATATTCTTGAAAACGAGACGAGAACAGAGAGGAGAATGAGGCATGCAGTGTACGTGTGCCCGCAGTACGAAGGGCACGAGGAGGGCAAGTCAGAAAAGACAACAGGCAAGTGTCTCCAGGACTGCTGAAAGCCACCCATTTTCAGCCCACGAAGCCCAGTGCATGCTAAGGGAAACAGAAGCAAATCCAAAGTAAAATGCCGTAACCCAGAGGCACAATGGTCCTCATACGCTTCCAGTAAAGGAATAGATCAGCACAAAGGAAGGGCAACGGCTGGATACTGACCCCTGCACGGCTGCAAAGAAGTCAAGAGTCGGTGCTCGGGGCCGGCGTGGTGTCCTGGGGTAAGCCAGCGGCCGGAGCACCGGCATCCCAGGTGGGCGCCCGTTCAAGTCCCGGCTGCTCCACTTCCCACCCAGCTCCCTGCTGGTGCGCCTGGGAAAGCTGCAGAGGACGGCCCAAGTGCCAGAGCCCTGCACTCGCGTGGGACACCCAGCAGACGCTCCTGGCTCAGCCTGGCCCAGCCCCAGCTGTTGCAGCCATCTGGGGAGGGAACCAATGGACAGAAGACCTCTCTGTCTCTCCCTCTCTCTGTAACTTCACATTTCAAATACATAAATCAAATCTTTTTTTTTTTTTTAAAGCCAGTGGAAGATTCTCTCGAAGTGTTCAGAAGGCTCTCTCACTCTAGAATTCTTTGTGCCAAGCAACAGCCTCACAGAAGCGTGGACTGAAATGTAATAACTTACTGCCTCCAAATAGTAAAGCTACGATTCTCATTGAAGGAAACCCTACACTGCAAGTCTGGGGAGCACTGACTGCGAAACAGTAACTGGCTGGGGGAGGCAGTGCCTGTCAGCCTCTATGTTGTTAGGGAGCAGGTGAAGGCAGTGACTGACTTTCGGCCTCCTTAGAGGAGGCAGGTGGAACCTAGAGTAATTACTAAAAGGATACAGTGTGTGTGGAACTCCCCAGCAGAAAACTCTAGCATAGAATAGTTCAAAGGTTTTAGAAACACACCCACACAGAGCTCACACACTCACCACACACACACTCACATTCACACACACACACACTCACAGAGCTCACACACACACATATACTCACATTCACTCACGCACACACTTCACACACAGGTACACACATACACACACGCACTCACAGAGCTCACACACTCACATATACTCACATTCTCTCACGCACACACTCCACACACAGACTCACACACACACACACACTCACATTCACACACTCACGTGCACACTCCACACACATGTACACACACACACACAATTCAGAGACACACTCACACAGGGTGGGCAGAGCTTGTCTGGCTCCAGCTCATTTTTCTGTCCTGTCCCTCCGCTGCCGGGTGAGCCAGGCTCCTCCTCCTCCGGCCTTGTGTGAGATTCTGCAAGGGGGGGAGGGCGCCTTCCCCCCATCTTCTGTCGGCTAAGGCGTGACACCCGTCAAGGGTGACGGCAGCATGGCTTAACTCCGTTTTCCTCCTGGCCTCTTCCGCCCCAGGAGTGCTAACTTTCTCAGAGGCTGACCTTCGGGTAACCTCTTACACACCCCCTGTTGCTCTGCTAGTCCTCCTGGCATTCGCCTGAGAATTTCCCTCTATTTATAACACATGGACCCAACACCCTCTGCTTTCCTGATTGGACATTGGAAAGATACAGTCAACCAAGAAAGAAAAATGGAAAAGGCAGGACCAATAGAAATCAAGTGGATAAACAAATACACATCACACAACACAATAAACGTAAATGATCTAAACCCTCAGGTTCAAAGACAAAGATTATCAGACTGGATTTACAAAAGAAAAACTGAAGCTACAGTTGCTAAGCAGAGATATAACTAAAGCAGGAAGACAGAGATGTTAATACATACAGGATGGTGACACGTGAGCGGAAAAACAGAAATCGGAAGAAATTCAACTACGCTTACTACTATCAGACTTTAATTAAAAAGGAAAAGTCCCCAGTGATTAACAGTGTCCCCACAGGATGATGCAGGCTGAACCAAGGCAGGGAACACAGGGATTCTACACTGTGCGCTCCAAATTCACAGCCCCAGATGTGGAAAGCAACAATTGAAAATAAAAGAGAAGCCAACAAGTCCACACACACAAATGTTTACATCTCTGAATAAGCGACAGGTCAAACCAGAGAGAGTAAGGATGTGAAACGTAACATCGTAAGTTAATCCCATCCAACAACTGTGTGAGAAACGTGTGTGTCCTGCTGATTATCTTTGGACAGGCAGAGTGGACAGTGAGAGAGACAGAGAGAAAGGTCTTCCTTCCATTGGTTCACTCCCCTAATGGCCACTACAGCCAGCGCACCGTGCTGATCTGAAGCCAGGAGCCAGGTGCTTCTCCTGGTCTCCCATGCGGGTGCAGGGCCCAAGAACCTGGGCCATCCTCCACTGCATTCCCGGGCCACAGCAGAGCTGGCCTGGAAGAGGAGAGACTCTGTTCTCCGATCCCAGGTCCTTGGTCCACTCCTCCTCGCCACGTGAGGTGTCTTGGGGGCTGACCCTGCAGACGGCATCACCCAGACCTCCAAACTGAAGTCAGCCGAGGGCAGTCAGGGCAGCCGCTCAGAGGGAGGGCACGAAAGGTCAGAGCCTCCCCCCCCCCCGCCTGCTCCTGCAACCTAACTCTGGCAAGGCTGTGTCTCTGTAACCCCAGCTGCTGCCAAGGGGACCCTACTTACCAAGGTCTAAATGTTTGCCACCACCCCCATCCAAGTATCAAAACCAAACCCCCAAAGCCATGGCTGTATCGAGAGGAGGGTCCTTGAAGATGTGAATGGACAGCCAGGGCTCCAGCTCCGTGAGGAGTAGTGCCCTCCTGAGAGGCCAGAGGGGGCTCGTTCCCCTGCCGCCGTGCGAGGACGAGACAGGCACCATCCGCGAGGAGCAGGTGCTCACAGGATAAACCTCTGGCCCGCACAACTACCAACAACAAATCCCCGCTGCTGATGTGATGAACCACTCAGTCTACAGCATTGTCACTTTTTTTTTAAAAGATTTATTTATTTATTTGAAAGTCAGAGTTATACACAGAGAGAAGGAGACACAGAGAGAGAGGTCTTCCATCCAGTGCTCACTCCCCAATTGGCTGCAACGGCCAGAGCTGTGCCGATCTGAAGCCAGGAGCCAGGAGCTTCCCCTGGGGTCTCCCACAGAGGTGCAGGGGCCCAAGGACCTGGGCCACCTTCCACTGCACTCCCAGGCCACAGCAGAGAGCCGGACACCTTGGGAGGACTAAGACACCACCCATAGTTCGGCCTTCCATAGGCCCAGTGACACTCGCTTCCTCTCTGACTTCTGGCCGAGGGCTTGGACCAGCTTCCCACACGTAGGGCCTAAGTCCCACATCCCTGTGACCCCAGCTCTCCTGTAACTTCTGTTTTCTGACCACACATTAAGTTCTCTTCAAATACTTCTCAGCTTCTTGCTAGGACTTTGACTGACAGACTAGCAAATGATTGAAGAAGGCATTCTTTTAAAGTATAGATTAAATTTTTTTGACAGGCAGAGTGGACAGAGAGAGACAGAGAGAAAGGTCTTCCTTTGCCGTTGGTTCACCCTCCAATGGCCGCTGCGGCCTGCACGCTGATCCAAAGGCGGGAGCCAGGTGCTTCTCCTGGTCTCCCATGGGGTGCAGGGCCCAAGGACCTGGGCCATCCTCCACTGAACTCCCTGGCCACAGCAGAGAGCTGGACTGGAAGAGGGGCAACCGGGACAGAATCCGGCGCCCCGACCAGGACTAGAGCCTGGTGTGCCAGCTCCACAGGTGGAGGATTAGCCTAGTGAGCCGCGGCGCCGGCCTAGATGAAATACTTTTAAAAATTGTACACTTGCTGGGAAAAAAGTCGCAACAAGTTCCAAAAGGTTGACATCATATGATAAATATTATCTAAAAAAAGTAAGTTAAAAATCCATAAAACATTATAAAAATATCAATAAATGTTTAAAAAGAACAAGAGAAATCCGATTTCTACTCATGACCAAACCTCTCAGCAAATCGTGAACGGAGGAGCTCCCTCAGCATGGTGAGGTCCTCTGAAGACGCCCACAGCTAACACCGTCGTCGGCGAGAAGCTCCGCGCGTTCCCGCGGAGATCAGGACCAAGGCAAGGAGGTCCTCTCTCCGCGCCTGTCCACGCTGCCCTGTGAGTCCCGGCCAGGCAGGAAGACAAGGGGGAGGGGCTAAACAGAGCACAGCAAGAACCAGACGTTGTGTGCAGACGTCAAATCCTACAGAGAATCAAACAACCAACGCACGGCCTCCCCACTCCCAGCCCCGCGCTGCAGGGAGCCCCCTTAGTCATCTTCACTTCTGAGTGTTTTCCCAGGTGCACCAGCGGGGACCTGGACCGGAAGTGGAAGAGCCAGGACTTGAACCAGTGCCCATATGGGATGCCAGCATCGCAGGTGGTGGCATGACCCACTTTGCTGCAGTGCCAGCCCCTAAGTGTCACGTTTCTAAGCAAGGATAAACCGAAAGTGTTTCAGCTTTCCCAGAAACTTAGACACAGCTTTAAATGATCTCCACATTCAAACACGTAGCAGTGGGATCTGCGGGTGCCAGTGACTTCCAAAAGCAATGAAAATTTCTCAGCTAGTAAAGCGTCATCACAGACCTCAAATTATGTCTACAGATTATAATACACAAGGTGCAAAGTGAAGTAACAGTAAGATATCTGAAGAAATAGACATGAATTAATATTAAAAGAAGAAATAAAACAATAGAAAAGCCTGTTGTGGGCTCCAGCATTATCAGACACAAATTCTAAAATAAATAGACTTCATACACTCAAGAATCAAAAATATTATAAATCTTCACTGAGAATCAAAAAGTACAATGAAACCAATGGAAATCTGGAGCAGACAAAAACCAATCAAAATTAAGAATTCAACGTATGGAGATTAACAGAAAATTAGATGTAACTAAAGAGAGAGCCAGTGACCTGGAAGACAAATCAGAAGAAAATGTTTACAGCGAAGGCTGGGAAACAGTGGGCTGAAAATACAGAGATCACACAGACACACACGAGCTCAGTCACAGGTACAACTGGAAAGGAAAATAGAAAACAGAAAATAATACAAAGTGCAGAAGATAAAGCCAAAAGGAAAATTGTCTTAACAGCCAAAGAAAGACAAATTACCTCCAAAGGAAAAATAATTAGACTCAGAGCTGATTTCGCAAGTAAAACACTCGCAGGCAGAAGACAGTGGAACTACGTCTTCCGAACAGAGAAATTATTTGCAGCGCAGAATTCTCTATGCTGGGAAAATATCTCTGAAAAGGAAGGTAACGTCATTAAGGTGTTTTCAAAGGCAACAATTTATCACGAGCAGCCCTGACATAACAAAACGTGTCACCTACACGGAAGTTTAGATACAGAAATGAATAAACAGGAAGAAAAGGGATATATAAAGTCAGGACTACAAGTAGCAACAAGAATAAATACCGTAACACTGACAAAAACAGATCATTACTGTCCCCGTGGGTCTGTTGGTGTCCCACCTCCTGAGCTGAACGGAGGAGCGTGGAGAAGTGCTATGTAATAATTTACTCATGCGCTGTACTCTACAGTAGTAACGGCTGTTGGTATTACACCACTTAGAAAAGGACGACGCGAGATCTCACGTGCACGGGTTACGGGCAGCACAAGAGAGCCTCTGAGGTCCAGCCCTGGGTCTCTGACGCCCCCTCCAAGAACCGGAACCAGGGCTCCTGGGACAACGCTGATGAGGGCCTGGAGCATCCCCCCGCACCAGGAAGTGAGGACGCGCTCACCCGAGCAGTCGAGGGACACCGCGGCGATACAGCGTCCCCACTGGTGAAAGCCAGCACGAGCCCTTCAACCAACTCAAACGCATAGAACAAGCCTATGAGTCCAACGAACAGACGAGGGGAGACCAGTCTCCCACACGGGAGTCCCAGGACTGAACAGACGAGGGGAGACCAGTCTCCCACACGGGAGTCCCGGGACTGAACAGACGAGGGGAGGAGACCAGTCTCCCACACGGGAATCCTGGGACTGACACGGTACCTCGTCCTCGCGGAGCAGGGGCACCTGACTGCCCGCCCCCTGCGATTCGGCTGCCAGAGGGGGCTTCCTCCCCAGGAGCCAGTGCACACCATGATCACTGGGCACCTTTCCAGGGAGAAACCTGACAAGCCCTGCCTCAGCCTGGGGGTCAAGCTAACGGAGATGGAGACCACCGCCCAGGCAGCACAGCGGCACAGGCTCTGGGAGGACCCAGGCAGATGGGGACCCTGGGCCGAAGGGTCACCCTTGAGATGGGGAGAAGAGGGTCAGGGGTCAGGGTCAGGCTCCCACGTCACCACGCTGGGGACGGAGCTCCCCACACGTGCCCCTGAGGGGACACACAACAGCCAAGCGGTCCCCACGAGCAACAGTCGTGTTGTTAGTAGGCACCCTCGACACCATAGGGTGCAGACAGCACTCGACACTGTGACCTCAATCCAGAAAATTCCGACAGAGGGAATCCTCCCAAACACCCCACCCGCTCTCGTCAAAGCTCTCAAGGTCAGCAGCGACAGCACCTGGAGGGGTGCTCTCCCCCCGTTTTCCAGACTGTCCACTGGTGGGCAGGACAACAGCCAACGGCCCAGACCTGCATCCTCACGCGGCGGCTCAATGGAAACACAAAAATCCTTTCTGTGGTGGAGAAAAGCATCCCGGGAAAGGTCAGTACCGCCTGATGTGGGGCCCTGCCACGCCCTCGGCCCCCACTGTGGCCAGCAGGGTGGGCTGGGACGGGCCGGCCTCAGCGGTTTTCTGATTTCCTCCCATGCGTGGGGGCTTTCCTGCGTCTGCTGCAGAATTCAGCAGCATACCCCTCTTTGTTATTTCTGATGTTTTCTAAACATTTACTTTGCTCTATTTTAAAGGCAGAGTTGCAGAGACAGGGAGAGACAGAGACCTTCAGCAGGGCTGGGCCAGGCTGAAGGCAGTGGGAACTCAGTCTGGGTCTCCCACATGGTCAGGGGTCTGGGCCCCAGCTGCTGCCTCCCAGGGCACACAGCAGAGGAGCTGGGACCCAAACCTTCATGCTCCAGCCTGGCTGCGGGTGCCCAAGCAGCACGTTGACCACCTGGAGATCTGCTCTGGTCTGCTGCTTTCTGGTTTTCAGGAATTAGCTTGTACTGCGCTCAGCGGCAGGGGCCCCAGCCTCATCCCAGACTGCATCACACCTGTGTCCGGACAGAGCTTGACTGCTGCCACCGTGCGCCCACTCACGAAGTCTCCAGATCCCTCCTGGAAAACCATGTGCAGTGAAGCCGCTGTTTCGCAGCCGTCGCCATGGCTGGTCCCAGCCTTGCTGTCTGCAGCTCAGTCAGCTTCCACTTCTATAGCCTGGGAGACAGCAGGTTCTAAGAACTGGCTGGGACGTAACAGAACAGTCTCCTTTTAAAACATCCGTTCTTGGGGTCAGTTTATTCGGCACCCGAGAGCCACGTGAGCCCAGGGCCTCGAGACCAGATGTGCCCTCCGAACAGCACAGCACAGGGACACTGCCCGGTGACACTCCGCTCCGCCAGAGCCGCACCACGGCCTCGCTGGACTTCATTCTGGGCCTGTGTGGGCACCTACACAGCAGGGAGCCAGTGAACGTTCTGCCTACTCCCCAGTTCTATCGCCAGCTGAGTGGAGGAGGCGAACGGCTTCGCTGCCGCCAATGCACCATTCCTCTTTGCCTTTGTTTTCCACAAGGCGAAACGGCTCACTGAGGCAGGCAGCCGGGGACCACGAGCAGACGGGAAGGGGCCGCGTGACGCCGGGGCTGCCTGCCACCGCTTCAGCTGCACTCTCAACTCCTGCTGCTGCTTCTACGTTTGGGAAGCGAGAAGAAACCACAGCGGACCAGAAACACCACTCCAGGCACCGTCTGCGCGGCGCTCTGGCTTTCGGGAAGCAGGGAGGCCGCCCGCCTCTCGGGGGGCAGGCCCGGTCCCTGCCCCAGTTTTGCTCCTGTGGGCTCTGGGCTGTGAACGCTGACTACGCGAGTTGGCCTGTGTGTGACCAGCGGCCCGATGTGAACCTGCCGACCCGAGGTCTGGGGTTCCAGGATGGCGCACAGCCCTGCTGAGACCCTGGGGCCCGGCAGGTGAGCGCGTCCTGACACTCACCTCGGGGAACACAAGGCACTTGCCGCCCGTCCTGGGAGCCTGGGGAAAGCCGGGCGCCTAAGCAGCTGTCTGTAAGCACAGGCACCTGTGGCTCCAAGGATGTGGGACGTGATTACAGCCCTTCCTACGTGCCCGCTCAACCTCAGTCTTGCTTCTTACCCCTTAAACTTCTGATCTGGTGGAGCATTAAGCCCGTGGCTGTAATGTAAACTTAAAATGTTATCTCAAAAACTTAAAAAACAGGAAAAAAAATAAAAGGAGAGAGGAAGGAAGGAATATCATAATCTTGAGTTGTACCTATGATCTATATTGAATGTTAAAAAAAACAGGATATGGGGGCCGTCACCATGGCCCACTTGGTTAATCCTCTGCCTGTGGCGCCAGCATCCCATATGCGCGCAGGGTTCTAGTCCCGGTTGCTCCTCTTCCAGGCCAGCTCTCTGCTGTGGCCCGGGAAGGCAGCGGAGGATGGCCCAAGTCCTTGGGCCCTGCACCCCATGGGAGACCAGGAGGAAGCACCTGCTCCTGGCTTCGGATCAGCACAGCACTGGCTACAGTGGCCATTTAGGGGGTGAACCAACGGAAGGAAGACCTTTATCTCTGTGTCTCTCTCTCACTGTAACTCTGTCAATAAAATAACTGCTACTGCAGTACTACTTGAATGTGGGCTACAAGACAGTTCACCGACCTGCCCACCTACCCTCTCTCAAACAGTACACGGCGGCGTGAAATGGCTTCTGCCACATGCCCACGTCCTGAGTGTCAGCTGTGGCAGTGGGCCAGCGCCATCACTGCACGGGGTCCCTGAGGGAGGCACTGACTGGACTGGGGCAGCGCCGGAGGAACCCTGTGCCATGCCCCCAGAAAACCAGTGGCTCAATACAGACTTGACGGAGTGCGTCAGTTCAAGGAACAGTGCGTCAATTCAAGGAATGAAATCCTTCGCCCTTTACCTCTCCCCAGCACCTGGGTTTTATCTACAACACACACTGGGCACGCAATACAAGCACCCGCTGTTTTCAGCGCTCCCTTCGGGGTTCCTGGAATCTAACTTATCAAATCTTGAGCTAAATCCTACATCCTTATTGTTCCAAGTAATTAGTACGATTCCCCACTCCCCCAGCTAGAATTAACAAGATTTAAGACTGTCAAATCCAACGAAATCAGATTCTGTAACGTACCACGTTTCTCTAATGAAAACAGCCAGCCCTTGTCCTACTGGAATCTTGACTGAAGCTTGGGGGGAAGCATCCTTGTCTGAGTGGCTACAGCAGACCCGTACCCACCCGAACTCACGCATTTCTCAGAACCCCTTCATACGAAACAGGCGCTTCGGAAGCGAAGCGCTGCAGACCAAGAGTCAGGCAATTTATTGAAGACTACGCCGCGGACAGGCACAGACAGGGCTGCTGCACAGCAACGTTTGGCTTCTGCTTTCTCTCCACCACCGTCTACCCCAAAACCGAGCGACTCCAGTATCAGAAACTGTGTCCTACTGAATGGTCACTCCCCTAACTCTTCTCTATGAGCTCTGATTAAAACAGAAGTGAAAAATTAACCCAGACAGAAAACCCGTTTTCAACATGTGCATAGGCCCGGGAGTCCCAGAGAACACGGGAATCCCACAAAACATTTTTAGGGCTTCTGGATTTGTATCAAGTGTTTTAATTCTCCCACGTAATTGCATGTAACTTTCTGTTCATTATTTGTCTAGATAAATCTCATCAAAGAGTAGTAAATGTTCTAGAATTTTAATGGAGAGTAATGTTTAAGTAGGTATTGATATACAAACAGTCTTAATCGGCTAACTACAATTAGCACTTCTCTGCTCAAGAGCCCTCCCTACTGGAAACTCCTGTAAAACACAGCATGTGTGTCTGGCAAAGAGAGTTTCCAGAAACGCCTCCCAACCGTGCGCAATCAGAAGACAGCGTCCTGTCCCTCTTCTACCACACGGCGTGGGTACCACAGACTCCGAGGCAGTGACGTTGCCCAGCGCTTCCGTGGGAGCTCCGCAGAGACTGTCAAACAGGCTAAGGAGGGAGGCTCCGCTGGAGTTTCCAGTGAGCCGTACGACCCTCTGGAATGACTCCACGGGCTCTTTCCACGTGCAGCTAAGGCCCGGGTCAGCCCTAGACGGCAGGCTCAGTCACGGCTCGTGTCATGGTGCGCAGGGCCCGAGGATAAACAGCTGTGAGTTCCCAGGACACGCACCCTCAGGTGTGACTACCCAGCCACACACAGCACTGAAGCCAATAGCATGGCTGTGTTGCAAGGAGACTTTATTACAGACACTTCCATCTGAAGTTCAGGAAATGACTTTGTTGACCACTCTCAACTCGCAGGCCACACGGAAGCAGGTGTTGGGCTGGATCCGACAGGTGGGCAGGCTTCCTGGCCCGGTCTAAATCTATGTTCTGTTCTGACACTCATTTATTTGCTGGCAATTAGTTCAACTTCTACTTCATTATTAAGTGAGAACAATACAAACTTTGCTTATGGCTTTGTCTAGACTGCTGGTGTATAAATTTTTAAGACAAAATTTTAAAACTAACTTAGGTCAAAATTAACTACGCTGTTAGAGGAACAAACTGGCCAAGTTCCTTTATTTCTTGACGTCACATCTGTCCAGCACAGGGCAGGAAGTGCACCGTGTTTTCCCGACAGCATCTGACTGCACTTCCAACTAGAACACAGCAAGTGCACGGTCACTTGGACATGTGCATTCTCACACCTCACCAATTAAAGACGCCACACCACCACTGTGACGGCAAAGCGGGGACCTGAAGTCACACCACCACTGTGACGGCAAAGGGGGGACCTGAAGTCACACCACCACTGTGACGGCAAAGCGGGGACCCGAAGTCACACCACCACTGTGACGGCAAAGCGGGGACCCGAAGTCACACCACCACTGTGACGGCAAAGGGGGGGCCCGAAGTCACACCACCACTGTGACGGCAAAGCGGGGACCCGAAGTCACACCACCACTGTGACGGCAAAGCGGGGACCCGAAGTCACACCACCACTGTGACGGCACAGCGGGGACCTGAAGTCACACCACCACTGTGACGGCACAGCGGGGACCTGAAGTCACACCACCACTGTGACGGCAAAGCGGGGACCTGAAGTCACACCACCACTGTGACGGCACAGCGGGGACCTGAAGTCACACCACCACTGTGACGGCAAAGCGGGGACCTGAAGTCACACCACCACTGTGACGGCACAGCGGGGACCTGAAGTCACACCACCACTGTGACGGCAAAGCGGGGACCCGAAGTCACACCACCACTGTGACGGCACAGCAGGGACCTGAAGTCACACCACCACTGTGACGGCACAGCAGGGACCTGAAGTCACACCACCACTGTGACGGCACAGCAGGGACCTGAAGTCACACCACCACTGTGACGGCAAAGCGGGGACCTGAAGTCACACCACCACTGTGACGGCAAAGCGAGGACCTGAAGTCACACCACCACTGTGACGGCACAGCAGGGACCTGAAGTCACACCACCACTGTGACGGCAAAGCGGGGACCTGAAGTCACACCACCACTGTGACGGCAAAGGGGGGCCTGAAGTCACACCACCACTGTGACGGCACAGCGGGGACCTGAAGCTCCGTGACTAGACGCCTCCCGGCTGATGTACCCAGCATTTAAAAACGGCCATGTGGGGAACAGGTCAGGGTATCAAGTATCTGCCACGAAACATTTGGCCTTTTCCTTTTTAAAAAATAATCCTCGAACGTTAAGCCTTTATCGAACCGTTTCATGGAAACACGTTATGGCAGCGAGAAGCAAATCTGGGAAGCGCTGTATTTTTAGCAACCTGGCTAATTTAAAAACTTCGTTCAAAGAAGCAACATCGTCTTTATTAAAGCAAGATAGCTGAACGAAATCTTTTCTCTCCACATTAACCCGTTAGGCTGCTTCCAAGTCACACCCCCCTCAAAAAATCAGTCTGAGACTCACCGGCGCGTTTAACTCAAACCTATATTTGTCGTTTCTAAGATGCTGACCCACAGAGCGTGTTCGTGTTACACGTGTACCATCGCAGACCGAGGCAGAGAGCCACTGCCACCCCACACGAGCCGCGGCTCCTGAGCTGGCGTTCGTTAAAAATACATTGTACAACCCCGCGCTCGGGAGGCGGCGATGCAGCACACACACGTGGCTCCTGCCCGCAGGCTACCTGTTGTAGGCCCGCTCTTTCTTGGACTTCTCCAGCGCCTTGTCCATGGTCTTCTCGTTCTCCCCCCGACACTTGGGACAGTACCACTTGCCCTTGGGTTTATGGTTGAGGCCCACGCACGAGAAGTGGAACCACTCGATGGGGCACTCGTCGTTGTCGCAGCCGATCATCTCCCCGTAGGAGACCTGGTTGCAGAGGCAGTACGTGGGCTCGTTCGGGTCGATGGGGAGGTCGGCGGGGGACGCGTCCCGCTCTGCTTTGGCCTTGGAGCGCTTCTTCTTCTTGGAGGTCTTCGCCTTCTTCTCCTTGGGGGTTCCTGCGGCGACGTCGTCGTGGTCGTGGTTGTTGGAAGCGTTCTCTCGGTTCTCGTTGTTGCGCTGCCGCCGGGACCGCTTGTTGTTGGGCTTCTCCGCCGGCGTGACCGTCTCGCTCTTGGACTTCTCCTGGCCAGCTCTGCCGCTGCTGCCGGCCGCGTCGCCGATGTCCTGGTGGGCCTCGAGCAGGGCCACGTGGCTGTCCACCTGCCTGCTGCGGTTCTCCACCAGCTCCACCATCTGGCTGACTATCTGGATCTTCTCGTCGCCCAGCTCCTGGCTGCGGATCAGGGCTCTCTGGATGCAGTGCAGCACGCGCCTCTTCTGGGCGCCATCCGTCTCGCGCTTGAACTTCTCGTAGTAGTCATCCAGCTCCTTCAGGATCTCTGCAAGGAAAACAGCACGCGTTACGCGGCCACGCACACACGTGCCCTCCGCTGACTTCTATAAGAAGGAAGCGTGGGAGGGCGCTGGGCGCAGGGGTGAAGACGCTGCGTGGGGTCCCGCATCCCCTCGCAGCGCTCAGCTACTCTGTCTGATCCAGCTCCCTGGGAGCCCACGGAGACGGCTCCGTGGCTGGGTCCGTGCCACACTCACGGGAGACCCAGGCTGAGCTCCCAGCTCCTGGCTTCAGCCTGGCCCAACCCTGGCTGCTGGGGGCACCTGGTGAGTGAACCAGCAGATGGAAGATCTCTCTCTTTCTCTCTGCCTTTCAAATCAAATAGAAATAAGTGAAAGGGTATTTCTGGCTTGCTTGTTTCGTTTACAGTAGTGGCAGGGCAGGTGCTGTAAGCGACCACTCTGGCTGCCTGCTCCAGTCCTGGCTGCCTGCTCCAGTCCTGGCTACTCTGCTCCAGTCCTGGCTGCCCTGCTCCCGAGGCAGCGCCCGCGATGTGCCCGAGAGCAGCAACGACGGCTCAGTGCCGGGTCCCTGCCACCCAGATGGAGCTCCGGTCCCTGCTTCAGCCCGGCCCAGCCCTGGCTACTGCAGCCACTAGGGACCGGAACCAGGGAGTAGAAACTCACTCTCCCCACTGGCATTCTGCCTTTCAAAACCAGCAAGGCTTTCTAGTACAGGAATGTAACCTACAGGCCGTTCTAGACACTTCCCCGCTGAGCTGACAAGACAGGACCCCCTCGCCTCCCACCAGCCCCGTGCCCTTGGGATTCTGTGTTTCAGGAGTGGGGAGACAAACAGTCCAGGTGAGGCTTGTGCTCAGTCTCACTTCTCATTAAACCAACAACTGTGCTCCACTCCTCTCTCTGCTCAAATGCTTTACCAGTCACCGAAAGGCCTTTCTTCTTATTTTAATTGGCCGGCACCTCGAATGCCTGGCTCACTGACTGCAAATGCATTTTCACAAAGGCTCTCCACGTTCAAAGACGGGGGTGGGCAGGACAGGCCCCTGGTGCTCACTTCTCCACGGCAAACCACAGCAGCTCGCCCTTGCAGCGGGGGCGGACTGCACGGCGGAACCCGTGCTTCATCAGCAGCAGGTCAGAGCTGTTACAGCCAGGGGACCTCAAACACTGTCAAAACCCAGAACACCCTCGGTGTACATGGACACCCCCTTGGACAGGCTGGACGATGACGACTACGTGATTCCAAATGTAACCTAGCACATGCCGTGAGGTAACTCCTCAAGAAATACAAGCTGCTCTCTAACCTGACTCAGCGAGCATAGGAACCAAAGCCGGTGCTGACGCCCACCGACTCGGCTCACGCACGTTTCCAGGCCACAGTCCCAGAGTCTTGACTCTGAAGACCAACTTCCCCGCCTTCCACACAGACGTGGAGCTTCGTCCTGTGTCGCTGAGTGGGTTACAGGTTGCAGGTAGGATCATCTGGCTCACTCGGAGTCACACTTCTGAGACAACACAGGAAGCCACCCCTCTACACTGCTACCTTGACACACAGCGTCTCTGCTCAAACACGCTTCCTTCCAGGTGAAGACGGACCAAGGGGGACAAACGCGGTCCTACCACAACCACCAAGGAACGCTCCTGAGCCTGCAGCTCTCAGATGCGGAAGCAAGGCCTCCATCCACAACGCCAGGAGCCCACGCCAGCGCCACGTGGCCACACTGCCCACCAGGAGCCCACGCCAGCACCACGTGGCCCACACTGCCCACCAGGAGCCCACACCAGCGCCACGTGGCCCACACTGCCCACCAGGAGCCCACGCCAGCGCCACATGGCCCATACTGTCCACCAGGAGCCCACGCCAGCGCCACATGGCCCATACTGTCCACCAGGAGCCCACACCAGCGCCACGTGGCCCACACTGTGCACCAGGAGCCCACACCAGCACCACATGGCCCACACTGCCCACCAGGCACCCACACCGGCACCACGTGGCCCACACTGCCCACCAGGCCAGGCGCCCACACTGGCGCCATGTGACCCACACTACACACCAGGAGCCCACGCCAGCGCCACGTGGCCCACACTGCCCACCAGGCCAGGTGCCCACACCGGCGCCATGTGGCCCACACTGCACACCAGGCCAGGTGCCCACACCGGCATCATGTGGCCCACACTGCACACCAGGCCAGGCACCCACACCAGCGCCACGCGGCCCACACTGCCCACCAGGCGCCCACACCAGTGCCACGTGGCCCACACTGCCCACCAGGAGCCCACACCGGCGCCGCGTGGCCCACACTGTGCACCAGGAGCCCACGCCAGCGCCATGTGGCCCGTACTGTCCACCAGGAGCCCACGCCAGCGCCACGTGGCCCACACTGCGCACCAGGAGCCCACACCAGCACCACATGGCCCACACTGTCCACCAGGCACCCACACCGGCACCACGTGGCCCACACTGCCCACCAGGCCAGGCGCCCACACCGGCGCCATGTGACCCACACTACACACCAGGAGCCCACGCCAGCGCCATGTGGCCCACACTGCCCAACAGGCCAGGCGCCCACACCGGCGCCATGTGGCCCACACTGCACACCAGGAGCCCACGCCGGCGCCATGTGGCCCACACTGCACACCAGGAGCCCACACCGGCGCCATGTGGCCCACACTGCCCAACAGGCCAGGCGCCCACACCAGCGGCATGTGGCCCACACTGCACACCAGGAGCCCACGCTGGCGCCACATGGCCCACACTGCACACCAGGAGCCCACACCGGCACCACGTGGCCCACACTGCCCAACAGGCCAGGCGCCCACACCGGTGCCATGTGGCCCACACTGCACACCAGGAGCCCATGCCAGCGCCATGTGGCCCACACTGCACACCAGGAGCCCACACCAGCGCCATGTGGCCCACACTGCACACCAGGAGCCCACACCGGCGCCATGTGGCCCACACTGCCCAACAGGCCAGGCGCCCACACCGGCGCCATGTGGCCCACACTGCACACCAGGAGCCCACGCCGGCGCCACATGGCCCACACTGCACACCAGGCGCCCACACCGGCGCCATGTGGCCCACACTGCACACCAGGAGCCCACACCGGCACCACGTGGCCCACACTGCACACCAGGAGCCCACACCGGCGCCATGTGGCCCACACTGCACACCAGGAGCCCACGCCGGAGCCACATGGCCCACACTGCACACCAGGAGCCCACACCGGCACCACGTGGCCCACACTGCCCAACAGGCCAGGCGCCCACACCGGCGCCATGTGGCCCACACTGCACACCAGGAGCCCATGCCAGCGCCATGTGGCCCACACTGCACACCAGGAGCCCACACCGGCGCCATGTGGCCCACACTGCACACCAGGAGCCCACGCCAGCGCCATGTGGCCCACACTGCCCAACAGGCCAGGCGCCCACACCGGCGCCATGTGGCCCACACTGCACACCAGGAGCCCACGCCGGCGCCACATGGCCCACACTGCACACCAGGAGCCCACACCGGCACCACGTGGCCCACACTGCCCAACAGGCCAGGCGCCCACACCGGCGCCATGTGGCCCACACTGCACACCAGGAGCCCATGCCAGCGCCATGTGGCCCACACTGCACACCAGGAGCCCACACCGGCGCCATGTGGCCCACACTGCACACCAGGAGCCCACGCCAGCGCCATGTGGCCCACACTGCCCAACAGGCCAGGCGCCCACACCGGCGCCATGTGGCCCACACTGCACACCAGGAGCCCACACCGGCGCCATGTGGCCCACACTGCACACCAGGAGCCCACGCCGGCGCCACGTGGCCCACACTGCACACCAGGAGCCCACGCCGGCGCCACGTGGCCCACACTGCACACCAGGCGCCCACGCCGGCGCCACATGGCCCACACTGCACACCAGGAGCCCACGCCGGCGCCACATGGCCCACACTGCACACCAGGCGCCCACACCGGCGCCATGTGGCCCACACTGCACACCAGGAGCCCACACCGGCGCCACATGGCCCACACTGCACACCAGGAGCCCACACCAGCGCCACGTGGCCCACACTGCACACCAGGAGCCCACACCGGCGCCACGTGGCCCACACTGCACACCAGGAGCCCACACCAGCGCCACGTGGCCCACACTGCACACCAGGCGCCCACACCGGCGCCATGTGGCCCACACTGCACACCAGGCGCCCACACCGGCGCCATGTGGCCCACACTGCACACCAGGAGCCCACGCCGGCGCCACATGGCCCACACTGCACACCAGGCGCCCACACCGGCGCCATGTGGCCCACACTGCACACCAGGAGCCCACACCAGCGCCACATGGCCCACACTGCACACCAGGAGCCCACACCAGCGCCACGTGGCCCACACTGCACACCAGGCGCCCACACCGGCGCCATGTGGCCCACACTGCACACCAGGCGCCCACACCGGCGCCATGTGGCCCACACTGCACACCAGGAGCCCACGCCGGCGCCACGTGGCCCACACTGCACACCAGGAGCCCACGCCGGCGCCACGTGGCCCACACTGCACACCAGGCGCCCACGCCGGCGCCACATGGCCCACACTGCACACCAGGAGCCCACGCCGGCGCCACATGGCCCACACTGCACACCAGGCGCCCACACCGGCGCCATGTGGCCCACACTGCACACCAGGAGCCCACACCGGCGCCATGTGGCCCACACTGCACACCAGGCGCCCACACCGGCGCCATGTGGCCCACACTGCACACCAGGAGCCCACACCGGCGCCACATGGCCCACACTGCACACCAGGAGCCCACACCAGCGCCACGTGGCCCACACTGCACACCAGGAGCCCACGCCGGCGCCATGTGGCCCACACTGCACACCAGGAGCCCACACCGGCGCCATGTGGCCCACACTGCACACCAGGAGTCCACGCCGGCGCCACGTGGCCCACACTGCACACCAGGAGCCCACACTGGCGCCATGTGGCCCACACTGCACACCAGGAGCCCATGCCAGCGCCATGTGGCCCACACTGCACACCAGGAGCCCACACCGGCGCCATGTGGCCCACACTGCACACCAGGAGCCCACACCGGCGCCATGTGGCCCACACTGCACACCAGGAGCCCACGCCGGCGCCACATGGCCCACACTGCACACCAGGAGCCCACACCGGCACCACATGGCCCACACTGCACACCAGGCGCCCACACCGGCACCACATGGCCCACACTGCACACCAGGAGCCCACACTGGCGCCACATGGCCCACACTGCACACCAGGAGCCCACGCCGGCGCCACGTGGCCCACACTGCCCACCAGGAGCCCATGCCAGCGCCATGTGGCCCACACTGCACACCAGGCGCCCACACCGGCACCACATGGCCCACACTGCACACCAGGCCAGGCGCCACGCGGCCCTGCTCTTGCTGGCTACATCACAGCTGCCAGTCACTGGAGTCTGAAGGAAGCAACTTCCCCAGGGAGCCATACTTCTCTGACACTTGAAAAGTGGTTCAGGCAACCTCGAACGCTCTCTAACGTTGTTAAGGTGACTGGGATGCACTGCTGTGCACAGGGGGTGAAGCTGGGAACCGGTTCAAGTCCCGCTGCGCCACTCTCCTCTGGACCCAGCTCCCTGCGGACGGGCCAGGAACTCCGTGGAGGGCGGTCCACAGAGTGGGACCCCTGCACCCACGTGGGAGAGCGGACAAAGCCGATGCTACAGCCATCTGGGGCATGGCCGGCGGACACAGGGTCTCTCTCTCTGTAACTGCCTTTCGGATAAGTCAGATAAATAAAACTGTTAAAGTTGTCGGAACACAAGCCAGTGGACCCGAGGCCACAACCCTGGTCACCAGGCCTGGCTCGCCTCACGCCCACGGCCCTGCCCCGGGCCCGACTCTGCCCAGCCCGGGAGCCCGGCCGGCCCTCCCGCCACCTCCCTGCGGGCCGGCCGCGCTGTCCGGCTCGCCCTCTTCCGCTACAGCCTCGGAGTGGACGCCCCAAGGCCACTCACGCTTCTCCAGTCACGCACTCCCGAGTCAGTGCAAAGGCGGCCGGAGCCTCCTGCAGCCCCGTCCCGCGGGTGACAGGGGACACGACAGCGGCGACAGCCGGAGGGCCGGCCCGCGGCCGCCGGGGCTCCGCGGCCGGAAGTGGCCGAGCTCAGCCAGAGGAGGAGCCCAGCGACCCGGGACCGGCCTCCCGCCAATGGAGAGGGGAACAGCGCGCCACGCCTCCCGAGCCGTCGCCTATGGGGATCGCCGGGCTGGAGGGCGGGGGCCGGCGGAGCGCCAATCACAGCACAGGGCTGGCGAGCACGGCCCGCCCCAGCAGCGAGAAGGGCCAATCTGAGGCCGGAGGCCGGGCGACCCGAAGACATTCAAATCAACTCGACCTCCTCTCGCCTCCCCGCCCATCTCCAAAAGGGAAAAAAGGCAGCGGAAACACAGACCCGTGCCAATCTCCGCGCAAGGCCCGCCCCCGCCCGGCCCCACGGCCAATCGGCCTACAGCGACCTGATAAGGACATTCCACGGAGGCCGTCACGGCCAATCGCGACGAGGCCGGGGCGGAGCGTTCCGCAGTATGCTAATCGGGCTGCTATAAAAGCCGCTGCGCAGCTACGTCTCCGGCAGAGCGCGCAGGGGCGCCTCGGCGGCGCGGCCTCCCTGCGCGGTCGGAGCGAGCAGTAGCTCTCCACCCCCCCGCCCCAACGCTTCCGTTTCCCCGCTGCGCAGCCCTGTAAACAGGAGTAAACTCCGAGGACGGGCCGCGGCCCGGGCGGCAGCCCCTCGCGCACGCCAAGTTTCCCCGGCGGGCGGCGGGGCCGCGGGCAGCGACCCACAGGTCGCCGCGGCCGGGCGCCTCCCCTTCCCCGCCGGCGCGCTCGCCGCGGCAGCCCCGCAGCCGGCGCCCCGCACTTTATGTAACCGCGGGCGGGGGGCCGCACGCGCCCCCCGAGCCCGGCCCCCGCCCGCCCGCGCCGCCCCATCACTTCACTACAAAGAGCCGCGTCCTCGCGGCCGGGCTCTGCGCACGGGGACCCGGCGCGGCCGCGGCGGCCCCGGCCCTTTTGTTCCGCTGCCCCGGGGGGTGGCCGCGCCGCCCCCGCCCGCCGCACCTTGGTACTTGGCGTCGATCTCCCGCATGAGCGAGACGTTGCGCTGCAGGTCGAACGGCAGGGACTCCACGGAGTCCAGGTAGTCCTCCACATAGTTGGCCAGGTGGGTCTGCTCCCCGTTGGCAGGACTCAACATGGTTCACCGCCCAGCTCCCCGGCGGCGCGGCGCGGCTTTCCGCTTCCTGCGCCCCCCGCCCCCCGCCGGGGCGCCCCGCCGAAATGCACAGCGCGCGCCGCCCGCCGGCTCCGGCCCGGCCCGGCCGCTACATCGGCCGGGGCCGCGGGGACCCCGGCGCCTGCGGGCGCGGGCCGCGGTGGCGGAGGCTCGCTCGCGGCCGCGCAGGCCCCCTCCCGGGCGGCGGGGCGGGCGCGTGCGGGCGGGCGCGCGCACACACGCCGGCGGCGGGAGAGGCCCGCGCAGGCAGCGGCCCGGGGCGCGCTCGCCGCCCGCCCGCCGCGCCGCACTTGTCCAGCGTGGAAAACCCAAATACCAGTTTCAAACACTTGGGAAACATCAGCCCCGCCGCGCAGCGCGCATGCGCCCAGCCCCCCCCGCCCGGCGGCCCCGCCCCCGCCGCATGCACGCCCCTCGCCGCCCCGGGCCGGGGGCGGGGCCGGGGGCGGGGCCGCGGGCGGGGGGCGGGGCCGGGGGCCGGGGGCCGGGGGCGGCGGGGCCGCGGGCGGGGCGCGAACTTTACTAGGAGTTTGGACTTGCGGGCACGGCGGCCGCCTGCCCCGCCGAAGACCCGCCCGGGACCGGGACCGCGGCCCGCGCCGACCTCACCTCCCTCTCCTCAGCCCCTCAATCGCCACAGTCCCCGCCTCGCCGCGCGGCTTAAGTACGGCCCGCGCCGAACTGGCAACGCCGACAGCCAATCCGCCCGCCGCCCTTACGGCGGGCGCCCAATCAGGACAGCGAGAGGGCGGGGCTACCGTGCCTCTTACAACTACACAGCCTGGTCCTCCGGGAGGCGGAAGGAGGGGCGGGGCGAGCCCGGGCGGAAGCGCCGGCGCGTGCGCACTTCAGCTCGGGGCGGCCGCGGGCCCGCGCGGGGCCCCCGGCCCGGCTGCGGCTGGACCACCATTCCCAGCAGCCTCGGCGGCGCCGCGCCTGCGCCGCGCCTCGCCGCCCTGCCTTTGTGTCGCCTCTCGGAGCTCAGTTTGGAGCGGTCTGGAAACAAAGGGGCCCGGGAGGGAATCTGCTCCCCGGGGCCCAGCCGCCGAAGGGGGCAGGCGAGCGGGGGCGGCGCCTCCCCGGGCCCCTGCGCGTCCCGTCCCGGGCTTCGGAGGGCCTCTCCGCGCCTGCTCCGCTCGCTCGACAGACAGCGGCCGGCTGCCCGCCCTCGCTCGGCCCCGTCCGTCCCGCGGGGCCCCTCTCCCCGCCCGAAACCCCGGGACTAGGGGCTGGCGGAGCGGCCCGGGCGCCGAGCGGCCCCGTTGCCTAGACGACGCCGGCGGCCCCGCCCACTTCCGGCAGAGGGCCCGCCCCCGGCGGCCCGGCTTTGTCCGTCGCCTCCCGGGCGCGCGCCGCCCGCCGTGCGGTCCGATCGTGGGCTGCGGGCCGGGGCGCGCGGCCGCGTGGGGCTTTCTCGTGGGAGTGCGGCGGGTGCCCCGAGGGGGGATCGCGTGGCGGACACGCCGCCCTCGACGTGAAGTCGGGGCGCTTTTCACGGGAGTGCGTTCGGGCGTGTGCGGCGCTGTGCGGTGTCTCGGGGTTGACGAGCGCCGTGCGTGGCTCGGCGGCGGTGCAGCGTCTGCAAGGGGTCGCGCCCGACCGCGTGCCCCGTCTCAGGGCTGTGGTGCGTGGGGTTGGGGCTGTCCACACGAGGAGGCTGCGGGAGGCGCCTGCCCTGGAGACCCGGTCGGCCCCCGCCCTCGGACACCCGGTGGGCCCCCGCCGGTGTGGACAGTGCAGCCCGCGCCCTCGGACACCCGGTCAGCCCCCGCCGGTGTGGACAGTGCAGCCCGCGCCCTCGGACACCCGGTCAGCCCCCGCCGGTGTGGACAGTGCAGCCCGCGCCCTCGGACACCCGGTCAGCCCCCGCCGGTGTGGACAGTGCAGCCCGCGCCCTCGGACACCCGGTCGGCCCCCGGCAGCCTGGCCGCGATGCCCCCGCCCCGCCTGCTGGCCCTCCCAGGACAGGAGAACGTCCCCTTGGGTGTTTGCGGTGTCCTTCTTCCAGCCTCCGCCCAGGCACCCGGGCCGTCCTCGGCTCCCAGGTTCGTCAGCGGGGAGCAGATTGGAGGGGAGCAGCCGGTCCTGGGTGCGGCGCCCATAGGCGGTGCAGGCACTGTGGGCGGCGGCTTACGGCTTTGCCTCTGCGCTTTAGGAGAGAACACACACATCAGACTGAAGAGACACAGTTACAACACAACATCAAGACAAGAGAGAACACACACATCAGACTGAAGAGACACAGTTACAACACAACATCAAGACAAGAGAGAACACACACATCAGACTGAAGAGACACAGTTACAACACAACATCAAGACAAGAGAGAACACACACATCAGACTGAAGAGACACAGTTACAACACAACATCAAGACAAGAGAGAACACACACATCAGACTGAAGAGACACAGTTACAACACAACATCAAGACAAGTCTTGGGCTGGCGGTGTGGAAGTGAGAACACTCCAGAATGTAGAGAGATGGGAACCACGTGTGGTTAGCATTGGCCTGTGTGGTCTCCTGCCTGTACACAAAGGTTTTGATGTATTATCCTGGAGCATGAGAACACATTTATACTACAGACAGAAATGCACAGTTAGACGCCAGAGTCTTGACAGCATTTTTTAAGTACTATAGGAAGACACGGATTTTTCTCTGACTCATAATTTCCCAAACCCAACAAAGCACCCAAACACCTCAGAGCTGTTTTGAACATTGCAAAACCAAGGGGATTCTTTCTTTTTTCTTTTCTTTTTCTTTCTTTCTTTTTTTTTTATAAGCACTGTTTTGAAAGATACTAATAGGGAGGTATTTTGAAAGTAATTTTCAGAATGTCTCGTTTTCAAAACCTAGATGTTAAATAAGACTTTTACCCTTACAATGAATCCCAAGTGAACATATCTTGCTAGGTACATGATAGATGGTAGTGTACTGGCTGTGGTCTTCCCCTTGGAGACACTAAAAGAAAACGGGGGGTGCACAGGGACATCAGGGGCTGTGTGCTGGGATGCAAATGTGTGTGTTGGGTGTACACTGTGTACTGGGATACAGAGGCAGTGTGTTCTGGGTTCACACTGTACTGGGATGCAATTGCAGTGTCTGGGGGGCATACTGTACTAGGATGCAGATGTGTGTGGTGGGTGCACATTGTGTTGGTATGTGTTGAGTGCACAATGTGCTGAGATATAGAACTGTTGTGTGTTGCTGCATACTGTAATGGGATGCAGACAGTTGTGTTGGGTGTACACAGTGTACTGGGATGCAGACGTGTGGGTTGGGTATACACTGTGTACTGGCATGCACACATGGTGTGTTTTGGGGTACACGCTGTTCTGGGATCCAGACGTATGTTGGGTGTACACTGTGTATTGGGAGACAGTTGTCATGTGTGTTAGATGCACTGTACTGGGATCCAGACATGGTATGTGTTAGGCCCTCACTGTGTACTGAGAGCAGATACCGTGTGTTGGGTGCACACTGTACTGGGATGTAGACATGGTTTGTTTTGGGGTGCTTACTGTACTGCAGACATGATGTGTTTTGAGGTGCACTCTGTACTGCGATGCAGAGGCCGTATTTGTCCTATGCACCCTGTATTGGGATGCAGATATGGTGTGTTTTGGGTGCACACAGAGTACTGGGATGCAGACGAGGTTATATTGGGTACCTGCTGTGTACTGGGATGCAGTTGTAGTGTGTGCCTTATGCACACTGTGCTGGGAGGCAGACATGATGTGCTTTTGGTGTGCACTGCACTAGGATCATGATGTGTTGTGTGTTGGGGCACACACTGTACTTGGATCCAGATGTATGTGTTGTGTGCACACTGTCCTGAGATGCAGACATGGTATGAGCTGAGTACACAGTGTAATGGGATGCACACAGGTGTTGCAGCACACACTGTCCTGAGATGCAGACGTGGTATGTGTTGAGTACACAGTGTAATGGGATACACACGTGTGTTGCAGCACACACTGTCCTGAGATGCAGATGTGGTGTGTGTTGGCCCTCACACTGGACTAGTTGTAGAAGAAGTGTGTGTTGGGTACACATCGTGTCCTGGATTGCACAAGCGGCGTTTGTTGGAGCACACACTAAACTGAGGAGCAGCGGTGGTTTGTGTTGGGTATACTGTATGTGGACACAGACATGGAGTATGTGTGGGGAGCATAGTGTAGTAGGATGCAGGTGTGGTATGGGTTGGGTGCCTACTGTGTACTTTGATGCAGTCGTGTGTGCACACTGTACTGGGAAGCAGATGTGGTATGTGTTGCACATTGTACTGGAATGGAGATTTGATTTATGTTGGGTGTACACTGTACTGAGATACACATGTGGTATGTGTTGGGTACATTGTGTACTGGATACAGATGCAGTATATTTTTGGTGGGCCACTGCATACTGGGATGCATTCCAGGTGTGTGCCAGGATGGGTTTTTTATTAGATGTGTACTGTGTACTGGGGTGCAGAAGTGTGTTGCATGCACACTGTATTGGGATGTAGATGTGTTTATTGGGGTGCACATTCTCTTGGGATGCAGATGTGGGTATGTGTTTAGGTACACACTGTAATTGGATGCAAAGTTGGTATGTGTTGGGTGCCCACCATGTATTGGGATGCAAAGGTGGTATGTGTTCGGTATATACTATGTACTGTGATAGAGAAATGGCATGTTTTGGGGTGCATACTGTACTTGGATGCACAAATGGTGTGTGTTGGGGCACACACTGTACTGAGATGTGGACACTGTTGGGTGCACACTGTACTGGGATGCTGACAGGGTATATGTTGGGTGCCTACCGTGTCCTGGAACGCAGTCATGTGTGTTGTATGCACACTGTATTGAGTGCAGATGTGGTTTGTGGAGTGTGCATAGTGTAATGGGATGCAGATATTGTGTGTTGGGGTGTACACTGTACTGGGATACATTCGAGGTGTGTGCTAAATCCACACTGTGTACAAGGATGCTAATTTAGTGTGTCTTAGGTGTACACTGTGTGAAGGGATGCAAAGGTGGTATGTGTTGGGTGTGTATACTGTACATGGGAAAAGATGTGTATATTGGTACCCACATTACTGTGTGTTGTGTGCACTCAGTGTCCTAGGATACACACATGTGAGTATTGGGGCACACACGGTTCTAGGATTCAGAGGTGGTCTGTGTTGGGAGCCCCTGTGTACTGGGTGGCACAGGTGGTGAGTGTTGAGTGCGCAGTGTGCTGGTTGCACTCGTGGTGTGTGTTGGTTGCACAGGTGGTGAATGTTGGGTGTCCAGTGTATACAAGGTTGCAGAGGTGGGTGTTGGGTGTCCCTGTATACTGGGTTGCACAGGTAGTATGTACTTGGTGCCCTATGTGTCCTGGGTTGGACAGGTGGTGTGCGTTGCATGTACACTGTATACTGGGTTGGACAGGTGGTGAGTGTTGGGTGCACACTTTGTACTGCTTGCACAGGTGGTGAGTGTTGCATGTACACTGTATACTGGGATGCAGAGGGGGTGAGTGTTGGGTGCCCCTGTGTAATGGGTTGGACAGGTGGTATGTGCTGGGTGCACACTGTGTACTGGGTTACACAGGTAGTGAGTGTTGGGTGCTCACTGTGCAGGGTTGCACAGGTGGTGAGTGGTGGGTATCCAGCATATACAGGGTTGCAGAGGCGAGTGTTGGGTGTCCCTGTGTGCTGGGTCGGACAGGTGGTGTGTGTTGGGTCCCCTGTGTCCTGGGTTGGACAGGTGGTGTGTGTTGGGTGCCCCTGTGCCCTGGGTTGGACAGGTGGTGTGTGTTGGGTGCCCCTGTGTCCTGGGTAGGACAGGTGGTGGGTGTTGGGTGCACATTGTTTACTGGGTTGGACAGGTGGTGTGTGTTAGGCGCACACTATTTACTGGGTGGCACAGATGGTGAGTGTTGGGTGTACACTGTTTTTGCTTACACAGGTGGTGAATGTTGGGAGCACACTGTGTACAGAGTGGCAGAGGTGGTGATTGTTGGGTGCACACTGTGTACTGGGTTGCCCACATGGTGAATGTTGTGTGCACACTGTGTACTATGTTTACAGGTGTACTAGGTTTTACAGGTGGTGCGTGTTGGGTGCACACTGTAAACTGGGTTGCACAGGTGGTGTGTATTGTGTGCCCCCTGTATACTGAGTTGGACAGTCGGTCTGTGTTGGATGCACACTGTACACTGGGTGGCACAGGTGGTGAATGTTGGGTGCACACTGTATTCTGGGTTGCACAGGTTGTGTGTGTTGTGTGCCCCCTGTGTACTGAGTTGGACAGCCGGTCTGTTTGGATGCACACTGTACACTGGGTGGCACAGGTGGTGAGTGTTGGGTGCACACTGTATACTGAGTGGCAAAGGTGGTGAGTGTTGGGTGTACACTGTGAGCTGGGTTATAGAGGTGGTGTGTGTTGGGTGCACACTGTATTCTGGGTTGCACAGGTGGTTAGTGTTGGGTGCACACTATGTACTGTGTTGCCCACGTGGTGAGTTTTGGGTGCACATTGTTAAATGGTAGCACTGGAAGTGAATATTGGGTGCACATATGTACTAGGTTTTACAGCTTCTGCGTGTTGGGTGCCCCCTGTATTCTGGGTTGCACAGGTGGTGAGTGTTGTGTGCATACTGTGTACTGGGTGGCACAGGTGGTATGTGCTGGGTTCACACTCTGTACTGGATGCATAGTTTACCGGGTGGAACACATAGTATGTGCTGGGTGCACACTGTATAATGGGTGACACAGGTAGAGAATGTTGGGTGCAGAATTTGTACTAGGTTTTATAGGTGGTGCGTGTTGGTTGCACACGGTATACTGGGTTACCCATGTGGTGTGTGTTGGATGCACACTGTATACTGCTTGCACAGGTGGTGAGTGTTGGGTTCATACTGTGTACTGGGTTGCTCAGGTAGTCTGTGTTGCGTGCACAAGGTGTACTGGTTTACAGAGGTAGTGATTGTTGGGTGCATACTAGGTACTGGCTTGCACACGTGTGTGTGGGGTGCATACTGTGCTGGGTTGCACAGGTGGTGAGTGGTGCGTGTCCAATGTATACAGGGTTGCAGAGGTGAGTGTTGGGTGCCCCTGTGTACCGGATTGGACAGGTGATCTGTGTTGGGTTCACACTGTGTACTAGGTTACACTGGTAGTGAGTGTTGGGTGCAAACTGTGTACTAGGTTGCACATGTATGTGTGGGGGGGTGCATACTTTGCTGGGTTGCACAGGTGGTGAGTGGTGGGTGTCCAGCGTATTCAGGGATGCAGAGGTGAGTGTTGGGTGTCCCTGTGTGCTGGATTGCACTGGTAGTGTGTGTTGGATGCCCCCTGTGTCCTGGGTTGGACAGGTGGTGTGTGTTGGGTGACCCAGTGTCCTGGGTTGGACAGGTGGTCTGTGTTGGGTTCACACTATGTACTAGGTTACACTGGTAGTGAGTGTTGGGTGCACACTGTTTACTGGTTTGCACATGTATGTGTGGGGGGTGCATACTGTGCAGGGTTGCACAGGTGGTGAATGTTGGGTGTCCAGCATATACAGGGTTGCAGAGGTGAGTGTTGGGTGTCCCTGTGTACTGGATTGCACTGTTAGTGTGTGTTGGATGCTCCCTGTGTCCTGGGTAGGACAGGTAGTGTGTGTTGGGTGTACATTGTTTACTGGGTTGGACAGGTGGTGTATGTTGGGTGCCCATGTGTCCTGCTTGGACAGGTGGTGTGTGTTGGGTGCCCCCTGTGTCCTGGGTTGGACAGGTGGTGTGTGTTGGGTGCCCCCTGTGTCCTGGTTGGACAGGTGGTGTGTGTTGGGTGTCCCTGTGTCTTGGGTAGGACAGGTGGTTTGTGTTATGTGCCCCCTGTGTACTGGGTTGGACAGGTGGTCTGTATTGGGTTCACACTATGTACTAGGTTACCTTGGTAGTGAGTGTTGGGTGCACACTGTGTACTAGGCTGCACATGTTGTGTGTGTGGGTGCATACTGTGCTGGGTTGCACTGGTGGTGAATGTTGGGTGTTTAGCATATACAGGGATGCAGAGGTGAGTGTTGGGTGTCCCTGTGTCCTGGGTAGGACAGGTGGTTTGTGTTGGATGCCCCCTGTGTCCTGGGTTGGACAGGTGTTGTGTGTTGGGTGCACATTGTTTACTGGGTTGGACAGGTGGTGTGTGTTGGGTGCCCCCTGTGTCCTGGGTTGGACAGGTGGTGTGTGTTGGGTGCCCATTGTTTACTGGGTTGGATAGGTGGTGTGTGTTGGGTGCCCCTGTGTCCTGGGTTGGACAGGTGGTGTGTGTTGGGTGCTCCCTGTGTCCTGGGTTCGACAGGTGGTTTGTGTTGGGTGCACCTTGTTTACTGGGTTGGGCAGGTGGTGTGTGTTAGGTGCACACTAGTTACTATGTGGCACAGATGGTGAGTGTTGGGTGTACACTCTTGTTTCTGGCACAGGTGGTGAATGTTGGGAGCACACTGTGTACTGGGTTACACATGTAGTGATGTTGGGTGCATACTGTGTACTGGGTTGCACACGTGTGTGTGGGGTGTTTACTGTGCATGGTTGCACAGGTGGTGAGTGGTGGGTGTCCAATATATACAGGGTTGCAGAGGTGAGTGTTGGGTGTCCCTGTGTCCTGGGTGGGACAGGTGGTGTTTGTTGGGTTAACATTGTTTACTGCGTTGGACAGGTGGTGTGTGATGGGTGCTCCCTGTGTCCTCGGTTGGACTGGTGGTGAGTGTTGGGTGTACACTGTGTCCTGGGTTGGACAGGTGGCGTGTGTTGATTGCCCCCTGTGTCCTGGGTTGGACAGGTGGTTTGTGTTAGGTGCACACTGTGTACTTGGTTACACAGGAAGTGATTGTTGGGTGCATACTGCGTCCTGGGTTGCACACGTGTGTGTCGGGTGCATACTGTGCTGGGTTGCACTGGTGGTGAGTGGTGAGTATCTAGCATATACAGGGATGCAGAGGTGAGTGTTTGGTGTCCCTGTGTACTAGATTGCACTGGTAGTGTGTGTTCGATGTCCCCAGTGTCCTGGGTTGCAGGAGTGGTGTGTGTTGGGTGCCCTTGTGTCCTCGTTAGACAGGTGGTGTGTGTTTGGTGCACACTACTTACTGTGTGGCACAGATGGTGAGTGTTGGGTGTACACTGTTTTTGCTGGCACAGGTGGTGAATGTTGGGAGTACTCTTTGTACTGGGTTACACAGGTAGTGGTTGTTGGGTGCATACTGTGAACTGGGTTGCACACGTGTGTGTTGGGTGCATACTGTGCTTGGTTGCACAGGTGGTGAGTGGTGGGTGTCCAGTGGTACAGGTTTGCAGAGGTGAGTGTTGGTTGCCCCTGTGTACTGGGTTGGACAGGTGGTCTGTGTTGGGTTCACACTATGTACTAGGTTACACTGGTAGTGAGTGTTGGGTGCACACTGTGTAATAGGCTGCACATGTTGTGTGTGTGGGTGCATACTGTGCTGGGTTGCGCAGGTGGTGAATGTTGGGTGTGTAGCATATACAGGGATGCAGAGGTGAGTGTTGGGTGTCCCTGTGTACTGGGTTGGCCAGGTGGTCTGTGTTGGGTTCACACTATGTCCTAGGTTACACTGGTAGTGAGTGTTGGGTGCACCCGGTTGCACATGTTGTGTGTGTGAGGTGCATTCTGTGCTGGGTTGCACAGGTGGTGAATGTTGGGTGTCCAGCGAATACAGGGTTGCAGAGGGGAGTGTTGGGTATCCCTGTGTACTGGATTGCACTGGTAGTGTGTGTTGGATGCCCCCTGTGTCCTGGGTTGGACAGGTGGTGTGTGTTGGGTGCCCCCTGTGTCCTGGTTGGACAGGTGGTGTGTGTTGGGTGTCCCTGTGTCTTGGGTAGGACAGGTGGTTTGTGTTATGTGCCCCCTGTGTACTGGGTTGGACAGGTGGTCTGTGTTGGGTTCACACTATGTACTAGGTTACCTTGGTAGTGAGTGTTGGGTGCACACTGTGTACTAGGCTGCACATGTTGTATGTGTGGGTGCATACTGCGCTGGGTTGCACTGGTGGTGAATGTTGGGTGTTTAGCATATACAGGGATGCAGAGGTGAGTGTTGGGTGTCCCTGTGTCCTGGGTAGGACAGGTGGTTTGTGTTGGATGCCCCCTGTGTCCTGGGTTGGACAGGTGTTGTGTGTTGGGTGCACATTGTTTACTGGGTTGGACAGGTGGTGTGTGTTGGGTGCCCCCTGTGTCCTGGGTTGGACAGGTGGTGTGTGTTGGGTGCCCATTGTTTACTGGGTTGGATAGGTGGTGTGTGTTGGGTGCCCCTGTGTCCTGGGTTGGACAGGTGGTGTGTGTTGGGTGCTCCCTGTGTCCTGGGTTCGACAGGTGGTTTGTGTTGGGTGCACCTTGTTTACTGGGTTGGGCAGGTGGTGTGTGTTACGTGCACACTAGTTACTATGTGGCACAGATGGTGAGTGTTGGGTGTACACTCTTGTTTCTGGCACCGGTGGTGAATGTTGGGAGCACACTGTGTACTGGGTTACACATGTAGTGATGTTGGGTGCATACTGTGTACTGGGTTGCACACGTGTGTGTGGGGTGTTTACTGTGCATGGTTGCACAGGTGGTGAGTGGTGGGTGTCCAATATATACAGGGTTGCAGAGGTGAGTGTTGGGTGTCCCTGTGTCCTGGGTGGGACAGGTGGTGTTTGTTGGGTTAACATTGTTTACTGCGTTGGACAGGTGGTGTGTGATGGGTGCTCCCTGTGTCCTCGGTTGGACTGGTGGTGAGTGTTGGGTGTACACTGTGTCCTGGGTTGGACAGGTGGCGTGTGTTGATTGCCCCCTGTGTCCTGGGTTGGACAGGTGGTTTGTGTTAGGTGCACACTGTGTACTTGGTTACACAGGAAGTGATTGTTGGGTGCATACTGCGTCCTGGGTTGCACACGTGTGTGTCGGGTGCATACTGTGCTGGGTTGCACTGGTGGTGAGTGGTGAGTATCTAGCATATACAGGGATGCAGAGGTGAGTGTTTGGTGTCCCTGTGTACTAGATTGCACTGGTAGTGTGTGTTCGATGTCCCCAGTGTCCTGGGTTGCAGGAGTGGTGTGTGTTGGGTGCCCTTGTGTCCTCGTTAGACAGGTGGTGTGTGTTTGGTGCACACTACTTACTGTGTGGCACAGATGGTGAGTGTTGGGTGTACACTGTTTTTGCTGGCACAGGTGGTGAATGTTGGGAGTACTCTTTGTACTGGGTTACACAGGTAGTGGTTGTTGGGTGCATACTGTGAACTGGGTTGCACACGTGTGTGTTGGGTGCATACTGTGCTTGGTTGCACAGGTGGTGAGTGGTGGGTGTCCAGTGGTACAGGTTTGCAGAGGTGAGTGTTGGTTGCCCCTGTGTACTGGGTTGGACAGGTGGTCTGTGTTGGGTTCACACTATGTACTAGGTTACACTGGTAGTGAGTGTTGGGTGCACACTGTGTAATAGGCTGCACATGTTGTGTGTGTGGGTGCATACTGTGCTGGGTTGCGCAGGTGGTGAATGTTGGGTGTGTAGCATATACAGGGATGCAGAGGTGAGTGTTGGGTGTCCCTGTGTACTGGGTTGGCCAGGTGGTCTGTGTTGGGTTCACACTATGTCCTAGGTTACACTGGTAGTGAGTGTTGGGTGCACCCGGTTGCACATGTTGTGTGTGTGAGGTGCATTCTGTGCTGGGTTGCACAGGTGGTGAATGTTGGGTGTCCAGCGAATACAGGGTTGCAGAGGGGAGTGTTGGGTATCCCTGTGTACTGGATTGCACTGGTAGTGTGTGTTGGATGCCCCCTGTGTCCTGGGTTGGACAGGTGGTGTGTGTTGGGTGCCCCCTGTGTCCTGGTTGGACAGGTGGTGTGTGTTGGGTGTCCCTGTGTCTTGGGTAGGACAGGTGGTTTGTGTTATGTGCCCCCTGTGTACTGGGTTGGACAGGTGGTCTGTGTTGGGTTCACACTATGTACTAGGTTACCTTGGTAGTGAGTGTTGGGTGCACACTGTGTACTAGGCTGCACATGTTGTATGTGTGGGTGCATACTGCGCTGGGTTGCACTGGTGGTGAATGTTGGGTGTTTAGCATATACAGGGATGCAGAGGTGAGTGTTGGGTGTCCCTGTGTCCTGGGTAGGACAGGTGGTTTGTGTTGGATGCCCCCTGTGTCCTGGGTTGGACAGGTGTTGTGTGTTGGGTGCACATTGTTTACTGGGTTGGACAGGTGGTGTGTGTTGGGTGCCCCCTGTGTCCTGGGTTGGACAGGTGGTGTGTGTTGGGTGCCCATTGTTTACTGGGTTGGATAGGTGGTGTGTGTTGGGTGCCCCTGTGTCCTGGGTTGGACAGGTGGTGTGTGTTGGGTGCTCCCTGTGTCCTGGGTTCGACAGGTGGTTTGTGTTGGGTGCCCCTGTGTCCTGGGTTGGACAGGTGGTGTGTGTTGGGTTCCCCCTGTGTCCTGGGTTGGACAGGTGGTGTGTTTTGGGTGCACATTGTTTACTGGGTTGTGCAGGTGGTGTGTGTTGGGTGCACACTACTTACTGTGTGGCACAGATGGTGAGTGTTGGGTGTACACTGTTTTTGCTGGCACAGGTGGTGAATGTTGGGAGCACACTGTGTACTGGGTTACACATGTAGTGATTGTTGGGTGCATACTGTGTACTGGGTTGCACACGTGTGTGTGGGGTGCATACTGTGCTTGGTTGCACAGGTGGTGAGTGGTGGGTGTCCAATGTTACAGGTTTGCAGAGGTGAGTGTTGGGTGCCCTGTGTACTGGGTTGAACAGGTGGTCTGTTTTGGGTTCACACTATGTCCTAGGTTACACTGGTAGTGAGTGTTGGGTGCACACTGTGTACTAGGTTGCACATGTGGTGTGTGTGGGGGTGCATACTGTGCTGGGTTGCACAGGTGGTAAATGTTGGGTGTGTAGCATATACAGGGATGCAGAGGTGAGTGTTGGGTGTCCCTGTGTACTGGATTGGACAGGTGGTTTGTGTTAGGTGCCCCCTGTGTCCTGGGTTGGACAGGTGTTGTGTGTTGGGTGCACATTGTTTACTGGGTTGGACAGGTGGTGTGTGTTAGGTGCACATTGTGTACTAGGTTATACAGGTAGTGATTGTTGGGTGCATACTGTGTCCTGGGTTGCACACTTGTGTGTGGGGTGCATTCTGTGCTGGGTTGCACAGGTGGTGAGTGGTGGGTGTCTAGCGTATACAGGGTTGCAGAGGTGAGTGTTGGGTGTCCCTGTGTACTGGATTGCACTGATAGTGTGAGTTGGATTCCCCCTGTGTCATGGGCTGGACAGGTGGTCTCTTATGGGTGCCCCCCGTGTCCTGGGTTGTAGAGGCGGTGTGTGTTGGGTGCCCCTGTGTCCTCGTTGGACAGGTGGTATGTGTTGGGTGGCCCTGTGTCATGTGTTGGAGGTGGTGTGTGTTGGGTGTCCCCTGTGTCCTGGGTTGGACAGGTGGAGTGCGTTGGGTGCACATTGTTTACTGGGTTGGACAGGTGGTTTGTGTTGGGAACCCCTGTGTCCTGGGTTGGACTGGTGGTGAGTGTGGGTGCACACTGTTTCCTGGTTTGTACAGGTGGCGTGTGTTGATTGCTCCCTTTTTCCTGGTTTGCACAGGTGGTGAGTGATGGGTGTCCAGCGCATATAGGGATGCAGAGGTGATTGTTGGTTGTCCTTGTGTACTAGATTGCACTGGTAGTGTGTGTTGGGTGCCCCCTCTCTCCTGGGTTGGACAGGTGGTGTGTGTTGGGTGTACATCGTTTACTGGGTTGGAAGGTGGTGTGTGTTAGGTGCACACTAATTACTCTGTGGCACAGATGGTGAGTGTTGGGTGTACACTGTTTTTGCTGGCACAGGTGGTGAATGTTGGGAGCACACTGTGTACTGGGTTACACAGGTAGTGATTGTTGGGTGCATACTGTTTACTGGGTTGCACACGTGTGTGTGGGGTGCATATTGTGCTTGGTTGCACAGGTTGTGAATGTTGGGTGTCTAGCGAATAAAGGTTGCAGAGTGAGTGTTGGGTATCCCTGTGTACTGGATTGCACTGGTAGTGTTTGTTGGATGTCCCTTGTGTCCTGGGTTGAAAAGGTGGTGTGTGTTGGGTGCCCCTGTGTCCTGGGTTGGACAGGTGGTTTGTGTTAGGTGCCCCCTGTGTCCTGGGTTGGACAGGTGGTGTGTGTTAGGTGCACATTGTTTACTGCGTTGGACAGGTGGTGGGTTTTTGGTGCCCCTGTGACCTGGGTTGGACTGGTGGTGAGTGTTCGGTGCACACTGTCTCCTGGGTTGGACAGGTGGCGTGTGTTGATTGCTCCCTGTGTCCTGGTTTGTACAGGTGGTGAGTGGTGGGTGTCCAGCGTATACAGGGTTGCAGAGGTGAGTGTTGGGTGTCCATGTGTACTAGATTGCACTGGTAGTGTGTGTTGGATGCCCCCTGTTTCGTGGGTTGGACATGTGGTGTGTGGTGGGTGCCTACTGTTTCCTAGGTTACATAGCTGGTGTGTGTTGGGTGCCCCTATGTCCTTGTTAGGCAGGTGGTGTGTGTTGGGTGCCCCTGTGTCCTGGGTTGTACAGGTGGTGTGTGTTGGGTTTCCCCTGTGTCCTGGGTTCGACAGGTGGTGTGTGTTGGTTGCACATTGTTTATTGGGTTGGACAGGTGGTGCGTGTTAGGTGCACTCTACTTACTATGTGGCACAGATGGTGAGTGTTGGGTGTACACTGTTTTTGCTGGCACAGGTGGTGAATGTTGGGCGCACACTGTGTACTGGGTTACACAGGTGGTGATTGTTGGGTGCATACTGTTTACTGGGTTGCACACGTGTGTGTGGGGTGCATACTGTGCTGGGTTGCACAGGTGGTGAGTGGTGGGTGTCCAAATTTACAGGGTTGGAGAGGTGAGTGTTGGTTGCCCCTGTGTACTGGGTTGGCCAGGTGGTCTGTGTTGGGTTCACACTATGTCCTAGGTTACACTGGTAGTGAGTGTTGGGTGCACCCGGTTGCACATGTTGTGTGTGTGAGGTGCATTCTGTGCTGGGTTGCACAGGTGGTGAATGTTGGGTGTCCAGCGAATACAGGGTTGCAGAGGGGAGTGTTGGGTATCCCTGTGTACTGGATTGCACTGGTAGTGTGTGTTGGATGCCCCCTGTGTCCTGGGTTGGACAGGTGGTGTGTGTTGGGTGCCCCCTGTGTCCTGGTTGGACAGGTGGTGTGTGTTGGGTGTCCCTGTGTCTTGGGTAGGACAGGTGGTTTGTGTTATGTGCCCCCTGTGTACTGGGTTGGACAGGTGGTCTGTGTTGGGTTCACACTATGTACTAGGTTACCTTGGTAGTGAGTGTTGGGTGCACACTGTGTACTAGGCTGCACATGTTGTATGTGTGGGTGCATACTGCGCTGGGTTGCACTGGTGGTGAATGTTGGGTGTTTAGCATATACAGGGATGCAGAGGTGAGTGTTGGGTGTCCCTGTGTCCTGGGTAGGACAGGTGGTTTGTGTTGGATGCCCC
Organism: Sylvilagus floridanus; assembly: GCA_949820135.1. Lineage (NCBI taxonomy): Eukaryota > Metazoa > Chordata > Mammalia > Lagomorpha > Leporidae > Sylvilagus > Sylvilagus floridanus. Next base: position 131,333,384 of record OX463230.1, on the reverse strand, counting down.
CTGTGTCCTGGGTTGGACAGGTGTTGTGTGTTGGGTGCACATTGTTTACTGGGTTGGACAGGTGGTGTGTGTTGGGTGCCCCCTGTGTCCTGGGTTGGACAGGTGGTGTGTGTTGGGTGCCCATTGTTTACTGGGTTGGATAGGTGGTGTGTGTTGGGTGCCCCTGTGTCCTGGGTTGGACAGGTGGTGTGTGTTGGGTGCTCCCTGTGTCCTGGGTTCGACAGGTGGTTTGTGTTGGGTGCACCTTGTTTACTGGGTTGGGCAGGTGGTGTGTGTTAGGTGCACACTAGTTACTATGTGGCACAGATGGTGAGTGTTGGGTGTACACTCTTGTTTCTGGCACCGGTGGTGAATGTTGGGAGCACACTGTGTACTGGGTTACACATGTAGTGATGTTGGGTGCATACTGTGTACTGGGTTGCACACGTGTGTGTGGGGTGTTTACTGTGCTTGGTTGCACAGGTGGTGAGTGGTGGGTGTCCAATATATACAGGGTTGCAGAGGTGAGTGTTGGGTGTCCCTGTGTCCTGGGTGGGACAGGTGGTGTTTGTTGGGTTAACATTGTTTACTGCGTTGGACAGGTGGTGTGTGATGGGTGCTCCCTGTGTCCTCGGTTGGACTGGTGGTGAGTGTTGGGTGTACACTGTGTCCTGGGTTGGACAGGTGGCGTGTGTTGATTGCCCCCTGTGTCCTGGGTTGGACAGGTGGTTTGTGTTAGGTGCACACTGTGTACTTGGTTACACAGGAAGTGATTGTTGGGTGCATACTGCGTCCTGGGTTGCACACGTGTGTGTCGGGTGCATACTGTGCTGGGTTGCACTGGTGGTGAGTGGTGAGTATCTAGCATATACAGGGATGCAGAGGTGAGTGTTTGGTGTCCCTGTGTACTAGATTGCACTGGTAGTGTGTGTTCGATGTCCCCAGTGTCCTGGGTTGCAGGAGTGGTGTGTGTTGGGTGCCCTTGTGTCCTCGTTAGACAGGTGGTGTGTGTTTGGTGCACACTACTTACTGTGTGGCACAGATGGTGAGTGTTGGGTGTACACTGTTTTTGCTGGCACAGGTGGTGAATGTTGGGAGTACTCTTTGTACTGGGTTACACAGGTAGTGGTTGTTGGGTGCATACTGTGAACTGGGTTGCACACGTGTGTGTTGGGTGCATACTGTGCTTGGTTGCACAGGTGGTGAGTGGTGGGTGTCCAGTGGTACAGGTTTGCAGAGGTGAGTGTTGGTTGCCCCTGTGTACTGGGTTGGACAGGTGGTCTGTGTTGGGTTCACACTATGTACTAGGTTACACTGGTAGTGAGTGTTGGGTGCACACTGTGTAATAGGCTGCACATGTTGTGTGTGTGGGTGCATACTGTGCTGGGTTGCGCAGGTGGTGAATGTTGGGTGTGTAGCATATACAGGGATGCAGAGGTGAGTGTTGGGTGTCCCTGTGTACTGGGTTGGCCAGGTGGTCTGTGTTGGGTTCACACTATGTCCTAGGTTACACTGGTAGTGAGTGTTGGGTGCACCCGGTTGCACATGTTGTGTGTGTGAGGTGCATTCTGTGCTGGGTTGCACAGGTGGTGAATGTTGGGTGTCCAGCGAATACAGGGTTGCAGAGGGGAGTGTTGGGTATCCCTGTGTACTGGATTGCACTGGTAGTGTGTGTTGGATGCCCCCTGTGTCCTGGGTTGGACAGGTGGTGTGTGTTGGGTGCCCCCTGTGTCCTGGTTGGACAGGTGGTGTGTGTTGGGTGTCCCTGTGTCTTGGGTAGGACAGGTGGTTTGTGTTATGTGCCCCCTGTGTACTGGGTTGGACAGGTGGTCTGTGTTGGGTTCACACTATGTACTAGGTTACCTTGGTAGTGAGTGTTGGGTGCACACTGTGTACTAGGCTGCACATGTTGTATGTGTGGGTGCATACTGCGCTGGGTTGCACTGGTGGTGAATGTTTGGTGTTTAGCATATACAGGGATGCAGAGGTGAGTGTTGGGTGTCCCTGTGTCCTGGGTAGGACAGGTGGTTTGTGTTGGATGCCCCCTGTGTCCTGGGTTGGACAGGTGTTGTGTGTTGGGTGCACATTGTTTACTGGGTTGGACAGGTGGTGTGTGTTGGGTGCCCATTGTTTACTGGGTTGGATAGGTGGTGTGTGTTGGGTGCCCCTGTGTCCTGGGTTGGACAGGTGGTGTGTGTTGGGTGCTCCCTGTGTCCTGGGTTCGACAGGTGGTTTGTGTTGGGTGCACCTTGTTTACTGGGTTGGGCAGGTGGTGTGTGTTAGGTGCACACTAGTTACTATGTGGCACAGATGGTGAGTGTTGGGTGTACACTCTTGTTTCTGGCACAGGTGGTGAATGTTGGGAGCACACTGTGTACTGGGTTACACATGTAGTGATGTTGGGTGCATACTGTGTACTGGGTTGCACACGTGTGTGTGGGGTGTTTACTGTGCATGGTTGCACAGGTGGTGAGTGGTGGGTGTCCAATATATACAGGGTTGCAGAGGTGAGTGTTGGGTGTCCCTGTGTCCTGGGTGGGACAGGTGGTGTTTGTTGGGTTAACATTGTTTACTGCGTTGGACAGGTGGTGTGTGATGGGTGCTCCCTGTGTCCTCGGTTGGACTGGTGGTGAGTGTTGGGTGTACACTGTGTCCTGGGTTGGACAGGTGGCGTGTGTTGATTGCCCCCTGTGTCCTGGGTTGGACAGGTGGTTTGTGTTAGGTGCACACTGTGTACTTGGTTACACAGGAAGTGATTGTTGGGTGCATACTGCGTCCTGGGTTGCACACGTGTGTGTCGGGTGCATACTGTGCTGGGTTGCACTGGTGGTGAGTGGTGAGTATCTAGCATATACAGGGATGCAGAGGTGAGTGTTTGGTGTCCCTGTGTACTAGATTGCACTGGTAGTGTGTGTTCGATGTCCCCAGTGTCCTGGGTTGCAGGAGTGGTGTGTGTTGGGTGCCCTTGTGTCCTCGTTAGACAGGTGGTGTGTGTTTGGTGCACACTACTTACTGTGTGGCACAGATGGTGAGTGTTGGGTGTACACTGTTTTTGCTGGCACAGGTGGTGAATGTTGGGAGTACTCTTTGTACTGGGTTACACAGGTAGTGGTTGTTGGGTGCATACTGTGAACTGGGTTGCACACGTGTGTGTTGGGTGCATACTGTGCTTGGTTGCACAGGTGGTGAGTGGTGGGTGTCCAGTGGTACAGGTTTGCAGAGGTGAGTGTTGGTTGCCCCTGTGTACTGGGTTGGACAGGTGGTCTGTGTTGGGTTCACACTATGTACTAGGTTACACTGGTAGTGAGTGTTGGGTGCACACTGTGTAATAGGCTGCACATGTTGTGTGTGTGGGTGCATACTGTGCTGGGTTGCGCAGGTGGTGAATGTTGGGTGTGTAGCATATACAGGGATGCAGAGGTGAGTGTTGGGTGTCCCTGTGTACTGGGTTGGCCAGGTGGTCTGTGTTGGGTTCACACTATGTCCTAGGTTACACTGGTAGTGAGTGTTGGGTGCACCCGGTTGCACATGTTGTGTGTGTGAGGTGCATTCTGTGCTGGGTTGCACAGGTGGTGAATGTTGGGTGTCCAGCGAATACAGGGTTGCAGAGGGGAGTGTTGGGTATCCCTGTGTACTGGATTGCACTGGTAGTGTGTGTTGGATGCCCCCTGTGTCCTGGGTTGGACAGGTGGTGTGTGTTGGGTGCCCCCTGTGTCCTGGTTGGACAGGTGGTGTGTGTTGGGTGTCCCTGTGTCTTGGGTAGGACAGGTGGTTTGTGTTATGTGCCCCCTGTGTACTGGGTTGGACAGGTGGTCTGTGTTGGGTTCACACTATGTACTAGGTTACCTTGGTAGTGAGTGTTGGGTGCACACTGTGTACTAGGCTGCACATGTTGTATGTGTGGGTGCATACTGCGCTGGGTTGCACTGGTGGTGAATGTTGGGTGTTTAGCATATACAGGGATGCAGAGGTGAGTGTTGGGTGTCCCTGTGTCCTGGGTAGGACAGGTGGTTTGTGTTGGATGCCCCCTGTGTCCTGGGTTGGACAGGTGTTGTGTGTTGGGTGCACATTGTTTACTGGGTTGGACAGGTGGTGTGTGTTGGGTGCCCCCTGTGTCCTGGGTTGGACAGGTGGTGTGTGTTGGGTGCCCATTGTTTACTGGGTTGGATAGGTGGTGTGTGTTGGGTGCCCCTGTGTCCTGGGTTGGACAGGTGGTGTGTGTTGGGTGCTCCCTGTGTCCTGGGTTCGACAGGTGGTTTGTGTTGGGTGCCCCTGTGTCCTGGGTTGGACAGGTGGTGTGTGTTGGGTTCCCCCTGTGTCCTGGGTTGGACAGGTGGTGTGTTTTGGGTGCACATTGTTTACTGGGTTGTGCAGGTGGTGTGTGTTGGGTGCACACTACTTACTGTGTGGCACAGATGGTGAGTGTTGGGTGTACACTGTTTTTGCTGGCACAGGTGGTGAATGTTGGGAGCACACTGTGTACTGGGTTACACATGTAGTGATTGTTGGGTGCATACTGTGTACTGGGTTGCACACGTGTGTGTGGGGTGCATACTGTGCTTGGTTGCACAGGTGGTGAGTGGTGGGTGTCCAATGTTACAGGTTTGCAGAGGTGAGTGTTGGGTGCCCTGTGTACTGGGTTGAACAGGTGGTCTGTTTTGGGTTCACACTATGTCCTAGGTTACACTGGTAGTGAGTGTTGGGTGCACACTGTGTACTAGGTTGCACATGTGGTGTGTGTGGGGGTGCATACTGTGCTGGGTTGCACAGGTGGTAAATGTTGGGTGTGTAGCATATACAGGGATGCAGAGGTGAGTGTTGGGTGTCCCTGTGTACTGGATTGGACAGGTGGTTTGTGTTAGGTGCCCCCTGTGTCCTGGGTTGGACAGGTGTTGTGTGTTGGGTGCACATTGTTTACTGGGTTGGACAGGTGGTGTGTGTTAGGTGCACATTGTGTACTAGGTTATACAGGTAGTGATTGTTGGGTGCATACTGTGTCCTGGGTTGCACACTTGTGTGTGGGGTGCATTCTGTGCTGGGTTGCACAGGTGGTGAGTGGTGGGTGTCTAGCGTATACAGGGTTGCAGAGGTGAGTGTTGGGTGTCCCTGTGTACTGGATTGCACTGATAGTGTGAGTTGGATTCCCCCTGTGTCATGGGCTGGACAGGTGGTCTCTTATGGGTGCCCCCCGTGTCCTGGGTTGTAGAGGCGGTGTGTGTTGGGTGCCCCTGTGTCCTCGTTGGACAGGTGGTATGTGTTGGGTGGCCCTGTGTCATGTGTTGGAGGTGGTGTGTGTTGGGTGTCCCCTGTGTCCTGGGTTGGACAGGTGGAGTGCGTTGGGTGCACATTGTTTACTGGGTTGGACAGGTGGTTTGTGTTGGGAACCCCTGTGTCCTGGGTTGGACTGGTGGTGAGTGTGGGTGCACACTGTTTCCTGGTTTGTACAGGTGGCGTGTGTTGATTGCTCCCTTTTTCCTGGTTTGCACAGGTGGTGAGTGATGGGTGTCCAGCGCATATAGGGATGCAGAGGTGATTGTTGGTTGTCCTTGTGTACTAGATTGCACTGGTAGTGTGTGTTGGGTGCCCCCTCTCTCCTGGGTTGGACAGGTGGTGTGTGTTGGGTGTACATCGTTTACTGGGTTGGAAGGTGGTGTGTGTTAGGTGCACACTAATTACTCTGTGGCACAGATGGTGAGTGTTGGGTGTACACTGTTTTTGCTGGCACAGGTGGTGAATGTTGGGAGCACACTGTGTACTGGGTTACACAGGTAGTGATTGTTGGGTGCATACTGTTTACTGGGTTGCACACGTGTGTGTGGGGTGCATATTGTGCTTGGTTGCACAGGTTGTGAATGTTGGGTGTCTAGCGAATAAAGGTTGCAGAGTGAGTGTTGGGTATCCCTGTGTACTGGATTGCACTGGTAGTGTTTGTTGGATGTCCCTTGTGTCCTGGGTTGAAAAGGTGGTGTGTGTTGGGTGCCCCTGTGTCCTGGGTTGGACAGGTGGTTTGTGTTAGGTGCCCCCTGTGTCCTGGGTTGGACAGGTGGTGTGTGTTAGGTGCACATTGTTTACTGCGTTGGACAGGTGGTGGGTTTTTGGTGCCCCTGTGACCTGGGTTGGACTGGTGGTGAGTGTTCGGTGCACACTGTCTCCTGGGTTGGACAGGTGGCGTGTGTTGATTGCTCCCTGTGTCCTGGTTTGTACAGGTGGTGAGTGGTGGGTGTCCAGCGTATACAGGGTTGCAGAGGTGAGTGTTGGGTGTCCATGTGTACTAGATTGCACTGGTAGTGTGTGTTGGATGCCCCCTGTTTCGTGGGTTGGACATGTGGTGTGTGGTGGGTGCCTACTGTTTCCTAGGTTACATAGCTGGTGTGTGTTGGGTGCCCCTATGTCCTTGTTAGGCAGGTGGTGTGTGTTGGGTGCCCCTGTGTCCTGGGTTGTACAGGTGGTGTGTGTTGGGTTTCCCCTGTGTCCTGGGTTCGACAGGTGGTGTGTGTTGGTTGCACATTGTTTATTGGGTTGGACAGGTGGTGCGTGTTAGGTGCACTCTACTTACTATGTGGCACAGATGGTGAGTGTTGGGTGTACACTGTTTTTGCTGGCACAGGTGGTGAATGTTGGGCGCACACTGTGTACTGGGTTACACAGGTGGTGATTGTTGGGTGCATACTGTTTACTGGGTTGCACACGTGTGTGTGGGGTGCATACTGTGCTGGGTTGCGCAGGTGGTGAGTGGTGGGTGTCCAAATTTACAGGGTTGGAGAGGTGAGTGTTGGTTGCCCCTGTGTACTGGGTTGGCCAGGTGGTCTGTGTTGGGTTCACACTATGTCCTAGGTTACACTGGTAGTGAGTGTTGGGTGCACCCGGTTGCACATGTTGTGTGTGTGAGGTGCATTCTGTGCTGGGTTGCACAGGTGGTGAATGTTGGGTGTCCAGCGAATACAGGGTTGCAGAGGGGAGTGTTGGGTATCCCTGTGTACTGGATTGCACTGGTAGTGTGTGTTGGATGCCCCCTGTGTCCTGGGTTGGACAGGTGGTGTGTGTTGGGTGCCCCCTGTGTCCTGGTTGGACAGGTGGTGTGTGTTGGGTGTCCCTGTGTCTTGGGTAGGACAGGTGGTTTGTGTTATGTGCCCCCTGTGTACTGGGTTGGACAGGTGGTCTGTGTTGGGTTCACACTATGTACTAGGTTACCTTGGTAGTGAGTGTTGGGTGCACACTGTGTACTAGGCTGCACATGTTGTATGTGTGGGTGCATACTGCGCTGGGTTGCACTGGTGGTGAATGTTGGGTGTTTAGCATATACAGGGATGCAGAGGTGAGTGTTGGGTGTCCCTGTGTCCTGGGTAGGACAGGTGGTTTGTGTTGGATGCCCCCTGTGTCCTGGGTTGGACAGGTGTTGTGTGTTGGGTGCACATTGTTTACTGGGTTGGACAGGTGGTGTGTGTTGGGTGCCCCCTGTGTCCTGGGTTGGACAGGTGGTGTGTGTTGGGTGCCCATTGTTTACTGGGTTGGATAGGTGGTGTGTGTTGGGTGCCCCTGTGTCCTGGGTTGGACAGGTGGTGTGTGTTGGGTGCTCCCTGTGTCCTGGGTTCGACAGGTGGTTTGTGTTGGGTGCACCTTGTTTACTGGGTTGGGCAGGTGGTGTGTGTTAGGTGCACACTAGTTACTATGTGGCACAGATGGTGAGTGTTGGGTGTACACTGTTTTTGCTGGCACAGGTGGTGAATGTTGGGCGCACACTGTGTACTGGGTTACACAGGTGGTGATTGTTGGGTGCATACTGTTTACTGGGTTGCACACGTGTGTGTGGGGTGCATACTGTGCTGGGTTGCACAGGTGGTGAGTGGTGGGTGTCCAAATTTACAGGGTTGGAGAGGTGAGTGTTGGTTGCCCCTGTGTACTGGGTTGGCCAGGTGGTCTGTGTTGGGTTCACACTATGTCCTAGGTTACACTGGTAGTGAGTGTTGGGTGCACCCGGTTGCACATGTTGTGTGTGTGAGGTGCATTCTGTGCTGGGTTGCACAGGTGGTGAATGTTGGGTGTCCAGCGAATACAGGGTTGCAGAGGGGAGTGTTGGGTATCCCTGTGTACTGGATTGCACTGGTAGTGTGTGTTGGATGCCCCCTGTGTCCTGGGTTGGACAGGTGGTGTGTGTTGGGTGCCCCCTGTGTCCTGGTTGGACAGGTGGTGTGTGTTGGGTGTCCCTGTGTCTTGGGTAGGACAGGTGGTTTGTGTTATGTGCCCCCTGTGTACTGGGTTGGACAGGTGGTCTGTGTTGGGTTCACACTATGTACTAGGTTACCTTGGTAGTGAGTGTTGGGTGCACACTGTGTACTAGGCTGCACATGTTGTATGTGTGGGTGCATACTGCGCTGGGTTGCACTGGTGGTGAATGTTGGGTGTTTAGCATATACAGGGATGCAGAGGTGAGTGTTGGGTGTCCCTGTGTCCTGGGTAGGACAGGTGGTTTGTGTTGGATGCCCCCTGTGTCCTGGGTTGGACAGGTGTTGTGTGTTGGGTGCACATTGTTTACTGGGTTGGACAGGTGGTGTGTGTTGGGTGCCCCCTGTGTCCTGGGTTGGACAGGTGGTGTGTGTTGGGTGCCCATTGTTTACTGGGTTGGATAGGTGGTGTGTGTTGGGTGCCCCTGTGTCCTGGGTTGGACAGGTGGTGTGTGTTGGGTGCTCCCTGTGTCCTGGGTTCGACAGGTGGTTTGTGTTGGGTGCACCTTGTTTACTGGGTTGGGCAGGTGGTGTGTGTTAGGTGCACACTAGTTACTATGTGGCACAGATGGTGAGTGTTGGGTGTACACTCTTGTTTCTGGCACCGGTGGTGAATGTTGGGAGCACACTGTGTACTGGGTTACACATGTAGTGATGTTGGGTGCATACTGTGTACTGGGTTGCACACGTGTGTGTGGGGTGTTTACTGTGCATGGTTGCACAGGTGGTGAGTGGTGGGTGTCCAATATATACAGGGTTGCAGAGGTGAGTGTTGGGTGTCCCTGTGTCCTGGGTGGGACAGGTGGTGTTTGTTGGGTTAACATTGTTTACTGCGTTGGACAGGTGGTGTGTGATGGGTGCTCCCTGTGTCCTCGGTTGGACTGGTGGTGAGTGTTGGGTGTACACTGTGTCCTGGGTTGGACAGGTGGCGTGTGTTGATTGCCCCCTGTGTCCTGGGTTGGACAGGTGGTTTGTGTTAGGTGCACACTGTGTACTTGGTTACACAGGAAGTGATTGTTGGGTGCATACTGCGTCCTGGGTTGCACACGTGTGTGTCGGGTGCATACTGTGCTGGGTTGCACTGGTGGTGAGTGGTGAGTATCTAGCATATACAGGGATGCAGAGGTGAGTGTTTGGTGTCCCTGTGTACTAGATTGCACTGGTAGTGTGTGTTCGATGTCCCCAGTGTCCTGGGTTGCAGGAGTGGTGTGTGTTGGGTGCCCTTGTGTCCTCGTTAGACAGGTGGTGTGTGTTTGGTGCACACTACTTACTGTGTGGCACAGATGGTGAGTGTTGGGTGTACACTGTTTTTGCTGGCACAGGTGGTGAATGTTGGGAGTACTCTTTGTACTGGGTTACACAGGTAGTGGTTGTTGGGTGCATACTGTGAACTGGGTTGCACACGTGTGTGTTGGGTGCATACTGTGCTTGGTTGCACAGGTGGTGAGTGGTGGGTGTCCAGTGGTACAGGTTTGCAGAGGTGAGTGTTGGTTGCCCCTGTGTACTGGGTTGGACAGGTGGTCTGTGTTGGGTTCACACTATGTACTAGGTTACACTGGTAGTGAGTGTTGGGTGCACACTGTGTAATAGGCTGCACATGTTGTGTGTGTGGGTGCATACTGTGCTGGGTTGCGCAGGTGGTGAATGTTGGGTGTGTAGCATATACAGGGATGCAGAGGTGAGTGTTGGGTGTCCCTGTGTACTGGGTTGGCCAGGTGGTCTGTGTTGGGTTCACACTATGTCCTAGGTTACACTGGTAGTGAGTGTTGGGTGCACCCGGTTGCACATGTTGTGTGTGTGAGGTGCATTCTGTGCTGGGTTGCACAGGTGGTGAATGTTGGGTGTCCAGCGAATACAGGGTTGCAGAGGGGAGTGTTGGGTATCCCTGTGTACTGGATTGCACTGGTAGTGTGTGTTGGATGCCCCCTGTGTCCTGGGTTGGACAGGTGGTGTGTGTTGGGTGCCCCCTGTGTCCTGGTTGGACAGGTGGTGTGTGTTGGGTGTCCCTGTGTCTTGGGTAGGACAGGTGGTTTGTGTTATGTGCCCCCTGTGTACTGGGTTGGACAGGTGGTCTGTGTTGGGTTCACACTATGTACTAGGTTACCTTGGTAGTGAGTGTTGGGTGCACACTGTGTACTAGGCTGCACATGTTGTATGTGTGGGTGCATACTGCGCTGGGTTGCACTGGTGGTGAATGTTGGGTGTTTAGCATATACAGGGATGCAGAGGTGAGTGTTGGGTGTCCCTGTGTCCTGGGTAGGACAGGTGGTTTGTGTTGGATGCCCCCTGTGTCCTGGGTTGGACAGGTGTTGTGTGTTGGGTGCACATTGTTTACTGGGTTGGACAGGTGGTGTGTGTTGGGTGCCCCCTGTGTCCTGGGTTGGACAGGTGGTGTGTGTTGGGTGCCCATTGTTTACTGGGTTGGATAGGTGGTGTGTGTTGGGTGCCCCTGTGTCCTGGGTTGGACAGGTGGTGTGTGTTGGGTGCTCCCTGTGTCCTGGGTTCGACAGGTGGTTTGTGTTGGGTGCACCTTGTTTACTGGGTTGGGCAGGTGGTGTGTGTTAGGTGCACACTAGTTACTATGTGGCACAGATGGTGAGTGTTGGGTGTACACTGTTTTTGCTGGCACAGGTGGTGAATGTTGGGCGCACACTGTGTACTGGGGTACACAGGTGGTGATTGTTGGGTGCATACTGTTTACTGGGTTGCACACGTGTGTGTGGGGTGCATACTGTGCTGGGTTGCACAGGTGGTGAGTGGTGGGTGTCCAAATTTACAGGGTTGGAGAGGTGAGTGTTGGTTGCCCCTGTGTACTGGGTTGGCCAGGTGGTCTGTGTTGGGTTCACACTATGTCCTAGGTTACACTGGTAGTGAGTGTTGGGTGCACCCGGTTGCACATGTTGTGTGTGTGAGGTGCATTCTGTGCTGGGTTGCACAGGTGGTGAATGTTGGGTGTCCAGCGAATACAGGGTTGCAGAGGGGAGTGTTGGGTATCCCTGTGTACTGGATTGCACTGGTAGTGTGTGTTGGATGCCCCCTGTGTCCTGGGTTGGACAGGTGGTGTGTGTTGGGTGCCCCCTGTGTCCTGGTTGGACAGGTGGTGTGTGTTGGGTGTCCCTGTGTCTTGGGTAGGACAGGTGGTTTGTGTTATGTGCCCCCTGTGTACTGGGTTGGACAGGTGGTCTGTGTTGGGTTCACACTATGTACTAGGTTACCTTGGTAGTGAGTGTTGGGTGCACACTGTGTACTAGGCTGCACATGTTGTATGTGTGGGTGCATACTGCGCTGGGTTGCACTGGTGGTGAATGTTGGGTGTTTAGCATATACAGGGATGCAGAGGTGAGTGTTGGGTGTCCCTGTGTCCTGGGTAGGACAGGTGGTTTGTGTTGGATGCCCCCTGTGTCCTGGGTTGGACAGGTGTTGTGTGTTGGGTGCACATTGTTTACTGGGTTGGACAGGTGGTGTGTGTTGGGTGCCCCCTGTGTCCTGGGTTGGACAGGTGGTGTGTGTTGGGTGCCCATTGTTTACTGGGTTGGATAGGTGGTGTGTGTTGGGTGCCCCTGTGTCCTGGGTTGGACAGGTGGTGTGTGTTGGGTGCTCCCTGTGTCCTGGGTTCGACAGGTGGTTTGTGTTGGGTGCACCTTGTTTACTGGGTTGGGCAGGTGGTGTGTGTTAGGTGCACACTAGTTACTATGTGGCACAGATGGTGAGTGTTGGGTGTACACTCTTGTTTCTGGCACCGGTGGTGAATGTTGGGAGCACACTGTGTACTGGGTTACACATGTAGTGATGTTGGGTGCATACTGTGTACTGGGTTGCACACGTGTGTGTGGGGTGTTTACTGTGCATGGTTGCACAGGTGGTGAGTGGTGGGTGTCCAATATATACAGGGTTGCAGAGGTGAGTGTTGGGTGTCCCTGTGTCCTGGGTGGGACAGGTGGTGTTTGTTGGGTTAACATTGTTTACTGCGTTGGACAGGTGGTGTGTGATGGGTGCTCCCTGTGTCCTCGGTTGGACTGGTGGTGAGTGTTGGGTGTACACTGTGTCCTGGGTTGGACAGGTGGCGTGTGTTGATTGCCCCCTGTGTCCTGGGTTGGACAGGTGGTTTGTGTTAGGTGCACACTGTGTACTTGGTTACACAGGAAGTGATTGTTGGGTGCATACTGCGTCCTGGGTTGCACACGTGTGTGTCGGGTGCATACTGTGCTGGGTTGCACTGGTGGTGAGTGGTGAGTATCTAGCATATACAGGGATGCAGAGGTGAGTGTTTGGTGTCCCTGTGTACTAGATTGCACTGGTAGTGTGTGTTCGATGTCCCCAGTGTCCTGGGTTGCAGGAGTGGTGTGTGTTGGGTGCCCTTGTGTCCTCGTTAGACAGGTGGTGTGTGTTTGGTGCACACTACTTACTGTGTGGCACAGATGGTGAGTGTTGGGTGTACACTGTTTTTGCTGGCACAGGTGGTGAATGTTGGGAGTACTCTTTGTACTGGGTTACACAGGTAGTGGTTGTTGGGTGCATACTGTGAACTGGGTTGCACACGTGTGTGTTGGGTGCATACTGTGCTTGGTTGCACAGGTGGTGAGTGGTGGGTGTCCAGTGGTACAGGTTTGCAGAGGTGAGTGTTGGTTGCCCCTGTGTACTGGGTTGGACAGGTGGTCTGTGTTGGGTTCACACTATGTACTAGGTTACACTGGTAGTGAGTGTTGGGTGCACACTGTGTAATAGGCTGCACATGTTGTGTGTGTGGGTGCATACTGTGCTGGGTTGCGCAGGTGGTGAATGTTGGGTGTGTAGCATATACAGGGATGCAGAGGTGAGTGTTGGGTGTCCCTGTGTACTGGGTTGGCCAGGTGGTCTGTGTTGGGTTCACACTATGTCCTAGGTTACACTGGTAGTGAGTGTTGGGTGCACCCGGTTGCACATGTTGTGTGTGTGAGGTGCATTCTGTGCTGGGTTGCACAGGTGGTGAATGTTGGGTGTCCAGCGAATACAGGGTTGCAGAGGGGAGTGTTGGGTATCCCTGTGTACTGGATTGCACTGGTAGTGTGTGTTGGATGCCCCCTGTGTCCTGGGTTGGACAGGTGGTGTGTGTTGGGTGCCCCCTGTGTCCTGGTTGGACAGGTGGTGTGTGTTGGGTGTCCCTGTGTCTTGGGTAGGACAGGTGGTTTGTGTTATGTGCCCCCTGTGTACTGGGTTGGACAGGTGGTCTGTGTTGGGTTCACACTATGTACTAGGTTACCTTGGTAGTGAGTGTTGGGTGCACACTGTGTACTAGGCTGCACATGTTGTATGTGTGGGTGCATACTGCGCTGGGTTGCACTGGTGGTGAATGTTGGGTGTTTAGCATATACAGGGATGCAGAGGTGAGTGTTGGGTGTCCCTGTGTCCTGGGTAGGACAGGTGGTTTGTGTTGGATGCCCCCTGTGTCCTGGGTTGGACAGGTGTTGTGTGTTGGGTGCACATTGTTTACTGGGTTGGACAGGTGGTGTGTGTTGGGTGCCCCCTGTGTCCTGGGTTGGACAGGTGGTGTGTGTTGGGTGCCCATTGTTTACTGGGTTGGATAGGTGGTGTGTGTTGGGTGCCCCTGTGTCCTGGGTTGGACAGGTGGTGTGTGTTGGGTGCTCCCTGTGTCCTGGGTTCGACAGGTGGTTTGTGTTGGGTGCACCTTGTTTACTGGGTTGGGCAGGTGGTGTGTGTTAGGTGCACACTAGTTACTATGTGGCACAGATGGTGAGTGTTGGGTGTACACTCTTGTTTCTGGCACCGGTGGTGAATGTTGGGAGCACACTGTGTACTGGGTTACACATGTAGTGATGTTGGGTGCATACTGTGTACTGGGTTGCACACGTGTGTGTGGGGTGTTTACTGTGCATGGTTGCACAGGTGGTGAGTGGTGGGTGTCCAATATATACAGGGTTGCAGAGGTGAGTGTTGGGTGTCCCTGTGTCCTGGGTGGGACAGGTGGTGTTTGTTGGGTTAACATTGTTTACTGCGTTGGACAGGTGGTGTGTGATGGGTGCTCCCTGTGTCCTCGGTTGGACTGGTGGTGAGTGTTGGGTGTACACTGTGTCCTGGGTTGGACAGGTGGCGTGTGTTGATTGCCCCCTGTGTCCTGGGTTGGACAGGTGGTTTGTGTTAGGTGCACACTGTGTACTTGGTTACACAGGAAGTGATTGTTGGGTGCATACTGCGTCCTGGGTTGCACACGTGTGTGTCGGGTGCATACTGTGCTGGGTTGCACTGGTGGTGAGTGGTGAGTATCTAGCATATACAGGGATGCAGAGGTGAGTGTTTGGTGTCCCTGTGTACTAGATTGCACTGGTAGTGTGTGTTCGATGTCCCCAGTGTCCTGGGTTGCAGGAGTGGTGTGTGTTGGGTGCCCTTGTGTCCTCGTTAGACAGGTGGTGTGTGTTTGGTGCACACTACTTACTGTGTGGCACAGATGGTGAGTGTTGGGTGTACACTGTTTTTGCTGGCACAGGTGGTGAATGTTGGGAGTACTCTTTGTACTGGGTTACACAGGTAGTGGTTGTTGGGTGCATACTGTGAACTGGGTTGCACACGTGTGTGTTGGGTGCATACTGTGCTTGGTTGCACAGGTGGTGAGTGGTGGGTGTCCAGTGGTACAGGTTTGCAGAGGTGAGTGTTGGTTGCCCCTGTGTACTGGGTTGGACAGGTGGTCTGTGTTGGGTTCACACTATGTACTAGGTTACACTGGTAGTGAGTGTTGGGTGCACACTGTGTAATAGGCTGCACATGTTGTGTGTGTGGGTGCATACTGTGCTGGGTTGCGCAGGTGGTGAATGTTGGGTGTGTAGCATATACAGGGATGCAGAGGTGAGTGTTGGGTGTCCCTGTGTACTGGGTTGGCCAGGTGGTCTGTGTTGGGTTCACACTATGTCCTAGGTTACACTGGTAGTGAGTGTTGGGTGCACCCGGTTGCACATGTTGTGTGTGTGAGGTGCATTCTGTGCTGGGTTGCACAGGTGGTGAATGTTGGGTGTCCAGCGAATACAGGGTTGCAGAGGGGAGTGTTGGGTATCCCTGTGTACTGGATTGCACTGGTAGTGTGTGTTGGATGCCCCCTGTGTCCTGGGTTGGACAGGTGGTGTGTGTTGGGTGCCCCCTGTGTCCTGGTTGGACAGGTGGTGTGTGTTGGGTGTCCCTGTGTCTTGGGTAGGACAGGTGGTTTGTGTTATGTGCCCCCTGTGTACTGGGTTGGACAGGTGGTCTGTGTTGGGTTCACACTATGTACTAGGTTACCTTGGTAGTGAGTGTTGGGTGCACACTGTGTACTAGGCTGCACATGTTGTATGTGTGGGTGCATACTGCGCTGGGTTGCACTGGTGGTGAATGTTGGGTGTTTAGCATATACAGGGATGCAGAGGTGAGTGTTGGGTGTCCCTGTGTCCTGGGTAGGACAGGTGGTTTGTGTTGGATGCCCCCTGTGTCCTGGGTTGGACAGGTGTTGTGTGTTGGGTGCACATTGTTTACTGGGTTGGACAGGTGGTGTGTGTTGGGTGCCCCTGTGTCCTGGGTTGGACAGGTGGTGTGTGTTGGGTGCTCCCTGTGTCCTGGGTTCGACAGGTGGTTTGTGTTGGGTGCCCCTGTGTCCTGGGTTGGACAGGTGGTGTGTGTTGGGTTCCCCCTGTGTCCTGGGTTGGACAGGTGGTGTGTTTTGGGTGCACATTGTTTACTGGGTTGTGCAGGTGGTGTGTGTTGGGTGCACACTACTTACTGTGTGGCACAGATGGTGAGTGTTGGGTGTACACTGTTTTTGCTGGCACAGGTGGTGAATGTTGGGAGCACACTGTGTACTGGGTTACACATGTAGTGATTGTTGGGTGCATACTGTGTACTGGGTTGCACACGTGTGTGTGGGGTGCATACTGTGCTTGGTTGCACAGGTGGTGAGTGGTGGGTGTCCAATGTTACAGGTTTGCAGAGGTGAGTGTTGGGTGCCCTGTGTACTGGGTTGAACAGGTGGTCTGTTTTGGGTTCACACTATGTCCTAGGTTACACTGGTAGTGAGTGTTGGGTGCACACTGTGTACTAGGTTGCACATGTGGTGTGTGTGGGGGTGCATACTGTGCTGGGTTGCACAGGTGGTAAATGTTGGGTGTGTAGCATATACAGGGATGCAGAGGTGAGTGTTGGGTGTCCCTGTGTACTGGATTGGACAGGTGGTTTGTGTTAGGTGCCCCCTGTGTCCTGGGTTGGACAGGTGTTGTGTGTTGGGTGCACATTGTTTACTGGGTTGGACAGGTGGTGTGTGTTAGGTGCACATTGTGTACTAGGTTATACAGGTAGTGATTGTTGGGTGCATACTGTGTCCTGGGTTGCACACTTGTGTGTGGGGTGCATTCTGTGCTGGGTTGCACAGGTGGTGAGTGGTGGGTGTCTAGCGTATACAGGGTTGCAGAGGTGAGTGTTGGGTGTCCCTGTGTACTGGATTGCACTGATAGTGTGAGTTGGATTCCCCCTGTGTCATGGGCTGGACAGGTGGTCTCTTATGGGTGCCCCCCGTGTCCTGGGTTGTAGAGGCGGTGTGTGTTGGGTGCCCCTGTGTCCTCGTTGGACAGGTGGTATGTGTTGGGTGGCCCTGTGTCATGTGTTGGAGGTGGTGTGTGTTGGGTGTCCCCTGTGTCCTGGGTTGGACAGGTGGAGTGCGTTGGGTGCACATTGTTTACTGGGTTGGACAGGTGGTTTGTGTTGGGAACCCCTGTGTCCTGGGTTGGACTGGTGGTGAGTGTGGGTGCACACTGTTTCCTGGTTTGTACAGGTGGCGTGTGTTGATTGCTCCCTTTTTCCTGGTTTGCACAGGTGGTGAGTGATGGGTGTCCAGCGCATATAGGGATGCAGAGGTGATTGTTGGTTGTCCTTGTGTACTAGATTGCACTGGTAGTGTGTGTTGGGTGCCCCCTCTCTCCTGGGTTGGACAGGTGGTGTGTGTTGGGTGTACATCGTTTACTGGGTTGGAAGGTGGTGTGTGTTAGGTGCACACTAATTACTCTGTGGCACAGATGGTGAGTGTTGGGTGTACACTGTTTTTGCTGGCACAGGTGGTGAATGTTGGGAGCACACTGTGTACTGGGTTACACAGGTAGTGATTGTTGGGTGCATACTGTTTACTGGGTTGCACACGTGTGTGTGGGGTGCATATTGTGCTTGGTTGCACAGGTTGTGAATGTTGGGTGTCTAGCGAATAAAGGTTGCAGAGTGAGTGTTGGGTATCCCTGTGTACTGGATTGCACTGGTAGTGTTTGTTGGATGTCCCTTGTGTCCTGGGTTGAAAAGGTGGTGTGTGTTGGGTGCCCCTGTGTCCTGGGTTGGACAGGTGGTTTGTGTTAGGTGCCCCCTGTGTCCTGGGTTGGACAGGTGGTGTGTGTTAGGTGCACATTGTTTACTGCGTTGGACAGGTGGTGGGTTTTTGGTGCCCCTGTGACCTGGGTTGGACTGGTGGTGAGTGTTCGGTGCACACTGTCTCCTGGGTTGGACAGGTGGCGTGTGTTGATTGCTCCCTGTGTCCTGGTTTGTACAGGTGGTGAGTGGTGGGTGTCCAGCGTATACAGGGTTGCAGAGGTGAGTGTTGGGTGTCCATGTGTACTAGATTGCACTGGTAGTGTGTGTTGGATGCCCCCTGTTTCGTGGGTTGGACATGTGGTGTGTGGTGGGTGCCTACTGTTTCCTAGGTTACATAGCTGGTGTGTGTTGGGTGCCCCTATGTCCTTGTTAGGCAGGTGGTGTGTGTTGGGTGCCCCTGTGTCCTGGGTTGTACAGGTGGTGTGTGTTGGGTTTCCCCTGTGTCCTGGGTTCGACAGGTGGTGTGTGTTGGTTGCACATTGTTTATTGGGTTGGACAGGTGGTGCGTGTTAGGTGCACTCTACTTACTATGTGGCACAGATGGTGAGTGTTGGGTGTACACTGTTTTTGCTGGCACAGGTGGTGAATGTTGGGCGCACACTGTGTACTGGGTTACACAGGTGGTGATTGTTGGGTGCATACTGTTTACTGGGTTGCACACGTGTGTGTGGGGTGCATACTGTGCTGGGTTGCACAGGTGGTGAGTGGTGGGTGTCCAAATTTACAGGGTTGGAGAGGTGAGTGTTGGTTGCCCCTGTGTACTGGGTTGGCCAGGTGGTCTGTGTTGGGTTCACACTATGTCCTAGGTTACACTGGTAGTGAGTGTTGGGTGCACCCGGTTGCACATGTTGTGTGTGTGAGGTGCATTCTGTGCTGGGTTGCACAGGTGGTGAATGTTGGGTGTCCAGCGAATACAGGGTTGCAGAGGGGAGTGTTGGGTATCCCTGTGTACTGGATTGCACTGGTAGTGTGTGTTGGATGCCCCCTGTGTCCTGGGTTGGACAGGTGGTGTGTGTTGGGTGCCCCCTGTGTCCTGGTTGGACAGGTGGTGTGTGTTGGGTGTCCCTGTGTCTTGGGTAGGACAGGTGGTTTGTGTTATGTGCCCCCTGTGTACTGGGTTGGACAGGTGGTCTGTGTTGGGTTCACACTATGTACTAGGTTACCTTGGTAGTGAGTGTTGGGTGCACACTGTGTACTAGGCTGCACATGTTGTGTGTGTGGGTGCATACTGTGCTGGGTTGCACTGGTGGTGAATGTTGGGTGTTTAGCATATACAGGGATGCAGAGGTGAGTGTTGGGTGTCCCTGTGTCCTGGGTAGGACAGGTGGTTTGTGTTGGATGCCCCCTGTGTCCTGGGTTGGACAGGTGTTGTGTGTTGGGTGCACATTGTTTACTGGGTTGGACAGGTGGTGTGTGTTGGGTGCCCCCTGTGTCCTGGGTTGGACAGGTGGTGTGTGTTGGGTGCCCATTGTTTACTGGGTTGGATAGGTGGTGTGTGTTGGGTGCCCCTGTGTCCTGGGTTGGACAGGTGGTGTGTGTTGGGTGCTCCCTGTGTCCTGGGTTCGACAGGTGGTTTGTGTTGGGTGCACCTTGTTTACTGGGTTGGGCAGGTGGTGTGTGTTAGGTGCACATTGTGTACTAGGTTATACAGGTAGTGATTGTTGGGTATATACTGTGTACTGGGTTGCACACATGTGTGTGGGGTACCCACTGTGCTTGGTTCCACACGTGGTGAGTGGTGGTGTCCAGCGTATACAGGGATGCAGAGGTGAGTGTTCGGTGTCCCTGTGTGCTGGATTGCACTGGTAGTGTGTGTTGGATGCCCCCTGTGTCCTGGGTTGGACAGGTGGTGTGTGTTGGGTGCCCCCTGTGTCCTGGATTGGACAGGTGGTCTGTATTGGGTTCACACTATGTACTAGGTTACACTGGTAGTGAGTGTTGGGTGCACACTGTTTACTGGTTTGCACATGTATGTGTGTGGGGTGCATACTGTGCTGGGTTGCACAGGTGGTGAATGTTGGGTGTCTAGCATATATAGGTTTGCAGATGTGAGTGTTGGGTGTCCCTGTGTGCTAGATTGCACTGTTAGTGTGTGTTGGATGTCCCCTGTGTCCTGGGTTGGACAGGTGGTGTGTGTTGGGTGCACATTGTTTACTGGGTTGGACAGGTGGTGTGTGTTAGGTGCACACTGTGTACTGGGTTACACAGGTAGTGATTGTTGGGTGCATACTGTGTACTGGGTTGCACACGTGTGTATGGGTGCATACTGTGCTGGGTTGCACAGGTGGTGAGTGGTGGG
This sequence comes from Sylvilagus floridanus, assembly GCA_949820135.1. Lineage (NCBI taxonomy): Eukaryota > Metazoa > Chordata > Mammalia > Lagomorpha > Leporidae > Sylvilagus > Sylvilagus floridanus. Next base: position 131,313,521 of record OX463230.1, on the reverse strand, counting down.
TGTCCAGCGTATACATTTTTGCAGTGAGTGTTGGGTGTCCCTGTGTAATGGGTTGGACAGGGGTCTGTGTTGGGTTCACACTATGTACTAGGTGACACTGTTAGTGAGTGTTGGTTACACCCTGTGTACTAGGTCCATACTGTGTACTGGGTGGCACAGGTGGTGTGTGTGGGGTACATACTGTGCTAGGTTGCACAGTTGGTGAATGTTGATGTCCAGCGTATACACGGTTGCAGAGGTGAGTGTTGGGTGTCCCTTGTACTGGATTGCACTGGTAGTGTGTTTTGGATTTTGCCTTGTGTCCTGGGTTGGACAGGTGGTGTGTGTTGGATGCCCCTGTGTCCTGGGTTCGAGAGGTGGTGAGTGTTGGGTTCACATTGTGTCCTGGGTAGGACAGGTGGTTTGTGTTGTGTGCCCCTGTGTCCTGGGTTGGACAGGTGGTGTGTGTTGGGTGCCCCCTGTGTCCTGGGTTGGACTGGTGGTGAGTGTTTGGTGCCCCCTGTGTCCTGGGTTGGACTGGTGGTGAGTGTTGGGTGCACACTGTGTCCTGGGTTGGATAGGTTGCGTGCTTTGATTGCCGCCTGTGTCCTGGTTTGCACAGGAGGTGAATGTTGGTTGTCCAGCGTGTACAAGTTTGCAGAGGTGAGTGTTGGGTGTCCCTTTGTACTGGTTTGCACTGGTAGTGTGTGTTGGATGCCCCCTGTGTCCTGGGTTGGACAGGTGGTGTGTGTTGGGTGCCCCTGTGTCCTGGGTTGGACAGGTGGTAGTGTTGGGTTTCCCTGTGTCCTGGGTTGGACAGGTGGTGTGTGTTGGGTGCCCCTGAGTCCTGGGTTGGACAGGTGGTGTGTGTTGGGTGCCCCTGTGTCGGGTTGGACAGGTGGCGTGTGTTGTGTTTCCCTGTGTCCTGGGTTGCATAGGTGGTGTGTGTTGGGTGCCCCTGGTCCTGTGTTGGAGAGGTGGTGTGTGTTGGGTGCCCCTGTGTCCTGGGTTGCACAGGTGGTGTGTGTTGGGTGCCCCCTGTGTCCTGGGTTGCAGAGGTGTTTTGTGTTGCGTGCCTCCTGTCTCCTTGGTTGCAGAGTTGCTTTGTGTTTGGTGCCCCCTGATTCCTGTTTGGACATGTGGTTTGTGTTGTGTGCACACTGTGTTGGATGGTACAGTTGGTGTGTGTTGGGTGCACACTGCCATGTTTCACAAGTGGTGAGTTTTTTGTGCACAGTGTGTGCTAGGTTGCACATGTGGTTTGTTTAGGGTGCACACTGTGTACTGGGTGGCACAGGTGGGGTGTTTAGTGTGCATACTGTGTACTGGGTGGCACAGGTGAGGTGTTTGGAGGGTGCACCTTGTCCTTGGCTTCAGATGCTGTGTATGGTTGGCACACCCTTTCCTGGGGTGCAGACGTGGGGTGTTTGGGGGTGCACACTCTCCTAGGTGTAGAGGTTGGTGTATGGGGGATGCACAATGTCCTGGGGTGTAGACATGTGGGGGTGCACACTGTGCCCTGGCTGCAGATGCTTTTTGTGGGGGGCGCACACCGTCCTGGGTTGCAGACGCGGTGTGTGTGTGGGGCTTATGCCGTCCTGGCGTGCAGACGCGGGGTGTTCGTGGGGCTCACGCAGTCCTGGGCTGCAGACGCGGGGTGTATGGGGGCGTACACTGTCCCGGGGTGCAGACGTGGGGTGTGTTTTAGCGCACACCGTCCTGGGGTGTAGACGCGGTGTGTGAGGGCTCACAACGTCCTGGGGTGCAGACGCGGGGTGTGTGGGGGGCTCACGCCGTCCTGGGCTGCAGACGCGGGGTGTATGGGGGCGTACACTGTCCTGGGGTGCAGACGCGGGGTGTGTTGGAGCGCACACCGTCCTGGGGTGTAGACGCGGTGTGTGAGGGCTCACACCGCCCTGGGGTGCAGTCGCGGGGTGTGTGGAGGGCTCACGCCGTCCTGGGCCGCAGACGCAGGGTGTGTGGAGGGCTCACGCCGTCCTGGACTGCAGACGGGGTGTGTGGGGGCGCACACTGTCCTGGGGTGAGCACGTTGAGGATCGGGCGCGTGGCGCCAGCAGCCGAGGGCCTGGCTGCCAGGGCCTGCGGAGTGAACGCTCTGCTTCGCCGCGGCAGTGTCCAGCACTGTCGTTTGCCACTTTGTCTGGGATGGCCGCACCCCAGCGAGACGCCCAGCTCCACCTGCGCTAATCTGGGAGCGCCGTGCGGCCTCCCGCCCCTGCCTGCGCCTCGGGGCTGCGGCTGCGGCCCCGCCTTCCTGCTCCCGCGAGCGCGAGCCAGGCCCGCCTCTCCACGACCTTCCGGGAGGCGGGGAGTGGGCGGGGCCCGTAGGAGGTGTGTCCCGAAGGAGGCGGGGAGTGGGCGGGGCCTGGGAGGTGCGGCCTGAAGGAGGCGGGAGTGGGCGGGGCCTGGGAGGTGCGGCCTGAAGGAGGCGGGGGAGTGGGCGGGGACCGAGAGGCGGGGACCGGAGGGGGCGGGGCTCGGGGGGCAGGGCTCGGGGGAGGCGCCTGCCCTGCGCGGTCCGGCGGGCCGTCCTGCGCCGACATGTTGCGGCCGCGTGGGCCCAGCCCGGGCGCCCCGCTGCTGCGGGCGGCGCTGTGTCTCGGGCGGGCCGCGTCGGGTGGGCCTGCGGGCCGGGCGGCGAGTGGCGGGCGCGAGCGCGGGCGCGGCTGGGTTCAGCCCGCGGGCCGCGACACGGGCGTGCAGGTGTACAACAGCCGCACCGGGAGGAAGGAGCCGCTGGTCGTGGCCCGCGCGGACGCCGCCTCCTGGTGGGTCTGGGGGCGCTGCGGGGACGGGGTGAGGACGGGGGCTCGGGGCACCCGCGCAGGCCGAGTCCTGGAGCGCGGCGCGCGGTCGGCCACGGGGAGGGGCGGGTGCAGCCCTTTCTTGCGGACGCGCTTCACAAGGCGGGTTTGGCTCTGTCCCCAGGTACAGCTGTGGCCCCACCGTGTACGACCGCGCCCACCTCGGCCACGCATGGTGAGTGTCCTGGGCTGTAATGTTTCACTTCAGGGCCTGTCTATTCCGGAGGGAGCCTGTGTGCGCTTTCGCCCCTCGGGCTGGACCTGAGGGGCGCTGAGTGAGTCACGTGCCAGGTGCTGTGAGCAGGTGCGCTGCGTCAGACCGGGGGCTCGGGCAGTTCTGAGCGTCCATGCCCGTCTTAAGATGAGGAAGGACACTTGCTCTGCAGTGGAGCGAGGCACGGCCGGCAGGCTCGGTAGTGGTCAGGGCTTCTGGCCGTGTCTTCCGGGGGTGCACCGGGTGAGGGTCCATCTAGGGGCTCTTGTGAGGCACCGACCCCGTTCTGGAGCACAGCACCCTTGTGACCTGCCACCTCCCAGGGCCCCGCCCCTGACGCCGACGCCGTGGCCTTCCTGGCGCTGGGCAGTGGGGCCTGGGCTTCCAGGGTCCTGCTGCAGAGGCGGTTCCCCGCTGGAAGGGACTCGCGTGCTCGTGGAAGGAACTGGTGAGACCCTGAGAGCGCTTCTCCCCAGGACTCGGCCGGCAGCGCGCTGGTTGCCGCCACAAGGGCGTGAGAGCGTGTGTGACGTCCTGCTGTGTGCACAGGCCTTTCTGAGGGGCTGGGACTGACCTGTCCCATTGAGGCCGTGGTGGACAGGTCGCTGACTGGGTGGGACCTCCCTGGCCCGCCAGCACCCGCGTGCCCGCGCTCTGTGACTGCTCCTGCTGGTGCGTGTGAGCGTGGTGCAGTTACTCCTGGCAGCTGGGCGGCGGAAGGGCAGGGGCCAGCGCCGTGTCTGCTGCCCTAGGGCAGAATTTGAGGAGACTTGAAGGACGGACAGGGCTAGTTGAGCAGTAAGAGAGACCCTCATTGTTTCCCCAAGAGGTCGCCGGGGTGCAAACCCTGGTTGGGTTCAGCTGCAGGAGGCCTTGGTGGGCCACACTGGGGACAGCTGCGTCCTCTGGGCCAGATCATTCGGGTTTCCCACGGTGGCCATGGAGCAGCGGGGGAGGAGCTGTGGCGCATCGAGACAGGCGTGCCGCCCACTGGATTGCGTGGGAAAGCTGCTACCCAGAACACAGCCCGGCCGAGGGCCACAGCTTTGCAGAAGGGGTGCGGCGTGTGAGGCTCCCCGTGCCGATGCCTCTGACTTCCGTGTCGCAGCTCCTGCAGGTGTGTGCACATGTGCGTGCGTGCATGTGCGTGCGTGTGCGGGGAGACTCGCCCCCACTGGGGTCCAGCCACAGCCGCTCCTGCAGGTGTGTGTGTGTGTGTGGGTGGGTGTAGACTGGCTCCCGCTGGGGTCACAGCCACAGCAGCCCCTGCAGCTGTGTGTTTGTGTGTGCACGTGTGTGCATGCGTGTGCGTGTAGACTGGCCCCTGCTGGGGTCACAGCCACAGCCGCTCCTGCAGCCTCTGCCCTCTGACGAAGGCTCCCGGAGCCAAGGCTGTGACGGAAGTCTTGTTCGGTATTTCGGGTTCTGTCCATTCAGCTCAGTCTGGTTTCAGGTTCAGGTTCAGTTGATCAGTCTCACAAAGGCCGCGGTGCCAGTAACAGAAGGAATGACTTGTGCCTGTAGAATCAGCAAGGTGCTGTCCTGTGGGTCAGTGGAGCTCTGAGCAGACTGAGGTGGAGGCCGGGCCGGGGCGTGGCCGGCCCCCACAGCTGGGACTGGGAACTCAGGAAACCTGTAGCAGTTGGTTTTTATGTTGATGGTTTTGTTTAGCGGCAAGTGATGCTATGAATATCCAGGTGGCTCTTGGCAGAGGAAACGTTCCCCACCCCTCTTCAGTGTTCCACATCTCGGCAAGGATTTTCAGAGGAGTTAAAGGCTCTTTATTGATGTACTAGAGAGACCAAGGCAAAGAATACCCCGTCCCTGGTTTTCTCCCAGAGCCCACAATGGTGAGGCTGAGCTGAGCCTGAAGGGAGGAGCCTGAAACTCAACCCAGGTCTCCCCCGAGGGCGGCACTGCGGAAGCCGTCAGCCGGGCTGGAGCCGGCTCTCTGATAAGTGGGATTTCGGTGAGTCCTGCCAGGTCAGCACCTGCCCCCAAGGCAGCTTTGCCTAGACTGTAACCTCAGTTAAGTGTCTGAGGTGCGTGATGAGGGTGATACAGTAGCCATAATAACATGGCTAGCATTTTTTTAAAGATTTATTTACTTGAAAGGCACAGTTAGAAAGGGAGATACCTCTGTCCACTGGTTTCACTCCCCAGGGGACTGTAACAGCAAAGTCAGGAACCTGGAATCCTATCTGGGTCTCCCATGGGAGGGGCAGTGGTCCAAGTACTGCGGCTTTCCTAGGTGTATTGGCAGGGAGTTGGATCGGAAATGGAGCAGCTGGGACTCAAACCAGTGCCCACATGGGACGTCAGTGCTGGTCCCAGTCTTGAGATTTTTGAATCCTTTTGGTTTTCAGAGTCCGAGTGACCGCAGTGCAGTGTAAAAACAGAGTGGTATTGTAGTGTTCTGCTGCAGTGTACACAGTCCCAGGACTAATCTAACAGTTGTTTTTTTTTAAAAAAAAAAGATTTATTTTTATTTATTTAAAAGAGTTACAGAGAGAGATAGAGACAGCGGGAGAAAGAGGTCTTTCGTCTGCTGGTTCACTCCCCAGATGGCCGCAATGGCTGGAGCTGAGCCGATCCAAAGTCAAGATCCAGGAGCTTCTTCCAGGTGCAGGGGCCCAAGCACTTGAGCCATCTTCCACTGCTTTCCCAGGCCACAGCAGAGAGCTAGTTCAGAAGAGGAGCAGCTGGGACTCGAACCGGCGCCCATATAGGACACTGGCACTGCAGGCCATGGCTTTAACCCACTGCACCACAGTGCTGGCCCCTCTAACACCATTTTAATAAGACCGTACTAGTATTGTTATCCACTTCGGATTTACCAAAGTAAGAAGTTGCAAATCTGGAACGTGACGGGGGTTTACGGCTCTCCATGTTTTACTACCCAGGGGAGTTGTAGTCTGAGTTTTCATACAACTGAATAGACAAGCTCAGACAGCGGCTCTGAAATGAGAAGTGCTGCCGGCATGGCCAGCACCCCCGCAGGCGACGGCGTGGGCTGTCCGTGCGTGACCGGCACGTGGAGCGTGTGCACGTGTGAAGTGTGGCGTCTTCAAGGGTGAGAGTGATGACTGCGATGTGAAGACGCTGTAGCCTTCTGTTGTTTTTTCTCCTTCCAGCTCGTACGTTCGATTTGATATAATTCGAAGGATCCTAACCAAGGTTTTTGGATGCAACGTCGTCATGGTGATGGGTATTACAGATGTGGATGATAAAATAATCAAGAGAGCCAGCGAGGTAGGCCTGGGAGCTTCGCGCTGACCTGGTACTCCGTGGGTCGTGTTCTCTCCCTGCGGGCACCACTGGTTCTGCTTTGTTCCTCGGGGTCCGGTGCCAGTGACAGGTTATCCGAGTGATCTTTGTCGTCCTGGTAACACTTCCCTGTTGAGTGCGTTGCTGCATTCTTCAGTGGTCCTGCTCCGAAGGCCCTCCCCACCCCCGATGAGGGAGGCAGGCGGCCGAGCAGTACTGCCTGTGCCTTTCTGTTTCCTGCTACCCTTCAGGTCTCAGAACAGCCTCTGTGCTAGGCGGAGGGACCTCACTGTGCTTTTTAAAACACGTATTGTATTAAGACCCTATGTATTTATTTATTTTCAAAGATTTATTTATTTATTTAGCAGTCTGAGACAGAGAAAAGAGAGAGATCTTCCATCCATTGGTTCACTCCCCAAATGGCCGTGACAGCTAGAGCCAGGTCAGTCTGGAGCCAGGAGCCAGAGTTCCATCCAGGTCTTTAATGTGGGTGCAGGGCCCAAGCACTTGGATCATCTGCTGCTTTTCCTAGGCCGTTAACAGGGAGCTGGATCAGAAGTGGAGCAGCCGGGACGTGAACCAGTGCTCATGCGGGTGCCGGCATCGCCGCAGGGCTCACTGCTATGCCACGATGCTGGCCGCTTGTTTAACCTTTAAAAACACTTGACATCGGGGCCGGCGCTGTGGCGCTGCAGGTGACACTGCTGCTGCCCGCGGTGCTGGCATCACGTGGTGGCTGCCATTGGGTCCCGGCCGCTCCACTTCTGATCCAGCTCCTGCTAATGCACTTGGGGAGGCGGCAGAAGACGGCCCCAGTGCTTGGGCCCTGCACCCACGTGGGAGACCTGGAGGAGGCTTCTACCTCCTGGCTTCAGACTGACCTGGCTCCAGCCGTCGCGGCCATCTGGGGAGTGAACCAATGGATGGAAGACCTCTCTTTCTGTCTTCCCCTCTCTCTCTGTCTCTGTAATTCCGCCTTTCAAATAAATCAGATTAAAAAAAAAAAAAACAGCTCTGAAATGGTGTCCAGTCTGGAGAAGAATGGCAAGGGCAGTACAAAGTCAGTGACGCGGTCGGCTCTCCCACTCGGCCTGCGTGCACACGGCTCCACAGTGCTGCCCCGTCTCGTCCATGCACACGGCTCCACAGTGCTGCCCCGTCTCGTCCGTGCACACGGCTCCACAGTGCTGCCCCGTCTCGTCCGTGCACACGGCTCCACAGTGCTGCCCCATCTCGTCCGGTTTTTCAGTTTAAATAAAAAAAAAAAATAGATATTTTGTTTACTTGAGAAACAGAGAGAAAGAAATTGATTGATCTCCCATCCGCTGGGCCACTCCCCAAATGCCTGCAACATCTGGGTCTGGGACAGGCCAAAGCCAGGAGCTTGGTCATCCCAGGTCTCCTACGTGGGTGCAGGGCCCCGGGGGTGAGCCGTTGCCTGCTGCCTCTTGGGGTGCACGTTATTAGGAAGGTGGACTCAGGACTGAATCCAGGCACCCCAGTATGGGGTGTGGGTGTTCATACGTCGTAGCAATTGGGCCGAATGTCCAGCCCCCATCCTGTCTGTCTCCAGCTTGGTGCCCCGTGCTCCTGGATCCTGTCATGTTTCTTCACTTGTTTCACTGCCACCCTCTGCCCCTCCCCGCCAGGATCCAGGCATTGTGCAGCTGTGCTGTGGTGGGATGTCCTCCCCTCAGGATCCAGGCATTGTGCAGCTGTGCTGTGGTGTTGTGTCCTCCCCTCAGGATCCAGGCATTGTGCAGCTGTGCTGTGGTGGGATGTCCTCCCCTCAGGATCCAGGCATTGTGCAGCTGTGCTGTGGTGTTGTGTCCTCCCCTCAGCATCCAGGCATTGTGCAGCTGTGCTGTGGTGTTGTGTCCTCCCCTCAGGATCCAGGCATTGTGCAGCTGTGCTGTGGTGTTGTGTCCTCCCCTCAGCATCCAGGCATTGTGCAGCTGTGCTGTGGTGTTGTGTCCTCCCCTCAGGATCCAGGCATTGTGCAGCTGTGCTGTGGTGGGATGTCCTCCCCTCAGGATCCAGGCATTGTGCAGCTGTGCTGTGGTGTTGTGTCCTCCCCTCAGGATCCAGGCATTGTGCAGCTGTGCTGTGGTGGGATGTCCTCCCCTCAGGATCCAGGCATTGTGCAGCTGTGCTGTGGTGGGATGTCCTCCCCTCAGGATCCAGGCATTGTGCAGCTGTGCTGTGGTGGGATGTCCTCCCCTCAGGATCCAGGCATTGTGCAGCTGTGCTGTGGTGGGATGTCCTCCCCTCAGGATCCAGGCATTGTGCAGCTGTGCTGTGGTGTTGTGTCCTCCCCTCAGGATCCAGGCATTGTGCAGCTGTGCTGTGGTGTTGTGTCCTCCCCTCAGGATCCAGGCATTGTGCAGCTGTGCTGTGGTGTTGTGTCCTCCCCTCAGGATCCAGTCATTGTGCAGCTGTGCTGTGGTGGGATGTCCTCCCCTCAGGATCCAGGCATTGTGCAGCTGTGCTGTGGTGGGATGTCCTCCCCTCAGGATCCAGGCATTGTGCAGCTGTGCTGTGGTGTTGTGTCCTCCCCTCAGGATCCAGGCATTGTGCAGCTGTGCTGTGGTGGGATGTCCTCCCCTCAGGATCCAGGCATTGTGCAGCTGTGCTGTGGTGGGATGTCCTCCCCTCAGGATCCAGGCATTGTGCAGCTGTGCTGTGGTGTTGTGTCCTCCCCTCAGGATCCAGTCATTGTGCAGCTGTGCTGTGGTGGGATGTCCTCCCCTCAGGATCCAGGCATTGTGCAGCTGTGCTGTGGTGGGATGTCCTCCCCTCAGGATCCAGGCATTGTGCAGCTGTGCTGTGGTGTTGTGTCCTCCCCTCAGGATCCAGGCATTGTGCAGCTGTGCTGTGGTGGGATGTCCTCCCCTCAGGATCCAGGCATTGTGCAGCTGTGCTGTGGTGGGATGTCCTCCCCTCAGGATCCAGGCATTGTGCAGCTGTGCTGTGGTGTTGTGTCCTCCCCTCAGGATCCAGGCATTGTGCAGCTGTGCTGTGGTGGGATGTCCTCCCCTCAGGATCCAGGCATTGTGCAGCTGTGCTGTGGTGGGATGTCCTCCCCTCAGGATCCAGGCATTGTGCAGCTGTGCTGTGGTGGGATGTCCTCCCCTCAGGATCCAGGCATTGTGCAGCTGTGCTGTGGTGGGATGTCCTCCCCTCAGGATCCAGGCATTGTGCAGCTGTGCTGTGGTGGGATGTCCTCTCCTCAGGATCCAGGCATTGTGCAGCTGTGCTGTGGTGTTGTGTCCTCCCCTCAGGATCCAGTCATTGTGCAGCTGTGCTGTGGTGGGATGTCCTCCCCTCAGGATCCAGGCATTGTGCAGCTGTGCTGTGGTGGGATGTCCTCCCCTCAGGATCCAGGCATTGTGCAGCTGTGCTGTGGTGGGATGTCCTCCCCTCAGGATCCAGGCATTGTGCAGCTGTGCTGTGGTGGGATGTCTTCTCCTCAGGATCCAGGCATTGTGCAGCCTGTGCTGTGGTGGGATGTCCTCCCCTCAGGATCCAGGCATTGTGCAGCTGTGCTGTGGTGTTGTGTCCTCCCCTCAGGATCCAGGCATTGTGCAGCTGTGCTGTGGTGTTGTGTCCTCCCCTCAGGATCCAGGCATTGTGCAGCTGTGCTGTGGTGTTGTGTCCTCCCTTCAGGATCCAGGCATTGTGCAGCTGTGCTGTGGTGTTGTGTCCTCCCCTCAGGATCCAGGCATTGTGCAGCTGTGCTGTGGTGTTGTGTCCTCCCCTCAGGATCCAGGCATTGTGCAGCTGTGCTGTGGTGGGATGTCCTCCCCTCAGGATCCAGGCATTGTGCAGCTGTGCTGTGGTGTTGTGTCCTCCCCTCAGGATCCAGGCATTGTGCAGCTGTGCTGTGGTGGGATGTCCTCCCCTCAGGATCCAGGCATTGTGCAGCTGTGCTGTGGTGGGATGTCCTCCCCTCAGGATCCAGGCATTGTGCAGCTGTGCTGTGGTGGGATGTCCTCCCCTCAGGATCCAGGCATTGTGCAGCTGTGCTGTGGTGGGATGTCCTCCCCTCAGGATCCAGGCATTGTGCAGCTGTGCTGTGGTGTTGTGTCCTCCCCTCAGGATCCAGGCATTGTGCAGCTGTGCTGTGGTGTTGTGTCCTCCCCTCAGGATCCAGGCATTGTGCAGCTGTGCTGTGGTGTTGTGTCCTCCCCTCAGGATCCAGGCATTGTGCAGCTGTGCTGTGGTGTTGTGTCCTCCCCTCAGGATCCAGGCATTGTGCAGCTGTGCTGTGGTGTTGTGTCCTCCCCTCAGGATCCAGGCATTGTGCAGCTGTGCTGTGGTGGGATGTCCTCCCCTCAGGATCCAGGCATTGTGCAGCTGTGCTGTGGTGGTATGTCCTCCCCTCAGGATCCAGGCATTGTGCAGCTGTGCTGTGGTGGGATGTCCTCCCCTCAGGATCCAGGCATTGTGCAGCTGTGCTGTGGTGTTGTGTCCTCCCCTCAGGATCCAGGCATTGTGCAGCTGTGCTGTGGTGGGATGTCCTCCCCTCAGGATCCAGGCATTGTGCAGCTGTGCTGTGGTGGTATGTCCTCCCCTCAGGATCCAGGCATTGTGCAGCTGTGCTGTGGTGGGATGTCCTCCCCTCAGGATCCAGGCATTGTGCAGCTGTGCTGTGGTGTTGTGTCCTCCCCTCAGGATCCAGGCATTGTGCAGCTGTGCTGTGGTGGGATGTCCTCCCCTCAGGATCCAGGCATTGTGCAGCTGTGCTGTGGTGTTGTGTCCTCCCCTCAGGATCCAGGCATTGTGCAGCTGTGCTGTGGTGTTGTGTCCTCCCTTCAGGATCCAGGCATTGTGCAGCTGTGCTGTGGTGGGATGTCCTCCCCTCAGGATCCAGGCATTGTGCAGCTGTGCTGTGGTGTTGTGTCCTCCCCTCAGGATCCAGGCATTGTGCAGCTGTGCTGTGGTGGGATGTCCTCCCCTCAGGATCCAGGCATTGTGCAGCTGTGCTGTGGTGTTGTGTCCTCCCCTCAGGATCCAGTCATTGTGCAGCTGTGCTGTGGTGGGATGTCCTCCCCTCAGGATCCAGGCATTGTGCAGCTGTGCTGTGGTGGGATGTCCTCCCCTCAGGATCCAGGCATTGTGCAGCTGTGCTGTGGTGGGATGTCCTCCCCTCAGGATCCAGGCATTGTGCAGCTATGCTGTGGTGGGATGTCCTCCCCTCAGGATCCAGGCATTGTGCAGCTGTGCTGTGGTGGGATGTCCTCCCCTCAGGATCCAGGCATTGTGCAGCTGTGCTGTGGTGTTGTGTCCTCCCCTCAGGATCCAGGCATTGTGCAGCTGTGCTGTGGTGTTGTGTCCTCCCCTCAGGATCCAGGCATTGTGCAGCTGTGCTGTGGTGGGATGTCCTCCCCTCAGGATCCAGGCATTGTGCAGCTGTGCTGTGGTGTTGTGTCCTCCCCTCAGGATCCAGGCATTGTGCAGCTGTGCTGTGGTGTTGTGTCCTCCCCTCAGGATCCAGGCATTGTGCAGCTGTGCTGTGGTGGGATGTCCTCCCCTCAGGATCCAGGCATTGTGCAGCTGTGCTATGGTGATGCTTCCACCAGGCTGCAGGCCCCACCTGGGTGCTTCCGTCTTTGATAGCTCCTCCTCCAGCACCCTTCTAGAACCCTGGTTCATTTAGTGGTACCTGCTCAGCCTCCTTCCACTTGTAATAATTCCTCATTCCTTGGGCTTTCCCTGTCTCCTGTCATTGATGGTTTTAAAGACAGGACTTTGATTTTGTAGGGTGACCCTCGTGGGTTGTTGGGTGTGTCCCTGTCTGCAGAGAGGTGTGGAGAGGCAGAGGTGTGTCGGTGACCCCCTGTGGGTCATTGGGTGTGTCTGTTCTACAGAGAGGTGTGGAGAGGCAGAGGTGTGTCTGACCCCCTGTGGGTTGTTGGGTGTGTCCCTGTTCTACAGAGAGGTGTGGAGAGGCAGAGTTCTGTCTGCAGGTGGCACAGGCCTTCCAGGGCCTTCTGACTTCAGCCCCTCTGGGCAGGGTCCTGCAGGTGGGAATGACTCGGGCACCGTGCCCAGCAGCAGAAGAGATCTGCCCAGCTGGCCCAGCAGAGTCGGCCCTCCCTGGAGTGTGGTGCCCTCCCAGACCCGGGAAGGTGTAGCTGCAGCTGCGGTTGGGCAGCAGATGGGTGCCCGGGCGCTCTCCGGGCTCCCCCAGCTAGCTGGGGCACCTGCCCTGCTCACGGTCCCCTGCTGCAGGGCTCCTCGTGGTCCTTGGACGTGGCCTTTTTGACAGGATGATCTGGCCCTGCAGGGGCCCCGCCCCTCGCTGTGCCTGCGGCGTGTCTTCCCCATCGTCGTCCTCTGGACCTCAGTCTTCTCAGTTCAGTGCAGCCTGCGTGGCATGGCGTCTCGTCACTGACGTGTCAGGTGGCTGATTGGCTGTTTGCTTCCTGTTTCGAATCTGATGAAATAAGTGAAGCTGACCTGATTTTTTTTTTTTAAGATTTTTAAATTTATTTGAAAGAATTACAGAGAGAGAGAGATCAATCTGTCTTCCATCCCTGGTTCTCCTCGGATGGGTGCAGTGGCCAAGGCTGGGCCAGATCAAAGCCTGGGACTGGGACTCCATCGGGTCTCACACGGGTGGCAGGGATCCAAGTACTTGTGCCGTCTCTGCTGCGTTCCCAGGCGCATTAGCAGGGGCTGTACTGGAAGTGGAGCAGCGGGCAGCACGCGTATGCAATGCCAGCATTGCAGGTGGCCGGCCGCTTAACCCACTGCGCCACAGCACTGGCCCTGACCTGCTTTGATGTGAACGGCAATTTTTTAGTCTTTGTAAGCCATTTGTAAAAATCCCGTCACATCAGAGTTGCCACCTTAGCCGTTCTCAGGTGGCATTAGGTGCCTCACCTCGTCCTGCGTGTGTCTCTGGAACTCATCTTGAAACCGGAACTCTGACCCATCCCCGGCAGCCCCCACGCTGCTCCCCGTGTCGTCTCTGAGTGTGGCAACCTGGGAGCCTCCCAGGAGTGACTGACTTCCTGAGTGTCGTGGCCCCCAGGCTCACCGTGCTATGGTGTGTGTCGGGATCTCCCTGTTAGGGGCTGTGTGATAGGCACTGGCCACCGTGTGGACAGGCCACGTCGTCTCCATCCCTTCTTCACCCTTGGACATCTGGGATGCTGGTGTTCCCAGTACCTCTCATGCTGACTGTTCCACTACTCGCTGTAAAGTTTTTTAAAATTTCACTGATTTTCATTCTATTCTAAAGGCAGAGAGAGACACAGACCTTCCCCCCGCTAGTGTAGTCCTCAGATGCCCACAACGTGGGGGCTGGCGAGGCTGAAGCTCGGAGCTGGGACAGTCTGGGTCTCCCACGTGGGTGGAAGGGGCCCAAGGGCCTGAGCCATCGTCTGCTGCCTGCCAGGGCGCTGGAGTCGGGAGTGCAGCCCAGGCACTCTGTCAGCGGGGCAAGCTTCCCACGTGGTGGCTAGCTGCGCGTCACATGCTGCGTGATGCTACGGGAGCCACAGAAGCCACGTGGGAAGGGAGGGCTGGATGTTGGGGCAGCATCGCTGTGGTCAGCCGTGCCAAAGGATGTCTATGTTCCCATGTATGATTGTGTGCACACATGTGTTCTGATGTGTGTGTGTGTGGTGGTTCCATTTAGAACCAGAGAGATTAATTTTAAGGTTCTTTTTTTTTTATTAAAAAAAGATTTATTTGTTTGAAAGGCAGAGAGAGGTCTTCCATCCACTGATTCATTCCCCAGATGGCCGCAATAGCCAGGACGGGGCCAGGCCAAAGCCAGGAGCCTGGACCTCCATCCGGGTCTCCCACATGGTGCAGGGTCCCAAGGACTTGGGCCAGCATCTGCTGTTTGCCAGGTGCCTCAGCAGAAAGCTGGATGGGAAGTGGAGTTCCACTTTGTGAAGAGATTCAGAAATACAAAACGCTGGGACCGGTGCTGTGGTGTAGCGAGCAGAGCCATGGCCTGCAGCGCTGCACCCCATGTGGGGGCCGGTTCGAGAGTTACTGTGCAGAGAAAGGCCAGTTGAGCAGGCTGCGGGTCTTTAGGCCCCAGAGCGCACAGTGTTGGATCCAGGCCGGCCGCACGAAGACACTGTAGGCTTTGCTGCCTGCTCTTTGGTCCTCTGGGTTTACGCGAGTTAGCTGATTTTGGGGCCTCCGAGCGGTGCCCAGCAAAGGGACAGTTCTGTGTGGGAGCAGAGCTGTCACCGGGCGCTGTCTCAGCTCTGCACCTGTAACTCCTTTCAGCCTCGTCTTCCCCACTTAGAGCTGCACCCTCAGGGCAGCCGAGGGACTCTTAGTGGCGATTGTCGCCAGGTGTGCTGGGAGCGCTGATTTCCAGAGGCGCCAATGCCCAGCTGCCTGTTGTCCCTGCTGGGTGTGGCGTCTGGGATGGTGCCTGGGCTGGGGCATGGCAGCTGCTCACCCCTCATCTTGCTGAGAAGTTTGAGGAAGTTTCGTAATGTTCCAGAGTGGAGATGTCCCCTGCCATGAAACGGGAGTCCCATTTCACTGTGTGCGTGCGTGTGTGTGTCCACATATGATCACATGTATGTGCGATCATGTGTGTATGCGCTCCTGTGCATGCGTGCATGCGTGTATATGCAATCATGTGTATGTGTTATGTGTGCATGTTGTATACATGTGTGAGCACATTGTGGGTGCTGTGTGCACATGTGTGTGCATGTGTGTATGCTAGCAGTACGCATGTATGTGTTGTGTGCGTGTGTATATGCATGTGTATGCACATTATGTGTGCGTGTGTGTGGCGGGCCAGGGGAGAGTCTGGCGCACGGGCTGAGTCTGGTGGCTCACGGATTGGTTGTGGCGATCAGCGTGCGCAGCCTCGCGCTGGGTCAGGGCTGTGCTGTTTCCCGTATCTGCAGATGCGGATCTCACCTGCTGCCCTGGCCGCTCTTTACGAGGAAGATTTCAAGCAAGACATGGCAGCCCTGAAGGTGAGCGTGTGGCCGCGGTCCTGCAGGGCCCTGCCGTGACAGCAGGGCAGGGCGGCGGGGCCCCCCGCACCCCGGAACCGCGGAAACACGGCCGTGTCTCCCTGCTTCTTACAGGTCCTGCCGCCCACTGTATACGTGAGGGTGACGGAAAATATTCCTCAGATAATCTCTTTCATCGAAGGCATAATTGCCCGGGGGCATGCGTACTCGACGGCCAAAGGTAGGATTTCTGTAGTTGAGGCCGGGCGCTGGGCGACACCAGCGGCAGCCTGATGGGCAGAAGGCTGGGCTGGGGGCACATGTGCCTGGGGCTCCCGCCACCTGCCAGTAACTGGGCAGCGGGGTCCCTCCTGGGAGGCACGCACGCCATGGCCTCCCACCTCCTGCGAGGGCGGGGCAGCAGCCTCACGGACCACCCACTGCTTTGCCTTCTCAGGGCTGTGGGCCCGGTCAGCCCCAGCTCCGCAGTGGTCCTGGGAGCGGTCATCCCTGACCGCAGTCTGGAATGCGTGCCACAGGCTTGTGGGCAGCCCTGGGCCTTGCTGAGAGGGTCGTGGAGTGCGGCCCAGCCCGGGAGGGGCTCTGAGAGGCTGCCTGGGTGGAGCCTCGGCGCCGTGGGTAACGTGGGCCTGGCGTGAAGGCCGAGAGCCGCGTGAGGCCGGGGGTCGGCAGTGCGCCTGCCTTCCCGCTGCCCGGTGAAAAGCGGCGTCTCCACGTTCCCAAAGACTCAGGGCGTGTTCGCGCGTCCGTGCTTCGTGCTGTGCCAGGTTGCGTTTTCTACAGCGTCCTGCTGTAGATTTTAACTGGCTCAGCGACGCTGTGAGACGGAGCCAAATGCCAGCTGCTGGGTTTAAACTCGGGCTCCTTGCTCGAGGTTGCACTTGCGCAGAGGCGCTGTCTCAGGCTGAGAAGCTGCGAATGGTCGATCTCTTTTGAAACAGGCAACGTGTACTTTGATCTGAGGTCCAGAGGAGACAAGTACGGCACGCTGGTCGCGGAGGTCCCCGCTCCGGCTGGAGAGCCAGGTGAGTGGCGCGGCCCCTGCCTTGCCTCTCAGGTTCTGGGGACGGGACGCCTGGAAGCAGGCCTCCATTCACTCTGATGTGGTGACGCTGGGCGTGCGCCGGTCACAGCCGGGCTCGAAATTTAATTCCATGTCTCTGAGAATTGTAGAGTATGACAGGTCTTCGTAAAGTTCATGAAAAGTAGGTTTTATTTTTTTTTAAAGATTTATTTATTTATTTGAGAGGCAGAGGCAGAGAAAAAGAGAGAAAGGGAGAGGGAGAGAGCGGTCTTCCATGCGCTGGTTCACTCCCCAGATGGCCACAGTGGCCGGAGCTGTACAATCCAAAGCCAGGAGCCTGGAGCTGCTTCTGGGTCTCCTACACGGAGACCCGGGTGCTGGGGCCTGAGGACTCGGGCCATCTTCTGCTCTCCCAGGCCCTAGCGGAGAGCCGGATCAGAAGTGGAGCAGCCAGGCCTCGAACCAGTACCTATGTGGGATGCCGGCATTGCAGGCGGTGGCTTTACCCACTACGCCACAGCGCCAGCCCCGAAAAGTAGGTTTTTGAAAAACCGCATGAGTTTCAAAATTTTTAACACCAAAATAAACTTACCTTTATTTATTTGAAAGAGTGACACATAAAGAGAGAGAGAGACAGAGAGATCTCTCCACATGCCCCTGACAGCCGGCTGGGGCTGGGCTGGGCCAAAGCCGAGAGCCAGTGTCTCCCTCTGGGTCCCTGCGTGAGAGGCAGGAAATCAGTACTTGGGCTGTCACCTGCCTCCCTGGGCTGCTAGCAGGAAGCTGGTTCAGAAGCAGAGCAGCTAGGCACGCTGGTGTTGGACGAGGGCATCCCGTCTCCCGAGGGTGGCATAACCCACTGGGCTATGAGCCTGTCCTTTTTTCTTTTAGTGTTATTATTATCAGGCACAGGGAAAGAGAGAGAGCTCCCATGTGCTGGCTGACTCCCCAAATGCCCACAGCAGCTGGGCTGGGTCATGTGGAAGCCGGGTGTGTGATCCAGTCTCCCGTGTGGGTAGCTGGGGCCTATCCACCTGAGCCATGGTCGCTGTCTCGCAGGGGTGCGGTCGTGGGTAGCTGGAATCAGAGCGTGTGGTCGCTGTCTCGCAGGGGTGCGGTCGTGGGTAGCTGGATCGGAGCGTGTGGTCGCTGTCTTGCAGGGGTGTGGTTATGTGTTCTGGCATCAGCAACAGTTTTTATTCTTTTTTTTTTTAAAGATTTTTATTTATTTATTTGAGAGGTAGATTTACAGACAGAGAGGCACAGAGAGAAAGGTCTTCCATCCATAGTAGCCAGAGCTGGGCTGATCTGAAACCAGGAGCCAGGAGCTTCTTCCGGGTCTCCCGTCCTGGTGCAGGCACCCAAGCACGTGGGCCACCTTCTGCTGCTTTCCCAGGCTGTAGCAGAGAGCCGCATCGGAAGAGGAGCAGCCCGTATGGGATGCTGGTGCCGCGGGCGAAGGCTTAGCCTACCGTGCCACAGTGCCGCCCGTTTTATTCTTTTTAAACATCTTAGCGCCACCTTAGGCCCACAGCAAAACTGAGTAAGATTTCCCTGCATTTGCCATGGACACCCCGTCCTGTACCAGTGGGTCCGCCTGTCACAGGCATGCTAGAGCTGGCCCCAGAGAGGGCTGGACGCAGGTTCCAGGACGTGGTGCCCACCTTTCCAGAAGCCCCCGTGCTAATTGCACTGCCTCACTGCCCGCTGGCTCCGCCTCCTCAGCCCCGGCCCCCCGGGACCCCGGCACCCCCGACCTTGCAGCCGGCTGCAGACTGTCCTGTGGTGGGCCTGGTCCAGCGGCAGCTCCGCACGCCAGCGTCTCACACTGAGTCGTGTGCGTTTCCGTTTGCTGCATGTTCCCTCGGGGTCGGACGGCTCCCGGGGCCCCCTAGCCACCTCTCCCTGTCCCCCACGCGGCAAGCTCCGGTCTTGAGATCTCCCACTGCCCAGCCCGCGGGGTGCTAGGCTGCTTCGCCTGTCTGCTCTCTCCCTAGCGGGGCACCAGGCTGCTGGACTTGCGAGAGGACAGCGTGTGGTGCGGGGAGAGGAGAGTGCGGGAACGGAAGCGGGAGGCACCTGGAGGGGGGAGGTCGGGGCGGGTGTCGCCGTGGCCCTCCCTCGTAGGACCTGTCCTGCTGACTCCTCTCTCCTCTGGCAGCTGACTCCGACAAGCGACAAGCCGGGGACTTCGCCCTGTGGAAGGCGGCTAAGCCCCAGGAGGTGTGCTGGGCCTCGCCGTGGGGCAGCGGCAGGCCCGGCTGGCACATCGAGTGCTCCGCTGCCGCCAGGTAGGTTCCGGGCTGCTCGTGCGTGCGGCGCCTGGTGCAGCTCAGCTGGGCCCGCAGAGCAGGCGGGAAGCGGCCAAGCCCGGGACGCGCTGCACTCCCAGACGTCAGCAGCTCCTGCCTTAGTGAGCAAGGCCACTCTAGGTCAGGCGTGAACCGCGTGCTGGACCGGCCGTGTGCCTCCATCTCCTCTGTAGCTGGCCCCAGTGTGCCTGAGCCTGAGGCCGGGGGCCGGCCATCCAGTGGAGCTGGGCTGTGGCACCTTCAGACACCTGTTTCCAACCATTTCAGGAAAAGGGCCACATACCCACATCCTCAGTGCCCCTGTGGACAGAGCGCCACCCAGGCTGCTCTGCTGGGGCCAGCAGGTGCCCAGTGCCGGAGCCCCCACCACTGCCTGGTGGTGCCGGGTGTGCGGGGCAGGAGGCCGAGCGCGGTGCGCGGCCTCGTGCAGGAGCGGTGTGGCTGTGTGCTGCTTGAATCCTGTCCTGAGACGCCTGTGCTCGGGCCTGCACGGGGCTGTGAAAGTCGTGTTACGAACAGCTGTGCGTGGTCGTGAACACTTTTTATTTTATTTAACTGGACCACCCAGCTAAGCGTTTATTTTCATCTACTTGAAAGGCAGAGTAGCGGAGAGGTTCACTCCCCAGATGTTTACAGCAGCCGGGAGCCAGAACTCAGTCTGGGTGTCCCACGTGGGTGGCAGGGTTCCAAGTCCTTGAGACATCTGCTGTTTCCCGGGATGCATTAGCCGGGAGCTGGGTCAGAGGCCGAGGAGTCAGGACTTGAACTGGGAGCGCTAGTGTGGGGTGCAGGCCCTTCGCCCACTGTGCCACGAGGCCCACCCTCATAGTGAGCTTTCAGTTTCGTTTTCCATGGACTTTCTGAAGTATCCTTATATGATCATTAAGTAGTTTCCAAAAGCCAAATGAGAAATTATGGTTTTACCAT
Source organism: Sylvilagus floridanus (assembly GCA_949820135.1). Lineage (NCBI taxonomy): Eukaryota > Metazoa > Chordata > Mammalia > Lagomorpha > Leporidae > Sylvilagus > Sylvilagus floridanus. Next base: position 131,294,007 of record OX463230.1, on the reverse strand, counting down.
CTGTCTCTTGTTAAAGTTGGAAAATTAAATTCCAGCTATTCAAAGTGGGAAATAATTGTTTAAAAAACCGCATGTTGTGTCTGAAGCAGAGAGCTGAGTCTGCTAGCACAAGCCGCTGTGGATTGAGGGTTTTCCGGTGAAGGAAAAGCTAAGATTTGCGTTTTCACGTGAATCAGATCCGTGAAGTGATGCAAATTGACCTGGCATTTAGATCCATTTATTCACACCTCGGAGCGGCTGGGTGGGGGGCTGGGCGGCTGGGCTGGGCCTGTGTCGTGTGGCTGGGCTGATTCGCAGTCGCCGCTGTGCCGTGCAGCTTGGTGTTCGGAAGTCACCTGGATATCCACTCCGGCGGGATCGACTTAGCCTTTCCGCACCATGAGAACGAGATTGCTCAGAGTGAAGTCTTCCATCAGTGCGGCCAGTGGGGCAGTTACTTTCTGCACTCTGGTAAGTGTGTGCCGTTTGGCCCTGTCGCTTCCATCCCTGGGGAACAGCAGCTTCGGGAAGTACCTGGATCAGCCAAGAGGTCAGGAGACGGATGTGTGCTTTCATTGGTTTCAGACGATCTGGCAGGCAGGCCTAGACTTCCGGAACATGGTGCGGTGTCAGACTGAGAGTGTTTAAACTGTGTGCGGTGTCTGACGTGTAGCGCTCAGCACTCAGGTGGTGGAGTCTTTGGAGGGCCCGTGTCCGCCAGTTTTCACCAAGATTGGCCGTGGAGCACCTTGTGTCTGAGTCGGGCAGAAGCAGAGGGAGACTTCTCTGTGGGGAACGGCAGGGCCTCCCTTGGAGATGGGCCGTGTGGGATCACAGTCCGGGACGGACTCCAGCCCAGAGTGTCCCGCACTGAGCTTGGTCCTCCTCTTGTCCTTCACCGCGGGGGCCCAGATACGGCTGTGAGCGCCACCGCAACAGAAAATCCAGCTAACGGCGCTCAGGGGCCGGCACCCTCCGGCTGACAGTGTGAGCTTGTACCTGGGGGCCCAGTGAGGCCGGCGATAGGTTCCCCCTCTCAGGGTTTGCTCAGTTACGCCAATGCTCTCGAACTGCAGCAGGGGCTGGAGTAGGAGGCAGTTTGGTCAGTGCCACCTTGTCCACGCTGTCTGCTGGGCCTCGTGTCCTCGTCCACCTCGGGGTGGCGCTGGCTCTGCTTGGACATGAGTGAGCATGGGTGGTTACAGTGTCCTGCAGGCTGAAGGGGAGGCTGGGGGTCTGTGGAAGTGGGTGCACATGTATATCACGGAGCTCCTGGGAGCACATGTGTGTCACAGACCTCATGGCCCCGGCACAGGTACACGCACGTCCGAGCTCACATCAGCTCACGACAGCACAAGAACAGATGTGTTACAGAGCCCATGTCAGTGTGTAAACAGGTGTGTGTGTGACAGAGCCCATGTCAGTGTGTAAACAGGTGTGTGTGATACAGAGCCCACGTCAGCACATGTGCAGGTATGTGTGTGACAGAGCCCACGTCAGTGTGTAAACAAGTGTGTGTGATACAGAGCCCACGTCAACACATGTGCAGGTGTGTGTGTGACAGAGCCCACGTCAGTGTATAAGCAGATGTGTGTGATACAGAGCCACATCAGCACATATACAGGTATGTGTGTTCCAGAGCTCACGTCAGTATGTAAACATGTGTGTGTTACAGAGCCCACATCAGCACGTGTGCAGGTATGTGTGTGACAGAGCCCATGTCAGTGTGTAAGTGGGTCACGTGATACAGAGCTCACAGCCATGCGTACATGGGTGTGTATGTGTGTTACAGACCTCATGTGGGTGCTTTTGTGTCTGGCTCACAGCAGCTCGGGCACATGTGTGTCATAAAACTTGGCAGTAACAGGTGTGCATTACAGAGTTCACATCAGTGAATACACATGTGTGTTACTGCACTCACAGCTGTGTGTGCATGGGTGTGCACATGTTACAGAGATTATGTCAACATGTGCATGGGCACGTGTGTTACAGAGCTCACAGCAGGGCATGTGTGTTAACTCCCATCAGCCTAGGCCCAGGCCTGAGGGTGTGCAGGTTCTAGAATGGGGTTCCTGTGGGCTCCCTGGGAGACGGAAGCCTGCGTCCCTGAAGGTGTGCGGGTTCTAGAATGAGGTTCCTGTGGGCTCCCTGGGGAGACGGAAGCCTGCATCCTTGAGGGTGTGTGGGTTCTAGAATGGGGTTCCTGTGGGCTCCCTGGGAGACGGAAGCCTGCGTCCCTGAGGGTGTGTGGGTTCTAGAATGGGGTTCCTGTGGGCTCCCTGAGAGATGGAAGCCTGCGTCCCTGAGGGTGTGTGGGTTCTAGAATGGGGTTCCTGTGGGCTCCCTGAGAGACGGAAGCCTGCGTCCCTGAGGGTGTGTGGGTTCTAGACTGGGGTTCCTGTGGGCTCCCTGGGGAGACAGAAGCCTGTGTCCCTGAGGGTGTGCTGGTTCTAGATTGGGGTTCCTGTGGGCTCCCTGGGAGACAGAAGCCTGCGTCCCTGAGGGTGTGTGGGTTCTAGACTGGGGTTCCTGTGGGCTCCCTGGGAGACAGAAGCCTGCGTCCCTGAGGGTGTGCTGGTTCTAGAATGGGGTTCCTGTGGGCTCCCTGGGAGATGGAAGCCTGCGTCCCTGAGGGTGTGTGGGTTCTAGATTGGGGTTCCTGTGGGCTCCCTGGGAGACGGAAGCCTGCGTCCCTGAGGGTGTGTGGGTTCTAGATTGGGATTCCTGTGGGCTCCCTGGGAGATGGAAGCCTGCGTCCCTGAGGGTTTGTGGGTTCTAGATTGGGGTTCTGTGGGCTCCCTGGGAGACGGAAGCCTGCGTCCCTGAGGGTGTGCTGGTTCTAGATTGGGGTTCTGTGGGCTCCCTGGGAGATGGAAGCCTGCGTCCCTGAGGGTGTGCTGGTTCTAGATTGGGGTTCCTGTGGGCTCCCTGGGAGACGGGAGCCTGCGTCCCTGAGGGTGTGTGGGTTCTAGAGTGAGGTTCCTGTGGGCTCCCTGGGAGACGGGAGCCTGCGTCCCTGAGGGTTTGTGGGTTCTAGATTGGGGTTCTGTGGGCTCCCTGGGAGACGGGAGCCTGCGTCCCTGAGGGTGTGTGGGTTCTAGAGTGAGGTTCCTGTGGGCTCCCTGGGAGACGGGAGCCTGCGTCCCTGAGGGTTTGTGGGTTCTAGATTGGGGTTCCTGTTGGCTCCCTGGGAGACGGGAGCCTGCGTCCCTGAGGGTTTGTGGGTTCTAGAGTGAGGTTCTGTGGGCTCCCTGGGAGACGGGAGCCTGCGTCCCTGAGGGTGTGTGGGTTCTAGATTGGGGTTCTGTGGGCTCCCTGGGAGACGGGAGCCTGCGTCCCTGAGGGTGTGTGGGTTCTAGAGTGAGGTTCCTGTGGGCTCCCTGGGAGACGGGAGCCTGCGTCCCTGAGGGTTTGTGGGTTCTAGAGTGAGGTTCCTGTGGGCTCCCTGGGAGACGGGAGCCTGCGTCCCTGAGGGTGTGTGGGTTCTAGAGTGAGGTTCCTGTGGGCTCCCTGGGAGACGGGAGCCTGCGTCCCTGAGGGTTTGTGGGTTCTAGATTGGGGTTCCTGTTGGCTCCCTGGGAGACGGGAGCCTGCGTCCCTGAGGGTTTGTGGGTTCTAGAGTGAGGTTCCTGTGGGCTCCCTGGGAGACGGGAGCCTGCGTCCCTGAGGGTTTGTGGGTTCTAGATTGGGGTTCCTGTTGGCTCCCTGGGAGACGGGAGCCTGCGTCCCTGAGGGTTTGTGGGTTCTAGAGTGAGGTTCCTGTGGGCTCCCTGGGAGACGGAAGCCTGCGTCCCTGAGGGTGTGTGGGTTCTAGAATGAGGTTCCTGTGGGCTCCCTGGGGGACGGAAGCCTGTGTCCCTGAGGGTGTGTGGGTTCTAGACTGGGGTTCCTGTGGGCTCCCTGGGGGACGGAAGCCTGTGTCCCTGCTGCTCTGCCCTTCCTGCCCCCCGCTGGGAGGAAGAGTCCCTTGCTTCTCACCTGGTTCAAAACACCTGCTGTTGTTTTTGTTTCAGGACATTTGCATGTGAAAGGCAAAGAAGAAAAAATGTCCAAATCATTGAAAAACTACGTCACTATTAAGGTACTGTGCTGCTGGCCTTTGTGACCGCCGATACCTGGCTCTGCCTTAAAGGCGTCCATGTGGTCTGAGAACCACAAAGTCCCGTCACAGTGGCCTTGAGCCCTTGCCCTGTGACCCTGCCCTCCTCCCACTGTCCCTGAACCGTGGCGGCCGAAGTGAAAACCTTCACCAGACGTGGTGGTGCCACAGAGGCCATAAATAAGGAGCCCACGGGGATGGCTTCTAAAGCCACAACTCTGAGCAAGGGCGGCACAGGCCCCTTGACGTGAGCGGGGGTGACAGGTGGTGACCCCGACGGCCCGGGGCAGGTGTGACAGGTGGTGACCCCGTCGGCCCGGGGTAGGTGCGGCTGGGCACAGGGGTGACAGGTGGTGACCCTTCAGCCTGGGACAGGTGTGGCCAGGTGCAGGGGTGACAGGTGGTGACCCCGTCAGCCCGGGACAGGTGACAGGTGGTGACCCCGTCGGCCCGGGGCAGGGGTGACAGGTGGTGACCCTGTCAGCCCGGGACAAGTGTGGCCGGGCGCAGGGGTGACAGGTGGTGACCCTGTCAGCCTGGGACAGGTGTGGCCAGGCACAGGGGTGACAGGTGGTGACCCCGTCAGCCCGGGACAGGTGACAGGTGGTGACCCCGTCGGCCCAGGGCAGGGGTGACAGGTGGTGACCCGGTCAGCACAGGGCTCTTGGCCGTGGCCGCCCACTCCCGCAGTCACTCCCCTCCCTTTGAGGTTTTCCAGCGCGGACTCACGTGGAGCCACCCCGTTCCGCCTCGCAGGAGCGGCCATGCTGGTTCCAGAGCAGAGAGGAAGCTTAGTGGTAGCAGTGGGCACCTCAGGACGCTGCGACCCCGGGGCCTGTCCCCGTCGTCCCGCTGTCCTGGTGCTTGTCAGGGAGCGGGTGTCGGCGCTCTGAGCCCCAGGAAGGGCTGCTGCGGTTTCTGGCTGAGCGCCTGCACAGGGCCACTGCGCTCAGGCCCCGGGCGTGCGTGGCTGCCGCTCCTGCGAGGTCCTGGAACTTCCCTCCCCTTGGTCAGCCCGGTGCTGTCGCCATCCCGCCGTCAGCCCCGCGCCGCCAGCACCGTCTCCCCAGGCCACCGGGCTGCCTCGCGGTCTTCCTCACCCACGAGGTGAGCGGAGAGCTCGGTCTCGGGGACAGACGTAGCCGTGCGAGCTTGGAGACAGAGGGGGCCCGACAGGAGCTCAGCTCTCGGAGCCGTCAGTCCCAGCCTCGGGGTGACTGCAGCCTGCCCCTCTGCCCGCCCAGGACTTCCTGCGCACATTTTCCCCGGACGTCTTCCGGCTCTTCTGCCTGCGGAGCAGCTACCGGGCAGGTGAGCCAGTGATGGGGGTCACCCAGGTGTACGAATGGGGTTGACCATGCAGCTGGAGGTGAGGCCCCTGGCGGTCAGCCCTTGGGCCTGGGTGCGCCCAGTGTCTGAGCCCACCTGCCCCGGCCCTCCCCGCTGGCCTCCCGTGCAGCCCCGTCTCGTAGCCGCGCCCTGCTGTCTGCTCCCTCCGCCACTGCCCGTGTCGCTGCTCCCCGCCCCCCATCTCCCTTCTGCCCCTGCACAGCTCCTGGCTGAGTTGGCTTCTGTCCTGTTGCTGCCCTTCTGGCCTGGACTCTGGTGTCCCCCTCATCCCTGCTGGTCCCTCCCTGCACGGTAGGGCGGTCATTGTTACTGCTGTGTGTTAGGGAGATGGGAGGGTGGAGCCCCGGCCTGAGGCCCCTCCCCCAGGCCCCCTGGGGCGGGGCCTCCCTCCTGCTGACCAGCAGTGGGCACCAGCCCCCTTGCCCAGTTTGCTGCTTGGTCTGGGGGCCTGGGTTCTCCACCAGAGTGTTGGGAGGAGTGCAGCTGGGCTCTGCGGACGCTGCCGCCCCTTCTCAGGCACGTCTCTTGCCCTCAGCTGTGGACTACAGTGACAGCAGCATGCTGGACGCCCAGCACCTCCTGCTGGGGCTGGCCGCCTTCGTGGAGGACGCACGCGCCTACGTGAAGGGGCAGTTGGCGGGCGGCTCCGTCGGGGAGGCCGCGCTCTGGGAGAGGTAAGGCCACCCGCCCGGGAGCCAGGTGTCCAGTGTGGGCCCCACGCGGCTCCCTCCCTGGCCTCCGGCCTCAGGCAAGTCCACAGACTCCCGGTGCGAGACGGGGACTCTGGTTGTGCCTGGACTGGGCGTGCCCAAGCTTGGCAGGGCACGTGGCGTCTGCCTGCGTCTGGTAAACGAGCTCTCACCACGGCAGCGTCACAGTCGCAGGAGGACTGGGGCCAGTGGGCCTGTCGCAGCAGGGCAGGACCCAGGGGTGGCAGCCACCCGTGTCGGGGTCCACCATTGCCTGCCTGAAGGGGGAACGTGTGCTCGCGCGAGGACAGCCGCAGGCTGCCTCAGCCTGACACTGGTGAGGGGGCGGAGCCCAGGCCCTGACGTTCACTCAGTCCATAGCCCATGACGGTGCCGTGCGTGCTGAGGCGTGTGCCATCACTGGTCCATCAGGAGCAGTATGCGGGTGCAGGACAGAGCTTCCGGGGGGGGGGTGCCGATGGGGAGGCCGGTGGCTTCCCGGCGGACTGAGGTGCCGGGTGAGCAGACGTGGATCCGACGTGGCCCTGCTGGGAGCTGTGGAATGTCACCAGGACGCAGCCCTCCCCAGGGACCCTGGGTGGCCCCTGTGAGAACTGGTGCTGGTCAGACTTGGGCAGCCCTGGCTCCGGGGCCACAGGGCGAGGAATCTTTCCCAGGGACTCAAGGACTGGAAGCCCAGGGCCCCAAGCCTGCGGCCCAGAGCAGCTTTGAGTCCTGTGCAGGGAGCAGAGGACTGGGAACAGCGGCTGGGAGCATGGGGGGCAGGCTTCCCTGCAGCCCCTCCCATGGCATCCCTGCAGCCCCTCCCATGGCCTCCCTGCAGCCCCTCCCATGGCCTCCCCACAGCCCCTCCCATGGCCTCCCTGCAGCCCCTCCAATGGCCTCCCCTCCCGCCCCTCCCATGGCCTCCCCGCAGCCCCTCCCTCCTGCTCCCCAGGGCCTGTGCTGGCCACACACACATCAGGTTGTGTCTGGGCTCCTCCGCTGACTGGTCAGGAAGGGTGGACGGCTCCGCCTGAGGTCCCAGCCGGGCTTCCCTCTGCTTGCCGTTTGCTGGGGAGGGTGCCCCCAGGTGCCCTTGCTTCCCGCCACATCTCCCCTCCATCCAACCCCCCCTCTTTAATTTGAAAGGCAGAGACTGAATCCCCATCCACTGGTTCACAGCAGGGGCCCTTGGCCAGGCCAGAGCTGGGAGTCGGGTCTCCAGCCAGGTCTGCGAGTGCAGCAGGAGCCCAGTCTCCAGCCTCTCGAGCCGTCCCTGCTGCCTCCCAGGGTCTGCGTTGGCAGGAAGCTGGAATGGGGCCAGCGCTGTGAGTCGCACCCAGACACACAGATGTGGCCCCGGGAGGCCGCGTGCTCTCCCCGATCCCACTTCACAGCACGCTCTGGTGGGGTGGACAGCGTCACTCTACGGGAATCTGCTTCACTTTTCACTTTGAGTTTTCAAGCGCCTGAGCCCCTGTGTGTATGGGCGCTTCATAGGCGGCCTCCACGCAGGGCTCTGTGGCTTGGATCTCATGACTCGCCGAGGCTCGTACACACAGTCAGACCTGTTCCCGTGGCTCTGAACAGTGCCTGGAAAGGGTCTCTGAATTGAAATCCCTGGCCCGGGCCAGCACTGTGGCACTGTGCGTTCAGCCTCCGCCTGCGACGCCGGCGTCCCTTATGGGTGCTGGTTCTGAGTCCTGGCCGCTCCACTCCAGTGCAGCTCCGCAGTAATGCACCTGGGAAAGCGGTGGAGGACGGCCCAGGTGCTTGGCCCCTGCACCCATGTTGGAGACCCAGATGGAGTAAAAAAAGTCCTTGGGAGGAAGTTTGTGAATCGGAACAGCTGGCGTGGGGGCCACGGGGCCGGGGGCCGCTGGGCCGGCCTCCCTTGTCTCCTTTTGGCACAGGTGACCTCTCGTGTTTCCGCAGACTCAGCAGCGTGCCAGGGACCGTGAAGGCCGCGCTAGCCGATGACTTCGACACGCCCCGGGCAGTGGGCGCTGTGCTGGACCTCGTGCACCTTGGGAGCAGACAGCTCAGGGCGGCCACCCAGGTAGCGCCGGCACCCAGCAGCCTCGCAGCCACTCTGCGGGGGTCTTCTACACAGAGGGGCGTTTCCCGTGGCTCGTGGCAGGCAGGCGTCTACCTGCCAGCCCTGGAAGTGGTCCTGGAGGGGTGGCTTGCTCTGGGCTACCCAAGGGCATTCCCCGCAGCCCCAGCCAGCATCAGAAGTGCTTGTGGGGGGCCTGAAGTCGCATGGCTGCTGCCGCACACACTGTGCGGCCTTCCTGTTGGTTGGAGGAGCCTGGGGACGTCCGAGTGAAGCTGCCGCCCTCTGGGCTCATCAGGCTCCTGCCCCTGGCGTCCCCAGGCCCAGAGCGCCTTTGGGGAAGCTGAGTGTCCGCCCTGCCAGGACGTCTTCTCAGAGCCCCCTCCGTAACCTCCTCCAGGAGACCTGGCGACCCCGTGCACCTGTAGGCAAGGCGCCCCCAGCAGCCAGGGTCTGGGCCAGGGCCTCTGTGGGGCTGGGCAGTCGTGGGGGCGAGCAGCGCTTCCTCTCCTGTGCCCACGTCTGTGAGTCTCCCTGCCACGTCCTGGCTCTGGATCTGGGTTCTCAGGCCAACTCCTTGCCCTCAGGGGACCCATCTGAGGAGCCAGGGTGGCCACGGGGACCCTGTGGGAGGCCACCCTGTGCCTTTCATGCAGTTCACTGCACACAGGGGCTCTGGTCCAAACCTTCCTGCGCCACCTCCACACTGGCCACACTGAGCACTGGTCTCCACGTCCGAGTGACCAGTGAGCGGGCGGGTGGGCGGGGTCCCGAGTGCTGCGGATGGCCTGGGCTGGTCGCCGGGCAGGGATGTGTATCAGTCCTGTAGCCCCCCGTGCCGGAAGGGGCTGGCCCAGCACCTCACTGCCCTGTGTGCTGGCACCACCCGTGTAGGGCGGTCAGGGGCCGAGCAGCGGGGCTGTGGCACCAGTAGCTTTCGGCTCCAGCCTCTGCCACGCCAGGGCTCACACAACAGGAGTCTACACTCGAAAGCTCGCTTCTTGCCTCAGAAATGCAACCATGTTCCCATCACCCTCCGTGTACCACACGCCGTGAGCTGCTCCTGGTTGCCCTTAACCTGCAGGAGCCTGGTGAGCCGGGCCTGCGCTCACGCCCGTGCCGCAGGTGCGCAGACAGGCAGAGCCTGTGCCCCGCCTGCCACAGCAACTCCCTGCCGCTTGTCCCCCAGTCTCCTTTGCACACTGACGTCACTGCTGCACAGCTGGGCCGTGGTGTTGTTTTCTCAGATTGACTTACTGGAAAGGCAGAGTTACAGGGGGAGGGACAGAGAGGGCTTCCCTCTGCAGACTCACTCCCCAGTGGCCACAGTGGCTGGGGCTGAACCAGGCCAAAGCCTAGGAGCCAGGAGCCTCTTCCGGGTCTCCCACGTGGGTGCAGGGGCCCAGGCACGTGGGCCGTCCTCTGCCTCTATCCTTGGGTGCATTAGGGGGAGCTAGACTCCAGCTGGCATTCGTATGGGGTGTGGTCATCGTGGGTGGCGCCTTCACACTCTCACACAGCGCCACGGGCTGTGTCTTCCAGGAACCCAGCGGCCCAAGAAGCCCTGCTGTGTTCGGTGCCATCGTCTCCTACATTGAAGAATTTTTTTCAACCACTGGGATTTCTCTGACAAACCAACAGCAGCAGGTACGTCCTCCTCCCTGAACGCTGGGTTCTGGGGCTGCCGGCTTCCCTGGCGGGAGGTTCACTTTAACAGCTAATCATCGTGCCGATTGGGGGAGGTACTCGACGGTACTGTCCTTTCCCTAAGAACTGAACGTTCAGAGCTGCCGTGAATGACACTGTGCGGCTGTGCGGGTGTCCCCTGTGTGCACACGCTGTGTCTTCCTCTGACACTGTGTGGCTGTGCGAGGCTGTCCCCTGTGTGCACACGCTGTGTCTCCCTCTGACACTGTGCGGCTGTGCCAGGCTGTGCCCTGTGTGCACACGCTGTGTCTCCCTCTGACACTGTGTGGCTGTGCGGGTGTCCCCTGTGTGCACATGCTGTTTCTCTGACACTGTGCGGCTGTCCCTCGTGTGCACATGCTGTGTCTCCCTCTGACACTGTGCGGCTGTGCCAGGCTGTGCCCTGTGTGCACACACTGTGTCTCGCTCAGACACTGTGCAGCTGTGCGAGGCTGTCCCCTGTGTGCACACGCTGTGTTTCGCTCTGACACCGTGCGGCTGTGCCAGGCTGTGCCCTGTGTGCACACGCTGTGTCTCCCTCTGACACTGTGCGGCTGTGCCAGGCTGTCCCCTGTGTGCACACGCTGTGTCTCCCTCTGACACTGTGCGGCTGTGCCAGGCTGTCCCCTGTGTGCACACGCTGTGTCTCCCTCTGACACTGTGCGGCTGTGCCAGGCTGTCCCCTGTGTGCACACGCTGTGTCTCCCTCTGACACTGTGCGGCTGTGCCAGGCTGTCCCCTGTGTGCACACGCTGTGTCTCCCTCTGACACTGCGGCTGTGCCAGGCTGTCCCCTGTGTGCACACGCTGTGTCTCCCTCTGACACTGTGCGGCTGTGCGGGTGTCCCCAGTGTGCACACTCTGTGTCTCGCCCTGACAGCCCCTGTGTACAGAGGTCACTGCGATAGAGGACGCTCGCTCTTCCTGAGCCCCTGCTAGCCCCAGCCCCTGCCCATCCCATGTTTGCTGCAAACAGAATTCTGGCCCCATACACCCCTCGGGCGTCTCTGCTGACCCCAGTAACCACCTTCACACACATGGATCCATGTGGGACAAACTCCAGGTTCCCCTCGATCTCCCGACAGCGCAGGCCAGTCACTGTGCCAGGTCCTTGGTTTGGGTGCGATGTTTGCCCGGGGCCGGGTCAGGCTGTGTTCCTGGGGAACATCACAGGCTCCCCGCCCGGCTCACCAGGTGACCAGGCGGAGTGTCCCATCGCTGCCTTCTGGTGCTGCTCCCTGGGCCCGTGGTCAGCTGGCTGGCCGCACTTCCCAGTGGATCCCCACTGGGTCCACGCCTTGTCAGACTGATTTCACTCCAGTGTTCACAGCCACAGGGACACAAGGTCCCGGCTGTGTTTGATTGGTTAAGCCCACCACCGTCATTGCATTTCGTGGCTGGGAGCTGGCCCTCTGCCCCTGACGGCCCCGTCATTCTCTGGACGTCCTTGTACATTCCTGGAGATGAGCCAGGACGTGGGCTTGGCCGTTTCTAGGGGAGCCGCTTCTTGGCGGAGCAGGGTGTTGAGAAGCAGGGGTCTGTGTGTTGCTGTGTAGGGGCGTGCGCGTGGGCGCATACACACACACACACACACACACACACACACACACTGGTTTCTGCACTGAGCCCCTGATGACCATGACCCCACCTTTCTGCAGGTGACTCCCTCCCCCTGCAGGGAGAAGCCCACCCTCCAGACCCTCCTACACAGGCTCCCCGTGGACCCTGGCACCCCCCAAGGCTGCCGCCCCACCTGTGGGTGCCCCAGCGGCCAGAACTTGAGGGACACCCAGAACGTTCTGCGTGCCTGTTTCTCACTGAAGGCGGGGGAGCCCCTCAGGGTGTGCCAGAGACCCTCCGCCCCCGCGGCTCTGGCCCCCCAGCCCGGCCGCTCCCTGTGTTCACAGCACTGGCGTCTGAGAACCAGGCGTGACGGCCGTCAGGAGGGCTGTGGCCACCTCTGGGACCTTTGGCACCGTGGACTGCTCACCCTGGCGACTTTGTGGCGGTGTCCACTTGCTCACGCGGCAGTCTAGGCTGTGGTGGCGGCGCACGTGGCGGGCTGCACCCCACGCCCTGGGGCTGGGTGAGGAAGCGGTTCCTCAGTGTCCCCAGCCTGGCCTGTTCGGGGCTGTTTTGTGGAAGCAAGGCGAGGGCTGTGTGAGGCTTGAGCAGTGTGACCCCAGTGTGGTGCGGACGCCTGCCCTTGCTGACCGCTCCGGGGTGTGGGAGAGCACACCTGTCCCCTCTGCGCTTTGCGGCTGCGCGCAGCTTCGTCCATCTTCATCCAGCTGGTGGCTGAGCCCCTGGCGTCCTCGCTGCTGTAGGCACCGGGGGCCACGCGTGGTGGTTTCATGGGTCCGTGGGGCTGGCCACGCGCCTCTCCTCAGGGACCCGCACTGCGAAGGACAGCTCCAGGGAGGGGAGCCTGGAGCTGGCTGCCCCCATCGGCCTCACCCTGCCCCACAGCGGCCTCCTGGGCCTGCGTGCCCCTTCAGTGCACAGGCGGGCGGGTGCGTGGGGACGGGACCATGCACTCCCCTGCCGGCCCTCCCATCTCCCAAGGGGGCCATCAGCTGGGTGGGGGTGAGGCTGGGGGTGGGTGGAGATGGCTGCCAGCGACCCTTGTCCCTGGGGGCCCTGGTGGGGGGCAGGCAGTCTTCGCCCAGGCCCGGCAGCGTGGCGGGTGTGCGCAGTGTGTTCCAGGAGATGGCAGCTCGGCTGTGCTGCGCAGCGTGGTGGAGGAGCTGGTGCGCTTCCGGCTGAAGGTCCGGCAGTACGCGCTGGCCACGCCCGAGGCCACCGGGGAGGCCCGGCGACAGCAGCTGCAGGAACGGCGGCCCCTGCTGCAGGCCTGCGATGAGCTGCGCCGGGACCTGGCTGCCCACGGCGTCAGCATTAAGGTCAGCGTGGCCACCACCAGAAGCAGAGGCAGCGGGTGTGGGAGTGGGCTGAGGGCCCGGAGACCCCGGGGCCTGCTCCCCAGGGAAGGCGGTGGGGGAGGGGCACGGAGGCTCAGCAGCGAGGACAGGCCCTGCCAGTGACCCCACCCGCCCACCCCCACAGGGCACACTGGCCTCCAGTGAGGGCAGCTTCCTGGAGGGCAGTCAGGGAGCCCGGGGGCAGCGGGCTGGACGTCCCCTCAAGCTCGTGGCGTTGCTGTCGGCCCTCGAGTGAGGCGACCATCTGCTCACGGCCCTCCCCTTCCTCACAGGACAGAAGCAGCACGGCGTCCACGTGGGAGCTGCTGGACCCCAGGACGAAGCCGCAGCAGCCGGGGGGCTGAGCGCAGCAATAAACGCACCGGTACTGTCCCTCGGCCTCGGCGCCTCACTGCAGTGCCAGACCCAGGCGGTGACTCGGGGCAGAGGGCAGGGGTCGCCCACCCGGCCTGCTGCGTCCTGGGAGGCGGAGGCCCCGACACGGCCTTGTCTACTGCAGCCTGGCCCCAGGGAGCGCCCCCAGGGGTAGCAGGTCTGTAAGGGCACGCGCTGCCAGCCCCGCCTTGCAGCAGACAGCCATGTCACGAGAACACGGGCACGGCTCTGGCTCGCTGGCTGCGTGTGTGGCCTGTGTCAAGCCTGGGAGGCGCGGGTGAGAAACAGGCTCCTGAACTTTGACCTTCCCAACACCTGACCGTATCCTCGCCTATATCCTCACGCACAGAACTCTGGGAGGGATGTCCAGGGCAGAGTCTGGGAAAGCTCATGTGTGGACAGTAACAGTCAGAGGTGGGCGTCCACCCGAGGCCGGCACGGCCGGGTCTCACCCGAGCTTCCCGCTAACGCACCCCGGGAGGCAGGTGATGGCCCACATAGTCGGGTCTCCGCCACCCACGGGGAGACCTGGATTGAGTTCCTAGCTCCTGCTGCACCCGGCCCAATCCCAGCACCATGATTTCTGTTAAACTTGGACTGGGTCAGCATCTGTAAGGGCAAAGCCTCAAAGTCCACACAGGTGTGCGTGCAGGGTGCAGACCCACCCGGGACAGGTGAGGGCCGCTCACAGGGAACCGGACACACACACACGGCACAGCTCGCCCAGTCCACAGTGCAGAGGTCACGTTTACTGAAGTCGCACACGAGACAGGGTGGTGACAGCAGCCTCCCCCGCCCCCAGGCCCACCAGCCCCAGCAGGGTGCAGCCCCCCGGAGTATGACCTGTTTCCCCAAGGTGGCACGGGTTGCCCAGGTCCGGATCCAGGCCCCACCGTGCCCCTCCTGGTCCTGCATGGGCAGGGCCATGTCAGCCGCCACAGGGACTCCTGGGTGTGTGGCCATGGACAACACTGCACAGGGCCGCAAGTATCCCAGCATGCCCCGCGGTCCCCCACTTGATGGCGTCCCCCATGATTTCTTAGCTGATTTATTTTGAAATGCAGGAAGTTAACCACAACCATCAGCACCCAGTCACTGTGCAGAACGGGTGGGTGCACAGCCTTCGGTGGGCCTGCTGGGGCGGACAGGACCACGACGGAGCCCTGGTGCGGCGGGGGAGGGAACGGTGCAGCCTTCTCGTCTGCTCGGTGACGCTGGGGAGCTAAGCAGAGTTCGGGAAGACCGCGGTGCCAGCGCACAGCCGCGCATGGCTGCGCTCCCTGTTCCGCATCCGCCCCACTACACCCCTCGCAGGCAGCCTGCACACGCGTGGGCCGCATGTCCCCGGGCAGGGGCGCTGGGCTCGCCATCTCAGGTCTCGAAGAGCTCCCTGAAGGCGGCTCCCACCTCGGCGATCATGTCGGTGGTGGTGGTGGAGCGGCCATGCTTCCGGAAGGCCTGGTGGTTGCACTGCCTGGTGAGGGAGCAGGCGCCGAAGGCGGCCAGCAGGAGCGGGCTGGAGCTGCGAGGGGGCGGGCAGCGGGGTCAGCGGGGAGCAGCCACGGCCCGGGGGGGGGCTGCTCCCTCTGGCTTCCACGGGCAGGTCTGCGAGAGCACCTGTGGGCACTAGCCACCAGCACGGTGGGGAGACGGCACCGTGCTGGCCCACAGAGCTCTGACAAGGGCACTGGCCTCCGAGAACGTGGTGAGCAGACGGCGCCCTCTGCTGGGCTGAGCAGGCACCGCTGATTCCTGCCGCTGACGCACCCACTGGACCTCTGAAAGCCACGGGCACCTGAGGCCCCGCCACAGCAACTGCAGGGACGGGGCCCAGGGACGGGGCCCAGGCAGTGCTGGGCAGGGGCTTCTGCCCCGGTGCTGTGGTCCCTCCGCCCACACGAGTGGTTCACGTGGGATCTTGCAGGACCCCCTGGCGAGGTGGGAGCTACTGAACCGCTGGGGAGGTCAGGCAGCTCCCGAGGGGCGTGAGGCTGTGCCATACCCGTGTGTTCTCTCCGGGCCAGCGAGGAGGGCCCAGTGCGCCAGGACGCCCAGGGAGCCCGACAGCAGGTCTCCTTGCCCGCCACACCTGCGGCCGCTGCCTTCCCGGCTGCACACGAGCACTGCACAGAGCAGACGAGAGGACGTGAGTGTGGACGCCGCTGCCACACCCCCCGTGGCGAGGTCCTTCCTTCCTGTCTGTCCCCAACGAGGACTCGAGGCGGCCTCTGGGTTACTGAGGCGGGCAGATGGGTCTCCTGTCCCTTGGGTGACACGCCAGCACTCTGCCGCCCGGGGCGATGCGGGCCGTGCCTGTGCGTAGACGTTTCTGTCTCTATGGGATATTTTGAAAACCAAGTGTTGCATTCTCTGAATGTGTCAACCCAGAGCTTCCTGGGGAGGCAGGAGCCCCGTCCCGAGCAGGGACCTGTGAGCACGCACTGCACTCCTGCTGTGCACGGCCCTGTGTGCACTGCACTCGTCTGTCCCTGACTCCAGGGGCCCGGGTGGCAGCTCTGTCGTGAACTGTTCCTTCCCTTCCTCTGTCCCTGCTGTCGCCTGACCGGATCTGGACGAAGGAGCACTTCGTCGCCACGCACTCGTTCCCGCTGGCACTCACCCTGCTGCCCGTCGGAGATGACGTCGCGCGCTCCCTTCTGGACCACGGTCACGTTGCCCAGGGCCTGGCTGAGCTTCAGCACAGCGTCGCCCTGGTCCTCACTGTCCACGGGGCCCCCGAACTGTGAGCAAAACAAGGCGCACCTGGAGAGGCCAGCCCTCCTCGGACACAGGCCTGACGAGTCACGGGGCTCCTGCTGAAAGCCAGGCAGGAGGGAGGCCTGGCCACACCCAGCCAGCCCCGGCCAGGGCAGACCAGAGTTAGAGACGACCCCTCCCAGCCGGGCCCTCAAGGCCTGATGGACACAAACTCAGAAAACAGCGGCCTAGGATTCACAGGCCACGCCCCACGTGAGGACTCGCGGTTTCCCATGTGGCTTACTTCACCCCCACAGGCCCTCTGAAACAGACGCCGCCATCCTCCATGCCGTGCCGAGGGGCCATCGGAGGGTAGAGGGGCGACCGCTCGGAGCACGGCCATCAGCACGTGGGAGCCTGCGTCTCTGGGTCCGTGAGGACACAAGGCCAGGTCCCGGCAGAGTTGGGCCCTTGGGGCTGTGGGGAGCCCAGTGACTCACCACCGCTTCATAGAGCCTGCCGAACTCCACGTGGTTGGGAGTGAGAATGGCCTTGTGGTAGCCCTGGACGAGGCTCGGCTGCTGCGCCACCAGCCACAGCCCATCCTGTGCAGGACACGAAGCTGCCTTCACTGGGCAGCCTTCGAGGGCCCGTGCTCACCGTGAGGAGAGGAGAGGCCACACTCACCGCGTCGATGACAACGGGGATGCCCCTGGCCTTGGACGCTTCCAGAATGCCCTGTGGGAAAGAACAGGTGCTCAGCAGGAGGCCGTCACCTCCCAGCAGGCCAAGCAATACAAAGTAACAGAGCAATCCAACTGCAGAGAGGAGGCAAGACCTAATGGACTAAGAGGACAGGAGCTGCAGACCGGCCGGGCGCCAGACACGCCGTGCCCGGCCAGGTTCCCAGGCCAGCCACACAGGCCCCCCAAACCAGCATTCCCACTCCACACAGACGCTAACCTGCAGCATTCAGAAATGGAAGTCATGAGACATGTATTTTTAATAGCTCTGAGATGTTCTTAAATAATGAACCACAATACACAGCAAGTCATTTTTCTCCGATAGGATGAAGTCTGAGTGGGTTTCTGCTCTTAGAGATCTGTATATGTGTGTATACAAACAGGTACTTCAGGACATCACAGTAGAGTTAGAAGATGGGCTTAGCAGCGAGGGTGTCCTCCATGCTGGAACAGCACCTGGGTTCCTGTCCCGCCCCGCTCCTGGCTCCAGTGAGGGTGTCCTCCATGCTGGAACAGCACCTGGGTTCTGTCCCGACCCGCTCCTGGCTCCAGCGAGGGTGTCCTCCATGCTGGAACAGCACCTGGGTTCCTGTCCCGCCCCGCTCCTGGCTCCAGCTTCCTGCTACTGTTGCGCGAGAGGCAGGAGATGATGGCTCAAGCGTTGGACGAACCATCCCGAGTTCCAGGCTACGGGGTTCGGCCTGGCCCATCAGGCTGGTGTGGGCGTTTGGGGCATGAACTGGCGACACAGACCTGTATTTGTCTCTCTGTGTCTCTCAAGTGAAAATGATAGTTTTTTAAAAACTTTTGTGCAAAAATTTTGCAGTTTGTTCATAACCTGCATTTCCAGACGTCTTGAAGTGCCGTGTGTGTAATCAACATGTGGCTACGTGCTGTCATGAGCCGATACCTTACGGCACAATCACACATCGCGAGAAGTCTCCACTTCCCAGCAGATAGTTCTCAGACAGACGCAGGTGCCTCAGCTGAGTCGCCGCCTGGGCTCCCCCTGCCACGCTGGGCTGCCCGCTGGGAGTCCTGCTCCTCGGCCTCAGACCCGGCTCCGTGCTCACACGCACCCTGGAGGCGGCGGACAGTGTCCCCCAGGAAGTGGGGGGCGCCCGGCCCGGCTGCAGCCTGCCGCCGCCGCAGCTGTCAAAAGCCTCTGGGGACTGAATCGGGAGATGGAAGGTGCCTTTCCACCTCTCTCTCTTTCAAGTAAGATGAAGATAAGTACAAAGAAACGGAAAGAAGAAAATACCGAGAGGGTGTACACTAAGGGAAGAGAGTTCAGAAAGCGCCGACAGACGTCCCTGTATAACTGAAATTCAGCGCAGCGCCGACCGCTCCGGAGCCGCTGCGGCTGCACAGGTCTGCTCTGCCGGCCCGGTGCTCTGGCCCCGCCTGGTCCTGCCCGGCGTGCGCGATGGCCCCTGGGAGCGAGGTGAGCGGACAGGGACCATGTCCTCTTTCAACACCTGGCCTGCTTGCCTTGATTCGGGCTTTACGTTAAACTGAGTTCCTGCCAGTTCAGAGCTCCTGGCCGCCCGTGGCAACACCTGACATCGTCACCCCCACGTGTTCTCTGGACAGTCGCCTCTAGTGAGCACTCCAGCGCCGGAGCAGCAGCCAGCACTCCGAGTGTCACCTGCACCGGGCAGCCATGTAGCCGCAGTCTCCTGCGGGCCCTACCCAGCACCACAGCCCCGAGCACAAAGCCCCGTGTGTGTTCGTCTGTGCTCTTGCACTCAGCGACGCAACGTCAGCAACGCATCCTGCAGGAAGTACCCAAGAGTGGACAAAATACAGAAATGTTCCAGAGGGAAGAAGCTGAAGAGTGGAAACCCTGAAAAACGTTACCGTAAACCATGGTAAAGGATGATGTGGGACCGGTGCTGGGGCGTAGCGGGTAAAGCCGCCGCCTGCCGTGCCGGCGTCCCATACGGGCGCTGGTTCGAGTCCCGGCTGCCCCTGGATCAGACAACTCGGGACCAAAACCACTCACAGCGGAGAGGCCCTCTGCTGGGTAAGGCCCGGTCCTCTCCCAGTCGGCCTAGAGGCACATGAGCCTCACCAGAACCCCGGGCTGCCCTGTGGGGGACGAGCTGAGCCCAGTGAGCGAAGGACTCCCTCTCCCATCTCAAAGGCTCCTGCGTGGCCCCAGCAGCCAGAGAGCAAGCGGCCTAAATTCGGCTCCGCAGACCCGGGGCGAGGGGAGCCTCACGTCGAGGTTGGCTGACTGCAGCAGGAAGCCGCACGACGGGCAGGAGCGGATCCCACAGAAGGCTCCGGAGCGACTGGACGTGCACGTGCTCAGGACGAGGCAGGACCGTCCTTGCCCCACTGGGAACACCTCCCCTAACTACAGGTTAAACCTGAGAACAGGCAGAACCCTAGATGAGACACCGAGGCGTGAGACAGGAGAAACCAGATCGGACTTCAAGGTAAGAACTCTGCTGCGGACGATGCCACTACGGAGGCGAGGACACCCCTGCATGGGAAGAGCGAGTAGATCACCCCTTACAGGGGCGAGGACGCCCCTGCACGAGAAGAGCGAGTAGATGACCCCTTACGGGGGCGAGGACGGCCCTGCACGGGAAGAGCGAGTAGATGACCCCTTACAGTAGCGAGGACAGCCCTGCACGAGAGGAGCGAGTAGATGACCCCTTACGGGGGCGAGGACGCCCCTGCACGAGAAGAGCGAGTAGATGACCCCTTACAGTAGCGAGGACGCCCCTGCACGAGAAGAGCGAGTAGATGACCCCTTACGGGGGCGAGGACGCCCCTGCACGAGAAGAGCGAGTAGATGACCCGTTACGGGGGCGAGGACGCCCCTGCACGAGAAGAGCGAGTAGATGACCCCTTACGGGGGCGAGGACACCCCTGCACGGGAAGAGCGAGTAGATGACCCCTTACGGGGGCGAGGACGGCCCTGCACGGGAAGAGCGAGTAGATGACCCGTTACGGGGGCGAGGACGCCCCTGCACGAGAAGAGCGAGTAGATCACCCCTTACGGTAGCGAGGACGGCCCTGCACGGGAAGAGCGAGTAGATGACCCCTTACGGGGGCGAGGACGGCCCTGCACGAGAAGAGTGAGTAGATCACCCCTTACAGAAGCGAGGACGCCCCTGCACGAGAGGAGCGAGTAGATCACCCCTTACGGAGGCGAGGACGCCCCTGCACGAGAAGAGCGAGTAGATGACCCCTTACGGGGGCGAGGACGCCCCTGCACGAGAAGAGCGAGTAGATGACCCCTTACGGGGGCGAGGACGCCCCTGCACGAGAAGAGCGAGTAGATGACCCGTTACGGGGGCGAGGACGCCCCTGCACGAGAAGAGCGAGTAGATGACCCCTTACGGTAGCGAGGACGGCCCTGCACGGGAAGAGCGAGTAGATGACCCGTTACAGTAGTGAGGACAGCCCTGCACGAGCAGAGCGAGTAGATGACCCCTTACGGGGGCAAGGACACCCCTGCACGGGAGGAGCCATGGAGACCACGTCTGTGATGAGGGATTTCTACCAGAACACACATTGGAAAGAACTCTGGAAACTCACAGACAGGCAAGCGGTTTGGAATGGAGGGAGGGTGTGCATTCACACAGAGGGAAGCCGGCCTGGAGATGCCAACACCCGGTATCAGGTCCGGTATTAGGGCACGGTTCACATCCCCGCTGCCCACAGTCCACCTGGGAGGCAGCAGACAGCCCAGGATCCCCTGCCACCTGTGTGGCCGGGCCAGGCCTTGGGTGGGGGGTCGTTATCTATGTCTTCCTGTCTGTGGCTCCACCTCTCAGGTAAGTAAGGAAATCCACAAATGGCCAACAGCCGTGAGGAGGTGTTGCCCATCGGCCATCAGGGAAGTGGAGGCGGAACCTCCGTGAGCACACACCAGTGAGCGGCCACTCCCCACCTCCAGGAGGGCCGACGACACAGATGACAGTGAACATGAATCCTACCAAGTGAGGGCAGCGGCCCGAACCTGGTCACTGCCAGACAGACCCACTGCCACCAACAGCCTGGGCGTCTCCAAAATGGACGGCAAGAAACGCTCCCCACGACCTGAGAACCAAGATGACGAGGACAGGAGAGGACGTGTCGCAGGCTCCGTGTTAGCACCAGCTGGGCGAGAAGTTATCTGGCATCAGCACCAGGAACTCAGGCACGGCTGCCTCAGAGACCATGCGCGGGTTTGCTCCCAGAATGTCTAACTGCTGGGAAACAGAAGCTGGGAAGCCAACCCACACCTCCCCGTGGGAGACAGGAACCCGCACGCGGATGCAGGGTGCAGGCTTCCCGTTGGCAGGCCAACCCTCACCGCCCGGGCGCTGAGAGAGGTAACACGCTGCCCCAGCATCTGATCGCGGCTTCTCATTCGAACTGTGGTGTCGCCCCACACCCACGCTCAGTCAGCTGTCTTCCAGGTATTGTCACTTAAGAACAAACTTTTCTTTTAATGTTTGTTGATTTATTTTCATCTCATTGAAAGAGAGGGAGACGGAGACAGCGAACTTCCATGTCCTGGTTCACTCCCTAAATGATGGCAACAGCCAGAGCTGGGCCAAAGCCAGGAGCCCAGGACTCCATCGAGAGCTCCCATGCGTGGCAGGGGCCCAGGCATGGAGCCCTCTGTCTCCCAGGACACGTTAGCAGGAGCTGGGTCAGAAGTGGAGCAGCCAGGGCCCGCACCATGGTGTCGAGGTCTAAGCCTCCGCCTATGGTGCCGGCATCCCATATGGGTGTCAGTTCGAGTCCCAGCTGCTCCAGTTCAGATCCAGCTCTCTGCTGTGTCCTGGAAAAGCAGTAGAAGATGGCACCCACATGGGAGACCTGGAAGAAGCTCCTGGCTCCTGGCTTCATGTCAGCCCAGCTCTGCCCGTTGCAGCCATTTGGGGAGTGAATCAGCAGATGGAAGACCTCCCTCTCTCTGCCTCTGCCTCTCTGTAACTCTGCCTTTCAAATACATAAATAAATCTTAAAAAAAAAAAAAAAAAGTGGAGCAGCCGGGGCCCTATGCTGTGGCGTAGTAGGCTAAGCCTCTGCTGTTTTGAGTCCCGGCTGCTCCTCTTCTGATCCAGTTCTCTGCTATGGCCTGGGAAAGCAGCGGAAGATGGCCCAAGTCCTTGGGCCCCTATGGGAGACTGGGAAGAAGCTCCTGGCTCTGGCTCGGCTCTGCTCCAGCCGTTGTGTCCATTTGGGCAGTGAACCAGTGGACAGAAGACCTTTCTCTCAGTGTCTCCCTCTCTCTGTCTGTAACTCTACCCCTCAAATAACAAAATCTTAAAAAAAAAAAAAAAATGGAGCAGCCACAACTCCAACTGGGAATGCGATACCAGATGTGGGCAACCCAAGAGCGGTGAACCCACCTCCACAACGCCCACCCCAAGGACAGGCTGTGAGCTCAAGGCAGTCGGAGAGGCGACAGGGAACCTGCAGCGCTCCCCCCCCCCCCACAGCGGGCCCACAGGGAAGCTTCTGAGTGGCACCCCTTGCCCCAGCAATAGGCCCGCAGGGAAGCCGCTGTGTGCATGTGGAGGCCCCCCTCTCCAGCAGCGGGCCCACAGGGAAGCTGCTGTGTGCCCCCCCCCCAGCAGCGGGCCCACAGGGAAGCCGCTGTGTGCCCCCCCCCAGCAGCGGGCCCACAGGGAAGCCGCTGTGTGCCCCCCCCCAGCAGCGGGCCCACAGGGAAGCCGCTGTGTGCCCCCCCCCAGCAGCGGGCCCACAGGGAAGCTGCTGTGTGCCCCCCCCAGCAGCGGGCCCACAGGGAAGCCGCTGTGTGCCCCCCAGCCCCACCCCACCCCCGGCAGCGGGCCCGCAGGGAAGCCGCTGTGTGCATGTGGAGGCCCCCGTCTCCAGCAGCGGGCCCACAGGGAAGCTGCTGTGTGCCCCCCCCCAGCAGCGGGCCCGCAGGGAAGCCACTATGTGCCCCCCTGCCCCCCCCAGCAGCGGGCCCACAGGGAAGCCGCTGTGTGCCCCCCCGCCCCACCCCACCCCCGGCAGCGGGCCCACAGGGAAGCCGCTGTGCCCGTGGCGGCCCCGCACCTGGACGCTTCCCAGCAGCTGCTCGTCTCGGCCCAGGCCGGGTCCCACGACGAGGGCGTGCAGCCGGGGCAGCCACTCCTGCACCTCCTGCACCGCGGTCGGGCTGTCCCTGACAGAGGAAGAACGGCTCACTTGGGCACGGCGGTCTGACGGCGCTTGATGGACGGGAAGTCACGAAGCTCCGAAAGCTCGGGCAGTTGCTGAACACTCCCCGGGCCCGGCCCCAGCGCCTGGCCCAGCCCCTCGCTGCACTCAGCCTCTGTCCCTGACCTCCAGACACAGGCGTGTCCTGTAACGCCGCAGTGCACACCCTAGCTCTCAACACTACGGCTAGTTTCCCAGGGACCTGTGCCCGAGGTCCGCAGTTAGCCCACCACCGTGCTGGGTAGGGATGCCGCTTCAGCTGGACCCCCCCCCCCCCACCGCCATGGCTGGCACTGCCTCCCTCGCGGGGAAGCCGCCCGCTGCCCTTTGATGGCCCTGTTCCATCTGGTGCCCCGCTGCTTCCCCTGTATGGCCTACCCCGCTGAGGCCTCTGCTGCCTCGTCAGGGTCCAGGGACCCCTCCTGCCCCGGGAGGTGCAGTCACTCATCCGTGGTCCTCAGCCCCCACAGGGCCAGGAGCCACGCAGGACCGTCCCGACCCCTCCAGCCTCCTGCCTGCCTGCCCTCCTTGACCGTGTGCTCCTCTCCTGGACGTAGACATCATCCACGGGTTAACAATCCCCAAACCTGGGGCCGGCACTGTGGCGTTAACCCGCCCGAGGTGCCGACATCAGTATGAGCGCTGTTTGAGTCTGGCTGCTCCGCTTCTGAGCCAGCTCCCTGCTAACACGCCTGGGAGAACAAAGGAGGACGGCCCAGGTCCTTGGGCCCTGGCCACCCACAGGGGAGATCAGATGAAGCTCCAGGCTCCTGGCTTCAGCCTGGCCCAGTCCCAACCATTGCGGCCAGCTGGGGAGTGAGCCAGCAGTTGGAACATTCTCTCTGTAACTCTGACTTTAAAATGAAGTGAAAGTAGAGTAGAGTAGAATAGAATCCCCAAATCGATGCCATTTCTGAGGCCCATGGCTGCCTACTAGCCACACCCACCCGGGTGTCTCGGCACGCCCCCGGAGCCACACCCAAGCCAGCTCCTGATCTTCACCCCCAGCCCACGCTGCTCCCTGCTCTTCCCGGCACGCTAACTGGCGATGCTACCTTCTCCATGTTTCCAAACACACCTGGACCTGGGTCCCTCCTCACCACCACTGCACCGCTGCCCCTCGCCCAGGACCTGACAGGAGTCCACTCCCCGAGGCAGCTGCTGGCGGGGTCCCCCTGTTCCCTGCTCAGTCCTCACGGTGAGCCCACCCGACCCTCTCCGGTCTCTCAGACAAGTGCTCCCCGACACGCCATCAGCCACCATTCGGTGCCGGCTTCTGAGTGTGGCGTCCACCCCGCGCTGCTGCCCTGGGCCCCGACACAACCTGTGCGCCTGTGCTGCCCTGCGTCAGCTCTCACCGCCTGACGCGTGGTCCCGCTGTCTGCCCCTAGTACAGGAGGAACCAGCAGACTTAACTGAAACTGAACAGAAGAGACACCTGGCCCCGAGCCCCACCCGCCGCATCTCCAGCGCCAGGGCACAGTCCTGGCGGCTCTGGGAACACGTCCCCTCTAGGGCTGCCCTAGGAGGCCGCAGCAGACCTCCCGGGCCTGCCGCCTTGGGCTCCGAGCAGAGCGGACACTGGGCAGACGCGCTCAGTGCTGCAGCGGAGGCGCCACGTGACCGGGCAGCCACGCGCGCGTGGGCACTCACAGGACCGGGTGCACGATGAGCTCCGGGCTGTAGGACTTGATGACGGGCGCGGCCTCCCTGGTGCAGAACACGTGAGACAGATCTGCGCCCTGCAGAGCGAGAACAGAAGCCGGAGCGCCAGCGGCTCAGCCCACGGCACTCAGACCTCAGACCAAACTACGCCGTTAGCCCACAGCAGTCAGGGGCCCGAACCAAAGGCGGGCTCCTGGGGCCTGGCCCCCAGCACGCTGCCGCTGGACATGGCCCCAGGGCTCGGGCAGTGCAGGGCATGGCCACCTGGGGTCAGCTGCTTAGGCTGGGACCGCAGAGGCCCCCAGGACCGTGCTGGGGAAGTGCAGCGGGAACACAATTTCAGTTTAAAAACAAGTGGGTTTCAACGCTGAAGCGTTTGTCCCGGCCCGAGAGGTCGGGGTGGGCGCAAGGTGTGCGTCACCCGCGGTGACTCTGCGACGCTATGGAGACGTCCATCAGAAGATGTGCGCTTCACCCACATGGAAATAACCCAGCTCGCTCCCCAAGAGCACCGTAGCGGAGTTCTGGGCGAACGTACCACTTTGAGAGCAGAGATCGCTGCGAAGTACGGGGCTCCGGTGTACCTAGGAAGACAGACACGAGTGAGAGACGTCTCCAGTCACGAACACAGGCCCGGCTGACGACGGCACTGCAGACACGAGGTGCCGCAGACCCCCATTCGGCAGGCAAGCCCGCACGGGAACCCTTCCGGGAGCGCGTCTCCCTGTGCCGTGCGGTCGAGCCAAGGCGGGCAGCCACCGCTCAGGGCGCTCGGGAGAGGATGGGGTCCCGAGCAGGAGGACGCCGTGCCCCAGGGCAGCCATGGGCAGGAGGGCAGAGGCCAGAGCAGGCAGCGGCTGACACGGCCCTCGTGGACCCGTGCGCTGTCCCCGGCGTCCTCACTGGTGGAGCTGCCAGCAGGCTCTGTGTGCAGCACCCTCAGTGCCCCAGGGCTGCTGTGGCTGCCCACTGGCCCTGCCCCTCGCACTGGGCGCCTGGGGTCCAGCTGCCACCCTACATCCCGTCCTAGGAGCTTCCTGACCGCAGTGAAATAAGCGGGCACTGAGCACAGACGGGGGCTGTCACTGTCACACCGCCTGCTCCTACACGGCGTGTCACAGGACTGACTCTGCACGCCTCCCAGAGTGAGTAGAGGGCGTCAGAGAGGAGAGCCACGGAGAGGGAAGCCACAAAGGACAGACCCAGGTGCAGCCCGCCGGGGACGAGATGCGCGGCTTGGGGCACCGGCCACTCGCTGCACCCAACGGGGCTCCGCGGCAAACAGGGCACCAGAAACAGAGCGAGAGACGAGGCAGCAGTGAGGGCAAAGGCGGCAGGCGCCCCACAGACCGCAAGTCTCTGCGGCCAACACGGCAGCGAGACGTGAAAACCGGGTGACAGCCTGGGGAGGGGCTGGGACGTCGCGGGGACCCCCAGGAGCCGACAGCACACACCCGCGGCTGGCCGACAGTATGCAGTGTGGGAGTGGGAGGCCCAGAACAGGAAGCAGCGGTCACCCAGCACTGGACTCACCGGGGGACAGCTCCACGGGGCCCCACAGGACCTCTCCTCCTTAATCAGAAAGTCTAGCAGTTATAAAACGCCAAGAAGTTGACTGCTTGGTATCCTATCACATACAGTTTTTAAAAAACATTTCTTTTATTTGAAAGGCAGAATTAGAGAGGGAGAGGGTAGGGAGGTACAGAGAGAGAGGTCTTCCATCCTCTGGTTCACTCCCCAAATGGCCTCAATGGCCAGGGCTGGGCCAGACCAAAGCCAGGAGCCAGGAGCTTCCTCCAGGTCTCCCACGTGCCTGAGGGGCAAGCACCTGGGCCATCCTCTGCTGCTTTCCCAGGCCACAGCAGGGGGCTGGATCAGAAGTGGAGTGGCCGGGACTCGAACCAGCGCCCATATGGGCAGGCAGCAGCTGAACCTGCTGTGCCAACGCCGGCCGCGTGGCAGACACTTAGAGGACTCTGGGGCTGAACTAGACAGACAGACAGACAGCGCCCGACTCGCCACTCACTCCTGACAGCCCCCGACCACGCCGATCCTTCCGTCCTGCCCTTTGTGCTTCCTGGCGCTCAGAGGGGGGACGATGGCTCTCACCAGCAGGGAAGTCCTGTCCATGGCCTGCACGGAGTTTGCTGCCCACGGTGAAAACGCTCTTTGCAGCGCTGCAAAACAGGAAAATGCAGGCACTCAGGGCAGGGACCACACACCGTCCCAGCAGCTGAGATGCTTGGCAAAGCCAAGGCTCCCCGGTGTCCACCGGGTGCTGTCTGTGGGCGGGAGCTGCCCGGAAATCGCAGCACTAAGCTCGCCGGTCACCGGTTACCGCGCCTGTTCCCGCCAGAGACGTCTCAGCCGTTCTGGAGAACTACTGCACCTGCCAGGGGCTTTATCCATTACAAACAAACCGTAACCTGAGAAGCTGTCAAAGCTCCCGCCCGGCTCCTGGCCAGCATCAACTCCCACAGCTCTTACACCGGGCTCAAGGCGGCCCTGTCAAGTGAGCCGACCTGCTGCGCTGCTCGGCTTCAACTGGCCTTTCTTGAAAAACCTCCGCGTGTTTACCACAGCGCGCCCGTAAGGGACGCGCTCACGTAAGGCAGAGTGCAGAGTACGGAAGAGCTGATAAAGCACGGAGTCGCCGAGGGTCTTTGCAGAGCAACAATGTGTTCTACTCACAGGCGCTCGTTCAAATGTCATGTTCCCAGAGCGACACACACACACACACACACACACACACACACACACACGCCTGTGACATCCAGGGCAAAGCCAGGAGCCCAGAACTCCACAGGCAGCGTGGAGCTGTGGGAGGCGGGCACCGAGCAGCTTAACCCACTTTCCACACCACCACCCGGCCCCCAGTGTCTCTTTTATTTATTTGAAAGACAGAGTTACAAAGAGAGGTAGAAACAGAGAGGTCTTCCATCTGCTGGTTCACTCCCCCCAGTGGCCACAATGGCCCGAGCTGTGCCAATAATCTGAAGCCAGGAGCTTCTTCCGGGTCTCCCATGTAGGTGCAGGGGCCCAAGGACTGGGGCCATCTTCTACTGCTTTTCCAGGCCAGAGCAGAGAGCTGGATTGGAAGTGGAGCAGCCGGGTTTTCAACCGGCGCCCATATGGGATGCCGGCGCTTCAGGCCAGGGCTTTAACCTGCTGCGCCACAGCATGGGCCCCCCGTTTTACTTTTTGCTCAAGAAACTCCCCCAAGGGGCCCTGTGGCACAGCAGGTAAGCACACTTGTGATGGCTGCATTGGGGTCACAGCACTCGTTCAATTCCTAGCAACTCCACTTCCGATCAGTGCACCTGGGAGGCTGCAGGGGAGGGCTGAGGTTCACCCATGACACACACAAGGGGACCCGGAGGGAGTCCGGGCTCTCAACTTCAGCCTGGCCCCGCCCAGGCTGCTGTAGAATTGGGGAGTGAACCAGCACCCAGATGACCTCTCTCTCCCTTCTATGTCTCTGTTACTCTTTCAAATAAATTTTAAAAATTTTCTTTTTAAATTTTAGATTAGAAGAGCATTGACCAGTCTGTTCTTGGACGAGCAGCTGGAGCCGCCTTAGCGGCTGCATCATTCACACTCCCAGAGGGAAAGGGAACACAAGGGCCAACCCCCACACCCTCTCACTCCTCCCAGATCAACCCAGGAGGAGTCACACAGAACCCCGAGAAAAGCAGACGGAGGGGGGCGCAGCCTCCGAGCCCTGCGCCAGCGAGGCCTGCCCTCCCGAGCCCACCTGCTCCTGGCCCGAGCCGGCGCAGAGCCAGGCCAGGGACACCCCGCCCTCCCCGTGCATTCCCAGCATGCACACTGCCCCTGCTGGTGTCCCTCTGACGAGCTCGAGAAAGGAACTGGGTGCTTGCACAGGGAGACGGTGCCAGCGTCACTGCGTGCCGTCATGTCGGCGCCTACACACACGTTTCACACCTTTCTTCTAGCACGCTAACACGCGCTACCCAATGCGATCAACGCAAGAAGTCCGGAGGTTCGCTGCTT
Source organism: Sylvilagus floridanus (assembly GCA_949820135.1). Classification (NCBI taxonomy): domain Eukaryota; kingdom Metazoa; phylum Chordata; class Mammalia; order Lagomorpha; family Leporidae; genus Sylvilagus; species Sylvilagus floridanus. The sequence goes on along the minus strand of OX463230.1, from coordinate 131,265,527 downwards.
CACGCCCCCTCTAAGACACACCGCCGCTTAACGTCTAGGGACTGGCAAAACAACGCGAATGTAGCAGGTGCCATCGCAAAGCTGGGTTCTTCGTCATGCTTAGGGTTCACTGTATGAGGGCACGCCGAAACTCCGAGGAGAATGGAATTCAAAGAGGAGTTTATTCTGGCACACAAAAGACTGAAACCTACAAGTAAGCATCTTCAAAAACGTCACGCGAACAGTACGCATGCACCTTTACTCCCATGTCCCATGAGTGGCCGTCCCCCACACACTGCGGCTGCGCGCTCAGGGCCAGCCACATCCCAGACAAGCACACGGCGCCGGACACCTGGTGCCAAAGAGCCCTGGCTCCACACTAGCGTTCAGCAGCTCTCCGGGAGGGCGGTGGAGGTACCAGCTCTTGTCCCTCGGGAACGCATCACAGTCACTGTCATCACTGAGTGGCTGCCAGGCCGGCCTTTCACGGCAGTCATGACCGTACACATTCGCAGAGAGAACCCCCGGGGGAATGCCGATGACAACGCGGGGAGACACAGCATGTGGAGCCGCAGGGGACAGGCCCAGCTCTCTCGGTTCAGTCTCCTCAACTTTCGGCCTAAACACAGGAATGTGTGAGCAAATATGCCAAAGCACCACTGAGTGTTGGAAACTTAGCGCTTCCAGGGCCGGCGCTGTGGCGCAGTGGGTAAAGGCGCCATCTCCAGGGCCAGCATCCATGTGGGCGCCAGTTCGAAACCCAGCTGCTCCACTTCCCATCCAGCTCTCTGCTGTGTCCTGGGAAAGCAGTAGAAGATGACCCAAGTCCTTGGGCCCCTGCACCCATGTGGGAGACCCGGAAGAGGCTCCTGGCTCCTGGCTTCGAATCGGCCCAGCTCCAGCCGTTGGAGCCTTTTGGGGAGTGAGCCAGCGGATGGAAGATATTCTCTCTCTCTCTCTAACTCTTTCAAATAAATAAATAAATCTATAAAAGAGAAAGTAAGTTAGCGTTACCAGTAGAAGCACTTTATGGGCCGGCACCGTGGCTCACTAGGCTAATCCTCCGCCTGCGGCACCAACACCCCAGGTTCTAGTCCTGGTCGGGGCACTGGATTCTGTCCCGGCTGCTCCTCTTCCAGTCCAGCTCTCTGCTGTGGCCAGGGAGTGCAGTGGAGGATGGCCCAGGTGCTTGGGCCCTGCACCCCGTGGGAGACCAGGAGAAGCACCTGGCTCCTGCCATCGGATGAGCGCGGTGCGCCAGCTGCAGCGCACAGCCACGGCGGCCATTGGAGGGTGAACCAACGGCAAAAGGAAGACCTTTCTGTCTCTCTCTCTCACTGACCACTCTGCCTGTCAAAAAAAAAAAAAAAAAAAAGAAAGAAAAGAAAAAAGAAGGAAAAAAAAGAAGCACTTTATGAAAACTTCCACAACCTGCCCCCTCCTGCAAAAAAAAAAAAAAAAAAAAAAAAACCTGCAGGTAAGACTTCAGTGACTAAATATAAGACTTGTAACAACAATTTCTAAATAAATTTCCCGAAGCGTTCACAGACACTTTCTGTAAAGCAGGACATCTGCAGAGGTCACAGGTCGTAAAACGTCACTGGGCACCCCAGTGTTACGTCAGGACACGGCACCGACGGCTCCAGGAGCCCTTGCTGCGGCACTGAGCCCATGAGGCCAGGACGGGCCAGCGGGGCCGGCACCTGCCACCAAGCGTCCAAGCGTGCAAGTGCAGGGCTGCGAGCGGCTCCCTGGCTCCCGGGGGGGGGGGGGGGGGGGGGGGGGGCTCACCGTGTGAACGCGCCTTCCTTCCTTCCCTGACACCGACAGGCGCGGGGCGGGGCTCCAGGGCTGACGCAAAGCAGCGGCGCGGGTGCCCCCGGGCAGCTCTCACCCCGGGCAGCGGCGCAGGCACCCCGGGCAGCTCTCACCCCGCACAGCAGCGCAGGCACTCCGCTCAGCTCTCACCCTGCAGCGTGACGGCCAAGGGTCTCCCAGGGGCAGAACCAGCGCTGGCTGAGAACCACTGGGAGAGACCATGCATGCATTCCCACATGTGCAGGCGCACCGTGGCTCAAGTTAAAGCCAAGGCCAAGTTACCGAGCGACAGGTGCCACGTGACATACCCTCCGAGCCCAGGCCTCTGCAGGCAGCGGTAGGGCCGCAGAGTGAACCCGCGGGCCAGGCCCTGCGGCTCCACCCCTGGTGGGGAGGGCAGCTGTCATAGCATGGTGCGGGCGTCGCCGCTGGGCATCAGACGGCTGCTTAGCAGACCGACAACCGGGGGGGGGTGATGAGCTGCAGGGCACCTGTACCGCCTGTGGTCTCCACGGCCCAGGGAGGGGCAGGGCACGCCAGCTGTGGAGGCGATGAGGGTGAGGAAGAGGCGGACGGGACCTCCGCAGGTGCTGTATCCCCGCCTGCCAGCCCGTGCCGGTAGGGGACTGTAAAATGAGCCCTCGGGAAACCAGGAGGATCCGCCTCGAGAGAAGACAGCACCCAGCTCTGAAGCAAGGGTCCTCAAAGCAGCAGCTGTCGGGTGCATCCAGATAAGCATCTTGGGAAACCCTCAGATCAAACGGAACGGATTCCCTTAGAATGTTCTAGAGTATGGAGTCCCTGTTCATGGAGGAGGATTGCTCTCTATTTAAGAAAAGATAATTGTGGCTGGCCGGCACCGCGGCTCACTAGGCTAATCCTCCGCCTGCGGCACCAGCATTCCGGGTTGTCCTGGTTGGGGTGCCGGTTCTGTCCTTGCTGCTCCTCTTTCAGTCCAGCTCTCTGCTGTGGCCCAGGAGTGCAGTGGAGGATGGCCCAAGTGCTTGGGCCCTGCACCCCATGGGAGACCAGGAGGAAGCTCCTGGCTCCTGGCTTCAGATTGGCGCAGCATCAGCTGTAGCAGCCATTTGGGGAGTGAACCAACGGAAGCAAGACCTTTCTCTCTCCCTCTCTCTCTCTCACTGTCTAACTCTGCCTGTGTGGTTACATGTTCAGCTGACGCAGTGACACCTGTGGTTTTCTCTGCTCTTTAGAACTCTAAAAGGAGGCCTGTGCTGTGGCGTAGTGGGCTAGGCCTCTGCCTGCAGTGCCGGCATCCCACATAGGAACAGCTGCTCCTCTTCCAATCCAGCTCTCTGCTGTGGCTTAGGAAAGCAGTAGAAGATGGCCCAAGTCCTTGGGCCCCTGCACCCACGTGGGAGACCCAGAAGCTCCTGACTTTGGATAGGAGCAGCTCCAGCCATTAAGGCCATTCCAGGAGTGAACCAGTGATGGAAGGTCTCTCTCTGTCTCTCCCTCTGTAACTACATCTCAAATGAAAAATCTTAAAACGAACTGTCTGTGGAGCACACGGGGTCTCCAGTGCCTGACAATCAAAGAACTTCTAATCAGATACATAATTCTCCAAAACAATCTTTGAACACTGTTGACTAAGCTACCATTTCTATATGAACACAATTACAAACAGCTTTTGTTTTTAATTTTGACAACTATCATAACCATTTTTTTCTCATTACTTTCTATTCGTATCTTGGAATTAAAGAAGCCATCGGCCCATCGGAGACGGGTCAACGGCATGTTCACGGTCTGGCCCGCCGCCCTGTGTCCTGTGCCTCTCCCGCTGTCGCTGCACCTCAGCGCCCCCTTCTGTAACACAAGCTCCCCTCTGCATCACACCGCCCCGCCCCCTTTCTCTGCCCCTCCCTCACCTCCATGCCCCCTCTCTCACCTCCATGCCCCCTTTCTCTGCCCCTCACCGCCCCGCCCCCTTTCTCTGCCCCTCACCGCCCCGCCCCCTTTTCTCTGCCCTCTCTCACCGCCCCGCCCCCTTTTCTCTGCCCCTCTCACAGCCCCGCCCCCTTTCTCTGCCCTCTCTCACCTCCATGCCCCCTTTCTCTGCCCTCTCTCACCTCCATGCCCTTTCTCTGCCCCTCTCACAGCCCCGCCCCCTTTCTCTGCCCTCTCTCACCTCCATGCCCCCTTTCTCTGCCCCTCTCACCACCCCCGCCCCCCTTTCTCTGCCCTCTCTCACCTCCATGCCCCCTTTCTCACCTCCATGCCCCCTTTCTCTGCCCCTCTCACAGCCCCGCCCCCTTTCTCTGCCCCTCTCTCACCGCCCCGCCCCCTTTCTCTGCCCCTCTCACAGCCCCGCCCCCTTTCTCTGCCCCTCTCTCACCGCCCCGCCCCCTTTCTCTGCCCTCTCACCGCCCCGCCCCCTTTCTCTGCCCCTCTCTCACCACCCCGCCCCCTTTTCTCTGCCCCCTCACCACCCCGCCCCCTTTCTCTGCCCCTCCCTCACCACCCCGCCCCCTTTTCTCTGCCCCCCTCACCACCCCGCCCCCTTTTCTCTGCCCCTCCCTCACCACCCCGCTCCCTTTCTCTGCCCCTCCCTCACCACCCCGCCCCCTTTTCTCTGCCCCCCTCACCACCCCGCCCCCTTTTCTCTGCCCCCCTCACCACCCCGCCCCCTTTTCTCTGCCCCCCTCACCACCCCGCCCCCTTTTCTCTGCCCCTCTCACCGCCCCGCCCCCCTTTCTCTGCCCCTCTCTCACCACCCCGCCCCCCTTTTCTCTGCCCCCTCACCACCCCGCCCCCTTTCTCTGCCCCTCCCTCACCACCCCGCCCCCTTTCTCTGCCCCTCCCTCACCACCCCGCCCCCTTTTCTCTGCCCCCCTCACCACCCCGCCCCCTTTTCTCTGCCCCCCTCACCACCCCGCCCCCTTTTCTCTGCCCCCCTCACCGCCCCGCCCCCTTTTCTCTGCCCCTCACCACCCCGCCCCCTTTCTCACCGCCCTGCCCCCTTTCTCTGCCCCTCTCACTGCCCCGCCCCCTTTCTCTGCCCCTCTCACAGCCCCGCCCCCTTTCTCTGCCCCTCTCACCGCCCCGCCCCCTTTCTCTGCCCCTCTCTCACTGCCCCGCCCCCTTTCTCTGCCCCTCTCACCGCCCCGCCCCCTTTCTCTGCCCCTCTCTCACTGCCCCGCCCCTTTTCTCTGCCCCTCTCACCGCCCCGCCCCCTTTTCTCTGCCCCTCACCACCCCGCCCCCTTTCTCACCGCCCTGCCCCCTTTCTCTGCCCCTCTCACCGCCCCGCCCCCTTTCTCTGCCCCTCTCTCACTGCCCCGCCCCCTTTTCTCTGCCCCCTCACCGCCCCGCCCCCTTTCTCTGCCCCTCTCACCGCCCTGCCCCCTTTCTCTGCCCCTCTCACCGCCCCCGCCCCCTTTCTCTGCCCCTCTCACAGCCCCGCCCCCTTTCTCTGCCCTCACCTCCACTCCTGCCAGTCGCATCACAACACAGAGGCTCTGAAAGGGACCACACTGTTTGGACAACCAGCTTATGCCACCTGGCGTCACCAGAGTGCCTCTCAGCTTAGCTTGCTTTTACTTTTATTTTTGATAACAATTTTAATTCATATTATAGTCAAAGGCTTCATGCTCCTCTAAACAAAGATTTCAACAAATAAAAAGTAAAAACCATAGTTCAGCAGGAACTTGGGCGAGGACTATAAACCACTATCCAATGCAAATCTATCGATCTCATATAAAGTAAGTGTTAACAGTCACAGATCACAAGCAGTGTAGCTGCACATCATTCCTATCTGAAACAAGTGTTGACGAAGCAACGCAGCTGCAGCGAAGCTGATACGGGCACTTCCGCCCTTTCTGGGTTTGTTTCTGATCTTATTCGCATTTTCGTTCCCACAAGGGGAGCGTGCAGCACTGTGCTGCTGTGTCAGCTGGCTTCACTCGGCATCGTGCCCTGTAGTCGCATTTCAGGTTTGACAACACTCGGGGCTCAACAAATCACATGCTGACAGGAGCGGGGAGAGCGCTGTTGATGCCCGAGGTGAAAGGGGGCGGTTTTCATCAGCACCTGTGCTGACCTCCGCGACGTTAAAAGCAGTGTTGGGTCTCACAGCACGAGGCAGAGAACGCCTGGGCCAGCACACACGGACGCCCCACCCCACAGCCACATCCGGCACCAGAGCGGTGCACCTGCTGACAGCTGCGGCCCCGTGACGCCTCCGTATCACCTCAAGTCCACAGGCTCTCTTGTGTTGGACATTCTGTGTATACACGTGGACAGGGACGGGGCCCATGCGACACCGGCACACAGGCCGTCTGCACTCCTTACTCACCCAGCCCCTGGCACCAGGATCCCCACTGCCTGCACAGCTTTTCTGCGTCCAGGATGTCACAGCCGGAGACGCGTGGTGTGCAGCCTTTACAGAATGACTTACTGCCCACTGGGGTTCCCCCATGGCTTATGTTTTGATAGTTTCGTCTTTAGTGTTGAATAATATCCTCCTGCCTGGACGCACCACCATCCACTTATCCATCCATCTACTGAAGGAAATCTTAGCTGGAAATTATGAATAAACTAGCTGTGCACAAAAAATATATAAATCTTACTTAAGGTCATATAAAATATAAACAGTGACCCACAAACTCGTAGAGGAAAACAAACACTTTTCAGTTTACTGCTGCTAAGAACAGAACACTCATACTTTTTTTTTTTTTTAAAGATTTTATTAATTTATTTGACAGGTAGAATTAGACAGAGAGAGAGAGACAAAGAGAAAGGTCTTCCGTCCATTAGTTCACCCCCCAAATGGCTGCAACAGCCGGAGCTGCGCCAGTCCACAGCCAGGAGCCAGGTGCTCCTCCTGGTCTCCTACGCGGTGCAGGCCCAGCACCTGGGCCGTCCTCCACAGAACACTCATCCAGACACACACCGAGTGGTGACACAGCTGTGCAGGGAAGTCCTAGCATGTGTCTCGCACGCTAGTATCCCACGTGGGTGCCAGCTCGAGTCCCGGCTGCTCCACTTCCCATCCAGCTCCCTGCTGATGGCCTGGGAAAGCAGTGGAGGATGGCCCAACTGCACGGGACCCTGAACCCGCGCGGGAGACCTGCAGGGAGCTCAGGCTCCAGTGCAGCCATCTGGGAAGCAAATGAGCCAATGGAAGATCTTGTCGTCTGCCTTGCAAAACAGAAGAAATGTCTACAAAATGACAGGCACGCTGGTCACGTCTGCCTCACTTCAGGATGAGCCTGACACAATAGGGATTCAGGCATATGAGGCAGTGTGGATGGCAGGCCGAGCTACAGTCCACACGAGGATGGCAGGCCGAGCTACAGTCCACGGAGGACAGCAGGCCCAGCTACAGTCCACGGAGGACAGCAGGCCCAGCTACAGTCCACGGAGGACAGCAGGCCCGGCTACAGCCCACTGAGGACGGCAGGCCTGGCTACAGCCCACTGAGGACGGCAGGCCCAGCTACAGCCCACACGAGGACAGCAGGCCCGGCTACAGTCCACTGAGGACGGCAGGCCCGGCTACAGCCCACTGAGGACGGCAGGCCCGGCTACAGCCCACTGAGGATGGCAGGCCCAGCTACAGCCCGCATGAGCGTGAGAACATTAGGAGCTCCCCGGGCCCTGTGCCAGGTGGCCCTGCTCCCTGCCTGCAGCCTCCCTGGGCACAGGCAGACGGGAGGGACCGTATCACAATCCCCGGGCCCTGTGCCAGGTGGCCCTGCTCCCCGTCTGCAGCCTCCCTGGGCACAGGCAGACCGGAGGGACCGTATCGCGATCCCACTTCTGTAATGTAAGCTTTAAGCCCCAGCGCTCTTGTCAAATCGTTATACACGGGAGGCTGCGACGCTGTGCAGACAGGACACATGGGAAAGGGCCCGCGGAACCGAACAGAGCCATCTCCCTGCACGAAGCGCCGGTCTGCCCCGGCCCTCAGGGCTTCCACGCGGGAAGCCCACCCCGGCTTCTCACCACCTGCACCCACTTCCTCTCTCTTACAGAAAAGGACGGGGAGCCAGACAGAGACTTGGGCAGATGCCCGGTTAGTCGTGGACAAGCCTGGCAGGTGTACCTAAACGCTGCCATTTAAGGCAAAATACATACCAAAAGGGAAGTCAATCTCCCTCAAATGCAGAATCACTTGGGAAGGAAAGGAAAAGTCACCTGGGCAGGCGCTGGGCGGAGCGGTGACGCCCCCCTCCGGCGTGGGGGCCGGCCGAGGGCGGGAGCGGTGACCACCCCTCCGGCGTGGGGGCCGGCCGAGGGCGGAGCGGTGACTACCCCTCCGGCGTGGGGGCTGGCCGAGGGGGCCGCCTCCAGCGCCTGCCCACCCTGTGGAGGCTCCCAGGGCGATCCGGCCCTGCCGCTGCGGGGGAGCCCAGGACTGTGCTGCAGGCTCCTGGACCCGCCTCCCGCAGGAGTCTGGGAGTGAACCAGGCAGGCCTACAGCATTTTAACTTTCTTTTTTTTTTTTTTGACAGGCAGAGTGGACAGAGACAGAGAGAGAGAGAGAAAGGTCTTCCTTTGCCGTTGGTTCACCCTCCAATGGTCGCTGCGGCCGACACGCTGCAGCCAGCGCACCGCGCTGATCTGAAGGCAGGAGCCAGGTGCTTCTCCTGGTCTCCCATGGGGTGCAGGGCCCAAGCACCTGGGCCATCCTCCACTGCCCTCCTGGGCCACAGCAGAGAGCTGGCCTGGAAGAGGGGCAACCGGGACAGAATCCGGCGCCCCGACCGGGACTAGAACCTGGTGTGCCGGCACCGCAAGGTGGAGGATTAGCCTAGTGAGCTGCGGCGCCGGCCGCGTTTTAACTTCCTAATGGGAAGGAGTTGGACGGGAGGTAGAATCCAAACAGCCAGCAGCCCTCTCCCGCGGGCCTGCTCCCCACGGCGGCAAGGTCCGGTCTCGCCCGCGCCCTCCCACAGCACCAGCACCTGTGAACATCGCCTTCCCGAGGATCCGAAAGAGCCGCCCGAACCCGCCGCAGCTCGGTTCTCAGTGCAGCCACCGCGGCTCATGCAGAACTTTACATCCGTTATTACCTGGGGGGGAGGGGGGAGGGGGAGAGGAGAGAGAGGGAGGGGACCCACCCCAGGAGGGAGAGAGAGAGAGAGAGGGAGACCCCACCCCAGGTGAGAGAGAGAGGGAGAGAGGGGTCCCCCCAGGTGAGGGAGAGAGGGAGAGAGGGGTCCCCCCAGGTGAGGGAGAGAGGGAGAGAGGGATCCTCCCCAGGTGAGGGAGAGAGGGAGAGAGGGATCCTCCCCAGGTGAGGGAGAGAGGGGTCCCCCCAGGTGAGGGAGAGAGGGAGAGAGGGGGCCCCCCCAGGTGAGGGAGAGAGGGAGAGAGGGATCCTCCCCAGGTGAGGGAGAGAGGGAGAGAGGGATCCTCCCCCAGGAGAGGAGAGGAGAGAGGGAGAGAGGGATCCTCCCCAGGTGAGGGAGAGAGGGAGAGAGGGGTCCCCCCCAGGTGAGGGAGAGAGGGATCCTCCCCAGGTGAGGGAGAGAGGGGTCCCCCCAGGTGAGGGAGAGAGGGGTCCTCCCCAGGTGAGGGAGAGAGGGGTCCTCCCCAGGTGAGGGAGAGAGGGAGAGAGGGGTCCCCCCCAGGTGAGGGAGAGAGGGGTCCCCCCAGGTGAGGGAGAGAGGGAGAGAGGGGGCCCCCCCAGGTGAGGGAGAGAGGGAGAGAGGGATCCTCCCCAGGTGAGGGAGAGAGGGAGAGAGGGATCCTCCCCAGGTGAGGGAGAGAGGGAGAGAGGGATCCTCCCCAGGTGAGGGAGAGAGGGAGAGAGGGGTCCCCCCCAGGTGAGGGAGAGAGGGATCCTCCCCAGGTGAGGGAGAGAGGGGTCCCCCCAGGTGAGGGAGAGAG